>JAIFKI010000019.1:23438431-23818134 GCA_025389145.1 Misgurnus mizolepis | reverse complement strand
CATCAGCTGGACCCGTAATCGAAAAAACTTTCAGAGACTTGGCGAAAGTGCATACTCTGTAAGGGGCTGATCACACCAAAAGCGTTTATGGCAGTTGCAGCCGCCTTTTTGGAATGATATTGATTTAACTGCAGCTTTCGATACTATTGACCATCAGCTTTTATCGAGATTAAATGAATTTGTGGGTCTAAAAGGCCAAGTTTTAAAGTGGTTTTATTCCTATTTAACTGACCGTTATTTCTCAGTTAAAATTGGTAATTGCACCTCCTCTGCTGCTAGTCTTAAGTGTGGCCTTCCACAGGGCTCAATTTTATCCTCGCTGCTTTTCTCTCTGTATCTGCTTCCGTTAGGCGCAATTTTGAGAAAGCACGGGGTTTCGTATCATTTTTATGCAGACGATACCCAAATCTACCTACCATTGAAAAGAAATGATCCCTCTAATATGGCCACACTTTTTAGATGCCTGGATGAAGTTAAGACCTGGTTGTCAACCAACTTTCTATTTCTTAATAACTCTAAAACAGAGGTCATTGTATTTGACCCTTCAGTTACCTCTAAAATAGACACCTCGTGTCTGGATGATCTGGCTGTCTACCAAACACAGTGTGTTAGAAATCTTGGTTTTTTATTAGACTCCAAGCTTTCTTTAGAAAAACAAGTGTCTTCAGTAGTCGCCTCTAGTTTTTTCCAACTCCGTTTACTCTCTAAAATTAAAGCTGCTTTGCCTGTGCAAGCACTTGAGATGGCGGTCAATGCTTTTATTGTGTCACGATTAGATTATTGTAACTCCTTATATAGCGGCATTTCGAAATCCCAACTATCCCGGCTTCAATTAGTTCAAAATGCTGCAGCTAGATTTCTCAGAAATGGCCGCAAATATGATCATATTACCCCTCTTCTACGTGACCTCCATTGGCTACCAGTGCAATACAGGATTAACTTTAAAATCATTCTGTTTGTATACAAATGCCTTCATAACCAGGCTCCTCCCTACCTATCAGATTTGCTTAGTCCATATACACCACCCAGAGAACTACGCTCCAGCTCGCAATTCTTGCTTATTGCCCCTGCTGCAAGATTAAAACGCAGAGGAGATAGAGCGTTTTCAATTATAGGCCCTAGTTTATGGAATAGTCTTCCAAGCTATATAAGAGCTGCACCTTCCCTGAGCACTTTTAAATCTTTACTGAAAACGTATCTATTTTTCTTGGCCTATGGAATTTAGCTGAACATTTTTCATTTTTAATCGCCATGAGTTATTCTTTGCACTGATACAAGTGATCTCCCTATTGATATGACCTTCAATCTGTCTGCTGTATTAGATCTTATTGATTTGAGTTTTTTAATTGTCTGCTGTGATACGTTTTTGTATTTTTGTAATACAAGGGGAGAGGCGGGCCTTCCCTTACGAAAAAGAAGTTTATTCAAGTGTGCTATAAGTATACTTCTTTTAAACTTAAAATAAGAAAGTATACTTTCAGTTTACTTTTTATGTACCTCTCTAAAATGTACTTTAGGTACTTCTCAGAAATATACTTAAATTGTACTAAAGTATACTTGACCTATACTGACCGAAATGTCTAAGTATATTTGGCCTATACTTGTTTACTGACATATACTTAACAGTATTAAGTAAAAATGCAACAACGAAAGCTACATCAAGAAAGCTGCAAAAAGCCATATGAATAGCCCTGGTAAAAAATAAATATACTTTATTGTATTTCAAGTATATTTAACTTAGCATGTACCAACTTTTAATATATTGAAAGTATGCTTACAACATATTTGCTTACAATTAAACTTTTAATATATTTCAAAATAATTATAATTTAATATATTTTCTAAAAGTATACTTTAAAAAATATACTTGGAGTTAAAGGTCTGTGCAATTTTTAAAGTATACTAATTTGAACTTATTTTAAAGTTTATTTTAGGTATACTTTATCTGTTAAAGTTATCATTATAATAATGCACTGACAGCATATTTATAAAATACATTATTTAGCATCCTTTAGAAACAGTATATTTTAAGTAAATTTTGAAAGTATATGTAGTGTACAGTACAAATGTGTATTATCTTCATGGAGAATCTTTAGTGTTAGTAAACTAGTAGGTTATTAATTTGGTGCTGCAGGTATACTTGCAAGTATTCTTTTACTATACTTTTAGTTAACTAGTGTACTCATACTGAAAGTGTACATGCAAGTGTTCTGTTAGTGTACTCTTAGTAAACTAGTAAGTTACTAATTGTGTGCTGCAGGTATACTTGCAAGTATTCTTTTACTATACTTTTAGTTAACGAGTGTACTCATACTGAAAGTGTACATGCAAGTGTTCTGTTAGTGTACTCTTAGAAAACTAGTAAGTTACTAATTGTGTGCTGCAGGTATACTTGCAAGTATTCTTTTACTATACTTTTAGTTAACTAGTAGTTTACTACTCAACTTTACTTTAAGTGAACTTAACATCATACTATAAATATATATATATATATATATATATATATATATATATATATATATTGCACTTAAAGTACAATAAATTGTTCCTGTGTATTAATTTTTATACCTGACATATACCTTAATTGTACTTTCAATTTGAAGCTAAATCTTTCGTATGCTATCAGTGAGATAATCAAACAATAAAAAAAGAAAAAAAATATATATATAATGGGACACTACAGTGGACACTGTAGAAATTGTGAGTAAAAAAAGGAATGGAATAATTTGCAAATCTCATAAATTTATATTTTATTCACAATAGAATATAGACTATCTCTGCCCATCTTGACTTCTGAGAGGCATTGCCACACTTTTTATACCCAATCATGTTGCCAATTAAGTTGCAAATTGGTCCTTTAGTTGTTCCTTATGTACATTTAACTTTTATACTCTTATTGCTACCTGTCCCAACTTTTTTTGGAATGTGTAGCTCTCATAAAATCCAAATTGAGCCAATATTTGGCATGACATTTCAAAATGTCTCACTTTCAACATTTGATATGTTATCTATATTCTATTGTGAATAAAATATAAGTTTATGAGATTTGTAAATTATTCCATTCCTTTTTTACTCACAATTTCTACAGTGTCCCAACTTTTTTCTGATTTGAGGTTGTATATATATATCTATATATATGGCTGAACCCCCTGAATATTAACTTTCGTTCTGGACTCCATTTCCCATAATCCCGCATGCCTGGACTGATTAATCTGCACCTGAAACTCATTGGACAGCCTATATAAACTCTCTGGAAACATTCAGTCAGTCCAAAGTCTTGATTTGTACCGGCTGTCATTGCTGAGCCGTTTGCCTGCCTGCATATCCATCTGTATTTATTGATCTTTATTTGTTTTACCCGGTTTATGAGTATGTTGCCTGCCCTGACCCTTTTGCCTGTTTCACGACTACGAGATTTGCCTGCCTTACATTGCTGTGTTTGCTGTTATGAGTGTGTTTAATAAAAACCTGCAGATGGATCCTCAGTGTCAAAGTGCTTTGTTACACAAGCAGTATACAATAAGTTACATACTAGTTTACTAAGAGTACACTAACAGAACACTTCTGCATGTACACTTGAAGTATATGACTAATAAACTATTAGTTAACTAAAAGTATATTAAAAGAACACTTGGAAGTATACCTGCAGCACATAATAAGTAACCTACTAGTTAACTAAGAGTACACTAACAGAACACTTGCATGTACACTTTCAGTATATGACTAGTAAACTACTAGTTAACTAAAAGTATATTAAAAGAACACTTGGAAGTATACCTGCAGCACACAATAAGTAACTTCTAGTTTACTAAGAGTACACTAACAGAATATTTGCATGTACACTTGAAGTATAAGTCTAGAAAACTACTAGTATACTCATGAGTTCACTTGCATTACAAATGAAGAACTAATTGTGCACTAGTTGTACACTTAAAGTTGACTACTCTTACACTTATAGTACACTTAGAAGTATACTTTTATATACTAAAAGTGGGCCAATTTAGTCCCAAGCGGTATTCAAGCAGTACACTTACAAGTATACTACTAGAACATAAATGTTAGTACACTTACTACATAAAGTATACTTAAAACTATACTCCAACATTACTTAAGTATACTTAATAAAATGAACTTGAAGTGTACTTCTTTTTCGTAAGGGTTACATTGTGGTGAGGGAAGTTTACAGTTGCTTTGAAGAACCGGACTCCACTCGCTCACTCTCTCCTGCGTGTTTGTTACAAGTTACACATTTGTTATCAGCATGTGTGTTCCCTGGGTTCGAACCCATGATTTTTTATGCTGCTAACGCAACGCTCTACCTAAAAATGCATTAATGTTAATGGTACACAATAAAGCTGGTTACTTTTATCCATAAATAAGCCTGCTAAATTTCACAGAAGTATTTATTTCAAAACTTACTAATATAATTGATATAATTTTATTATGACACATATGACACTTCGCTCTGTTTTGAGCTAAAACATCTACAGTGCAGTGTTGTGTGTTATGTGACATATTTTGATATATCAGACGCACCTTTAAAGGCAGAGAGAGGTCTGTAAGGTTGTGTGTATTGTCCTATGCACACAAGAACACCATCAAACATGTGTTTCTCCTCTCGTCCATCTCTGTTCACGGTCACCACATCCCACTGACCAGAGGTAGAGAAATCCGGCCTCTGTCTCACACTGCTTACTGTAGTCTGAAACACATACAGATTGAATGTTTAACACCTTACTAAAAAAGAGACTTATGAACATGAATGTGCTTTTGAGATCAGTACTTTTTACAATGGCATGGTGCTAAAAACCTTTAATTTAATATGTTTGAGCAGGCCGAAGTGTTCAGCGTAGAGTC
Source organism: Misgurnus mizolepis (assembly GCA_025389145.1). Taxonomy (NCBI): domain Eukaryota; kingdom Metazoa; phylum Chordata; class Actinopteri; order Cypriniformes; family Cobitidae; genus Misgurnus; species Misgurnus mizolepis. Next base: position 23,813,277 of record JAIFKI010000019.1, on the reverse strand, counting down.
TTAAGTACTGCACGACCAGCGAGTTGTGCATGTAGTTTGGGAAATGATCCGGCATAGGGAAATCACTGAAGCACATCATCTCTTTAGAGGTATTCACTATGAGAGAACGATAAATGCTGGTGCGTTCTGCCTCATGTGTCTCCTAAATGAACGTATAGGACACAGACAATCGGTTAAATACATACTAGTAAATAAAAAAAATAAAAAATTAGCCATTTTAGAGAAAATAAGACACCTTAAATCTCCAGAGTCCACCGATATCATCACTGCTTTCAAAACACACCGGCTCCAGACCTTCATCCAAGCAACATTTAATGGAGACCAGCCCAGCATTGCCTGCTCCAATCACAGCAACACGCTTAGCCATGGTCCTCAGCAACACTGTCAGTACTGAATGATCATGATATACACAAAAACAAATCATTCAAATGGTTTGATGAGTCCAAACTGGCCAAGGTCTACAGAAGTTAGTAAATCATTCACAACATCAATAACAACACAAAGACGACTCCAAACTGGCAAATATTATGTGGTATTCTTACCTTAGCTGATAATGAACAAAATACAATTGTGTATATAACTGAAAAAAAAGAAATAGGATTGTATGGTAAGAGTAGCTTCCAAGGTTTGACATCACACATTGCACTCTGTAAGGTGGGCTGCTTACACAAAGCGGGAAGGAGACGAATCCATGTGCAAGGAGGTTTATTATAAAGGAAATTCCCCAAAAGGGCAGGCAAACAAATCCAACAAGGGCAATCCAAAAACGTAATCCAATAAACAGGCAACAGGTCAAAATCTAGAATATCCAGAAACAGGAATACAAAACAGACAGGAACAAGAACTATGGAACAGGGATAGTAACAGTGAAACACTTGGTAATGCAGCTGAAAAACATAGAATACTTCGCCCTATACTGGAATCCAGCGGAGGTTTGTGAATTCCTACCAGCACCATGAATCCACTGTTTTCTTTGCTTGGACTACGCCAGGACAACCGACCTATTCAGGGTTACGTCAATACTTTCTAGATCTGAGCTATCAGGTACATTATAAGGATGACATGTTTAAAGACATTTTTTATAATGCACTTGATAGAGATGTATGCCTGTGTATGTCACTTGATGCCTTAACCTGGACCGTAGAAAGTTAAATTGACTGTGCTTTACTTATGTGTGGATCTCCCTTCACTGTGGGTGTTGTGGATGAGAAACCAAAGACTGTTCACAGTACATCAATCCATGCCATGCCTGTCTCTAAGATGGCCGCCACCATGCCTGTCTCTAAGATGGCCGCCACAATGCCTGTGTGGATTTACTTTTGTAATAAACCTCCTGCACATGGATTCGTCTCACTCTCGCTTTGTGTAAAGTAGCCCACGTTACACACTCATACTGCCAAGGAAATTGTAATTATTATCATTCACACACATAAAGTAACTTCCGTACATCGGAGTAAAAAGAAAATGTATACAACATAAAATACTGTAATATAAACACATAAACAAAAAATGAAATTTATATGCAGCCTACAGTGCTGTATATAATGCTGGAGTTTCAGAACTAACATTTCTTCACTGGTCGCTGTCCTCACCCTCCCTCTCCTGGCCACCGTCCTCACCCTCATGGCCAGCCACACGCTGCTGTCTGTCTGGCCACAGATTCTCAGCCACAGCACAGCGTATTCTCCCTTGAGATGCATTGAGGGAAGAAACTGCGTGCATATCGCATCCATCCCCTAGACTGATCTCCTGTAAAATCCTCACACGCAGTTTCCGTAAAGGCGCCCTATACAAACCCCATCTATCAGTCACTCACATTCACACACAGGTAACGGATGTATTTTTTCAGCAGGGCGGGGGAGATTGGTGCGTCACTCAGTTGGATCAGGATTCGGGAAAGCGATGTTGTAGTTTTGTCTTTGTGGGACGATCGCTTTTTTAATCCTTAATATTTAAGTAGTTTTGGTAATAATATATACAACCCCAAATCAGAAAAAGTTGGGACACTGTAGAAATTGTGAGTAAAAAAGGAATGGAATAATTTACAAATCTCATAAACTTATATTTTATTCCCAATAATATATAATATAATATATATATAATATATATATATAACGTATCAAATGTAGAAAGTGAGACATTTTGAAATGTCATGCCAAATATTGGCTCATTTTGGATTTCATGAGAGCTACACATTCAAAAAAAAGTTGGGACAGGTAGCAATAAGAGGCCGGAAAAGTAAAATGTACATATAAGGAACAGCTGGAGGAGGACCAATGTTTAGGAATAGGAATGTTGTCCTATTCTTGTCTAAAACAGGCTTCTAGTTGCTCAACTGTCTTAGGTCTTCTTTGTCGGATCTTCCTCTTTATGATGCACTGAATGTTTTCTGTGGTGGACAAATCTGGACTGCAGGCTGGCCATTTCAGTATTCAGATCCTTCTTCTACGCAGTCTTGACGTTGTAATTGATGCAGTATGTGGTCTGGCAGTGTCATGTTGGAAAATGCAAGGTCTTCCCTGAAAGAGACAACGTCTGAATGGGAGCATATGTTGCTCTAAACTTTCAGCATTGATGGTGCCTTTCCAGATGTGTAAGCTGCCCATGCCACACGCACTCATGCAACCCCAAACCGTCAGTGATGCAGATTTCTGAAATGAGCGCTAATAACAACTTGGGATGTCCTTGTCCTCTTTAGTCCGGATGAAATGGCGTCCCAGTTTTTCAAAAATAACTTCAAATTTTGATTTGTTGGACCACAGAACAGTTTTTCCACTTTGCCACAGTCCATTTTAAATAAGCCTTGGCCCAGAGAAAACGCCTGCGCTTCTGGATCATGTTTAGATATGGCTTCTTGTTTGACCTACAGAGTTTTAGCCGGCAACGGCGAATGCCACGGTGGATTGTGTTCACCGACAATGTTTTCAGGAAGTATTCCAGAGCCCATGTTATGATCTCCATTACAGTAGCATTCCTGTACTGTATGTGATGCAGTGCCGTCTAAGAGCCCGAAGATCACGAGCATCAAGTATGGTTTTCCAGCCTTGACCCTTACACACAGAGATTGTTCCAGATTCTATGAATCTTTGGATGATATTATGCACTGTAGATGATGATAACTTCAAACTCTTTGCCATTTTTCTCTGAGAAACTCAGAAAACATTTTTCGACGCAGCATAGGGGGAATTGGTGATTCTCTGCCCATCTTGACTTCTGACAGACACTGACAGGCTTCTTTATACCCAATCATGTTGCCAATTGACCTAATAAGTATCAAATTAGTCCTGTTCCTTATATGTACATTTACATTTTTCCGGCCTCTATTGCTACCTGTCCCAACTTTTTTGGAATGTGTAGCTCTCATGAAATCCAACGTGAACCAATATTTGGCATGACATTTCAAATGTTCTCACTTTCAACATTTGATATGTTATCTATATTCTATTGTGAATAAAATATAGTTTATGAGATTATTAAATTATTCCATTCCTTTTTTACTCACAATTTCAACAGTGTACCAACTTTTTCTAATTTGGGGTTGTATATATATATATATATATAAAAAAATTAAAGTTTTTCTCAGTCGTTTTAGTACATTTCTCGAATCATCCTCGACATTTGCAAAACAGTAAGTGCAGTTCGGATAAACTGCAAAAGCTCTCTTGCTCAAAATCCTCTCAAAAGTAAATATCTGTGTCGATGAACATGTCAGTGCCATCAGAATGACAAGTCCTTGTGTCATTGTGCACGAATAAGACAGTCAAATTGTTTAATTATGTTGTCATATAACACTTACTCTGGATGGATGTTCTGATGACAATTATTGTATTGTAAATTGTAGGTTACACCTTAGGGTAAGTTATGTGGGAGTTGCGATTATACAAGGAAAAGACAGCACTGCATAGCACAAAGAAAAACGTCTAATGGAAATGTATAAAAAATATGTTTGACCAAACCCTGTATTATGACAACTTGTTCAAGCATTTTGCATGTAAAGACTTTTACTATGTACTATCAACTAATGCCTAAATGTTGTGTGACGTGAGACTATTCAACAGAAACCCATTATAATACATTTTGATCAACATGACAGAAAAAGCAGAGAATTGTACATAATCATTTGCATGGATGTACCAAAGCATTTGCAACTTCTTCAAAGAAATGAGAAACTGCTTTTTTATGTGCACAAGTGATACAATGATGTGAGAATTGAACATGTAGTTTTGAGAATTTCAATTTTTAATATGAGAAATGTACCAAAGTGACAAAACTGTAATAAAAATAAGGGGTGGGCTGGCATATAATCATAGTGACAGAGGCAAATAAAAAATTGATGTCAATATTATTTTAACTAAGGATTAAGCGTTGTAAAACACTAGTTGGTCAAGTTTTATAGGCGTAAATATCATCTGGGGCGGTCAATTAATGTAACATTTCTCAAGAGTAACTTTTGAGGGGAGCACAATTGTAACACAGCCAGAATTGTACTTGTAAGCATAAATGTAAACAAAGGCAAGCCTAATATTCTTCTACAAAACCACTATTGCAATGTTTTTGAAGCTGTTTACAATCAAGGCGCTGATTAAACTTGAACTTCACTTTAAACTTATAACTAGCTGGCGTTATAATCTCTAACATAACTAGGCATCATCTGTAAAAAAAAAATCACTTTATCTGACATTTAAAGTAAGTAAAATTGCTTGACAGCACACTTACTGCCTGAAGTTTCACTGTAAAGACCTTGTGTGTAGGGGTATTCCAATCCGGAGTGATCCTCATATGCCCTATTCCCTTCCCAAAACACTTGATAAATAAAAGGGAGTAGCGCAACTGTTTCTCATACGACGACTGATTAAAATTAACTTGTCAATAGAAAAACAGGCAGTGGGCCAAACCACTGTGAGGAAAGAGAGGAGGCACTCAATGTTTTTAAACTTAAAACTTATTTTTGCCCTGTTTGTATTTGTGCTGTTTCACTGCTTACACATTTATTTAATGTGCATATATTTATTTTAGTTAGGCTATAATATGCATGGTTTTAATAATATGTTCATTAGGGGACAACCGTCAGATTGGGGGAACCGTCCCCCCTAACAAACACCTAGGGGCACTTACCCAACTTTATATGCACATATGCACATCTCAGTAAAAACATGTTTTGGCACTGAATACCAATGCATTACCACTTTTACTAATAAATAACATGGTAAAGCAAGCAATGGTTAGCAAAAGCTGTTACAGTTTTTCTTGATTGCTTTGACCTGGTTAAAGAAACTAGGATCCACTCAGTTTTCATCATCAGCATCTCAACAGAGCAGAAGACACGTCTTCCAAATGTGTTAACTCTTTCTCATTGGATTGACACATTTTTCCCACCATTGTGCAAAACAGTTAACATGGATATCTTTCAAGCAGTCCAAACTTCATTGTTTTAGCTATGGTAACAAAACAGAAACCATCTATTCCTAACTATAAGAAACGACCTAGATCAGTACACTGTTAGATGTCGCTGTAGATTTAGCAGTTCATTACTGTAAAAATCCACAGTACTACTATACTGTATGTGTACATTACAGTCAAGTACTGCAGTTCATAATGCATTCTGGGTAAATTTGTTTGAGCGGGAAAATTTTACAGTATATTTTGGCCTTGATGTAACCTTGCTGTAATGTGCCAGGCAATAATAATAATAATAATAATAATTAGTGTAATCAAAGAAAGTGCACCAACGTCAAATCACACAGAGGGATGGAAAGCACAATCCTGGCTGCAGCTGAAAGAGGACGATTGATTTCTGTCAGTTCGGTAAGTTTAGTATATTTCTGTTTCTTGAAAACTTAATTTTTTGTATAAGAATTTTGTCAATAGTTTGTCATATTGTTTAAACGTGCAATGAGAGAGAAAATGGTCGCCAACAAAGTTTCAATCTCCTTTATAAAGTAAGCTAACGTTACACATAGATGTCTACCACTGCTTAAACTTAATGCTTAAATCTAATTAATGAATATAGGGTTGTTTTAACCGAAGTATGAGTTTATATTTTGTTAAGTGTGGTGACAATGAAACCATTTTTAACAAAATGGACAAAGACAACCCGCCAGCCAGAGCGGTCTTGCGGTCCCATCTTGGTCGTTTAACCAGGCAAGTACAGGACGTACAGTTACAAGTCATGTATTTTTTCAATAGCAATAATAAATGCTTTCACGTCACATGTAAAGTACACAGGAATGTGGCTAATCCTTGTGGGACTAAAGTGTCCTTGCCCTGTAGCAGATGTGGAGGCAACGGGTGATACCAAACACACCCAAGCAAATTATGTTCGGTAAGTTTGTACTTTACCACTACAGTTACTTTAATCCCCATGTATACACTCATACATAATTCCCACACACAACACTGTCACACGCCCGCGCAGAATAAAAGATTGGATCCAAATCAGTAACAATTGTACTCTCTGTTCAGGACATTTAATCATGAGAGGGTGGATGCTGTCCCTTAAGGAAAGAGTTTGTTCAGAGGTAAGTGAATCTTCTGTATTTTAATGTAATTAGGTGTGGAACAGTAGAGCAAAATGTTTCAGAATAGGAGTAGATTCAGGGCTGAGTTGGCAAGAAAAAAAAGCTGTGGACATAAACCCCCATGTGAACAGCGTGTGTGTGTGTGTGTGTCAAATTAATGTGCACACACACGCACACACGCACGCACGCATGCACGCACGCACGCACACACACACACACACACACACACACACACACACGTGACTTCAATTCACTGATCTATACTGTTCCAAAATGCACTTTTTTAATGGCACATATGAATATGTTTGTTTAATGCAGTTTAAATGTTATGTGACTGTATAAGCAATTGTATTTTAAAATAAAAATTGATGAGAAATTACTATTTCCCTTTGCAGTTTGACTGGCCCATTTTACCTGAAACTGCTCATGCAAAAAAGTGGGCACAGCTGATGTTTCAAGAACTGTAGGGCCTAAATAATGATATTTTATTATATAATTTCAACAAAAAAATTATTAAAAACAGTTATTATTGATCCTAAAAGCACATGGAAAAGGCATATGCACAGCAAAAATATGATGGAAGATTTAACACCATGGTATTGTATTATTGTCCCAAAACGATTTATCAATTTATTTTTACTTTATTTAAAAATAACCACCCTGCAACGTTTTGGGAATTTATTATTTGGTTCCCAAAAAATAACAAAGGGGAATGTTCTGTGTTTGCTGGGGCAGTAGAGAGTAATTCCTACTTCTGAGAGGACACAACTGTAATCCACACGACTTATCATTACAGCTTGTACTATAAATCAAATGAATAATACAACCACAGAAAAAAATAAGAGACCACTCAAGTTTTGTCTTTAATAATCATTACATGTACTATGACCATGCATTGCTTGTTGAATTCCAACAAAAGCAAACCTCAGGAGTGACAATATAGTCAACAGCAATGTAAAAAACTGAGAGCATGCCAAGACACATATATAAAATGTGATTAAATAGTTATACTGTCAAATAATAATTTTTATTTGTTCCTAAAATACATATTAAAACATTAGTCTTGTGTTGTTTAAAATGTATTTTCAAGATCTGAAAAGAATGTTTGTAACAAAGCAGATCTGGGCCACCACTGACAATATTGACATAAAAAAATATTGTGTGACTATCCCTTTAAAGACATACTCCAGCATATAATGAAGGCATATAATCACGTTAGTGGCTTAATTAACCCCCTGGAGCTGTGAGGATTACGTCGTCGAAGCCCAAAAAGTACATATTTTCCTTCAAAGTCAGAAGTTGTTCCCTGGTCCCTGTTTTCTACAGTTATAAAGCTCGGAAGATCAAGGACATTTTTTAATATAACTATTATTTGTGTTCGTCTAATAAAAGATAATCATGTACATAAGAGGATGGCCTGATATGTGAATAAATCATGGGATAATTTTTTATTCACTGGATTATCACTTAAAGGAATAGTCTATCCATTTTCCATATTAAACTATGTTATTACCTTAACTAAGAAGAGTTGATACATCCCTCTATCATCTTAGTGCGTGCACGTAAGCGCTGGAGCGCGCTGCGACACTTCGATAGCATTTAGCTTAGCCCCATTCATTTAATTGTACCAATCAGAGATAAAGTTAGAAGTGACCAAACACATCAACGTTTTCCTATTTAAGACGAGTAGTTATACGAGCAAGTTTGGTGGTACAAAATAAAATGTAGCGCTTTTTCTAAGCGGATTTAATAGAGGAACTATATTGTATGGCGGAACAGCACTTTTGGGAGTACTTCGACTCGGCGCAGTAACACTCTCCCTCTCCCATTATGAGAGGGAGAAGGGGAGAGGATTTTTCAGGCGAGTCGAAGTACTCCCAAAAGTGCTATTCCGCCATAAAATATAGTTCCTCTTTTAAATCCGCTTAGAAAAGCGCTACGTTTTATTTTGTACCACCAAACTTGCTCGTATAACTACTCGTCTTAAATAGGAAAAACGTTGATGTGTTTGGTCACTTCTAACTTTATCTCTGTTTTTGTACCATTGAATGAATGGGGCTAAGCTAAATGCTATCGAAGTGTCGCAGCGCGCCCCAGCGCTTACGTGCACGCACTAAGATGATAGAGGGATGTATCAACTCTTCTTAGTTAAGGTAATAACCTAGTTTAATATGGAAAATGGATATACTATTCCTTTAAGGCTGCGTTCTACTGGCGTAGAGTGTGGCGACCTCATCGCCCATCCTGAGACGAAAATCAAAGGATGCAATCAGCCAATTCATGCGCATGACGTAAAAATGTGATCGGCTGTGCAGGGCTAGTAACCCACATGGCTTAAACAAAATTACTTCGAAAGTAACAAAAGAAGTACCCATTCCGAGCAACAACAATCGTCTTCGTCGTGTCGATGTGCGATTAATTCGCTCATGACGGTGTATACACCCAATAACGCAGCGATAACACAGGACAACAAAAATACCACAGACTCAGCATCCCACCGCCACTTCTCCCACCGTAAAACAACCAATGTAGCAACATACAATGTCCGAATGCTACGCAGAATAAACAAAGAAGGTAAACTCTCAACACCTGAAACTCTCAAACAATCAGAAGGTTTCATCAGCTCATCCATGGCTGTGAAGATAAAAATATAGATATTGTAGCAGTACAAGAGCATGGACTATCAGCCTCAGACAACATCATAACCCATACAGAAACCTACAACAATAAAGAATGGCGATTTCGATTACTGCTCAGCAACAAAAACATCTCAGGGAAATCATGTCGAAGGAATCGGCCTTCTTACAAACAGCGAAGTAGACAAAACTATGACATCAACAACTAAGGTGTCAGACAGAATAAGGTGTCAGACAGCGAATTTCGCTGGCAATCCATTAACAACTGTCACTGTTCCATACGCACCAACCGAAGAAAAGCCAAGAGCAGAGAAAGACGAGTTCTATGCCAAGTTGTTAAAGTGTGCACAAGAAGTACCACCACACAATATGCTTGTCATAGCAGGTGATTTTAACGCAAGAATCGGCCTCGACAGCAGCATATCGAACCCGAGAGCAGCAAACATGCCCTACACGAGAAGACGAATGACAATGGCACTAGACTTGTAGACTTCTGCGAGACAACAAACACGAGATCTGCACAGTTCAGATTCCCACACAAGAAGTCTAGAATCTGGACGTGGCAACCAGACATTAACAGAAAGGAAAACGACGACAAAAATCGAGCACAACTTGATCACATACTTATAAGAGGGAAATGGGCAAACTCAGTGAAGAACATTTGAGCATGTAATACAGTAGATGTCGGCTCAGATCAACGCATAGTCAAGAGTGCCATGATCTAAATCAAAAGCTTCTCGAGTCTTACCAGCAGGACAGGATCGCCTTCCTATCAGAGAAACTTGAGCGTCTCAAGGAAGCGGCGAAAGCAAACAGGTTACAAACCACATGGGAAGTTATCAATAAGATCAGTGGCAAAACAAAATCAATAAACAAGCATAAAATGAAGAAAAACAGATGGTAGTAATATCAACTCTCCTAAGGAACTGCTAGACAAGTGGCAAAATTACTTCAAACTTTACTGAACAAAGAAACAGTCACGGACATCTACACATCGAGCCAGCTACCAGAGACTTATAGGCAATATAGGCCCATTCACGTTCGACGTGAAGTAAAAATGGCTGTAGACGAACTTAAAAATGGCAAATCATCAGGTGTCGACAACCCCATTACCGCCGAAGTTCTCAAATACGGAGGCCATCATGCAATCAGACAGCTATGCAACATATGCAATGATGTCTACATGCAAGAAAAAGCACCACTAGCCTCATCGTTCCATTACCCAAGAAAGGCAATCTCACTTTGATGAATAACTATGGAGGGATCAGCCTGATGTCGATCGCAGCGAAAGTCTACAATAAAGTTCTTCTTAACCGAATAAGAAAACCAGTAGACGACATCATGAGAAAGAATCAAGCAGGATTTCGAAGAGGAAGAGGATGCACCGAACAAGTTCACATACTTAGACGAATAATCGAGGGCACCATCGACAAGAACCTAGACCTCTACATCATATTCGTCGACTTTAAGAAAGCGTTCGACTCGCTCATACGAAACGTCATGTTCGACATCTTGCGACACTACGGAATTCCTGAAAAAAACGTAAGGGCTATTTGCACTATGTACAACAACTCAAAAAGTCAAGTATTGGTCGAGGGCAAGCTATCAGAACAGTTCAACATCTCAACTGGCGTTCTTCAAGGAGACACGCTAGCTCCCTTTCTATTCATCATCGTCATAGACTTCACCCTAAAGAAATCAGAACAAGAGCATGCAACATCAACAGGCTCAAATGGCTTCACAACGAATCTATCAAGATCATCGAGATATCCAGCCACTTCACTGTTCGACCTCGATTTTGCCGAAGACATTGCGCTGCTCTAAGGGCGGCGACAACAACAAGCAGCATAATCTAGAAAAATCGCAAGCTCAACTTCAAACAACAGCAATGTGGGCTAGACGAGTAGGACTCGAGGTCAACATTAAAAAGACAGAAGCATTTAGCAAACAAGATCTTGCTGGGCCAGAGATGCCGATCAACTTACATCAATTCATTGAACTCAATGGACAAAAAAATCGATTGGACAAAAGACTTCAAGTATCTTGGCTCTTACATCGCGTCGAGCGATGCAGATATCAGAGCACGAAAAGGACAAGCTTGGGGAGCATTCTGGAAAATGAAGGATGTATTTCTATCAAAAACTCTTCCAATCAAACTCAAACAAAACATCTTTGAACCCTCCTGTATGGCTGCGAAAGCTGGATCATCAGCCAAAAAATGCAAAACTCACTCAACAGCTTCGCCACTAGTCGCTACAGAATCATGCTCGACATCAAGAAAATGGATCGAATAAGTAACCAAGCTGTATACGAAGCAGTCCAAAAGAACCAGCTTATTCTTCAAATCCAACAAAGACAGCTACTTTTCGTTGGCCACTCACTCAGAAGAGACCCAAACGACTAAATTAACAAAAATGTTATATGCGCCCGAAAAACTACATGGCAAACGGAGCCGAGGAAAGCCGCACACATTATATCACACATACATCGGCAAACTAATTAACAACGACATGCCACCAACTGCTGACGAGATGAGAAGAGCTGCTAGCTATTGACCAGAATGGAGAAAACTTGTGACCGACTGCAAACCCGTTTTGTCTGCAGCCGATTAATGATGGATGATGATGATGACAGCAGCACTTCTGGTAACCATTTCAATGTAAGGATAAAACCTCAAAAAATCTTCATAATATCTTTTTTTTTGTATTGGGCAGAACAAATGTCTTCAAATGTTTACCAGGATGATTTAATCAGTTTTTAAAAAATCAAAGTACATGTGCTAATACACAGAAAGATATATGGTTCAATAGTACATTAAATAATATCTTTTTTTTGTATTGGGCAGAACAAATGTCTTCAAATGTTTACCAGGATGATTTAATCAGTTTAAAAAAAATCAAAGTACATGTGCTAATACACAGAAAGATATATGGTTCAATAGTACATTAATTAAACCTAAACTTGGTAACACTTTACAATAAGGTAGTATTTCTTAACAATTAGTTAATGCATTAGCTAACATAAACTAACAATGAACAATACTTCTACAGCATTTATTAATCATTGTTCATGTTTACTAATACTTTATTGTTTATTGTAAAGTGTTACCCTAAACTCTTACTTTTGTCCAAATAAGGCTGTCTCAATGTAATTGATTTTCAGAAAAAGTGGAATCTTCTTTTGTTTTACCATAATGATCACAATTGCGGCAGCACCTCCTGCAAGCCCCATCCAATATAACAAACTGCTGGATTTTGGGTCTGGAATGGGGCGTGTCTTCATGGGTTTGGCCACACGCTCCCATACCGTAAGGATAGCCTGACGAGCACCACTCCAATGTCCTGGTCCACGTAGACGAAACTGGTAGGGCGTAAAGGGACCAAAAAGAACCCTCAAACCCAAAGCAGGGTCACTGAGAAGTAACCAAACAATGTTGGGCCGGACACCCACTTCCCTTGCAATGGAATCTAGGTAAGGAATATAATTCACCTGAAGGACAGCCTCCTTGGGACTAGCATAACTATAGAGAGACAAGAGTAATGATCAAAGCACTGTGAAAGTAGAATCAATTAAATCAATTATTATTTAGAGCTAAATATTTATAAAAGTATCAATAAAGTACCTTTTTAAATTTGCTCTGCGTTCCTTTTCAATAATGTCATGCATTTTTCGGTTTGAAGGAAGATGGTTTATCCCTTGGGGCAAAAGAAAATAAAACTCATTATTTAATCTTTTTTTTTAAATCATCTTAGTAGTAGTAGTAGTATACTTTATTGTCCTCGAAAGGAAAATTGTTTTGGACTCCACAATTGCTGCATGACCTACATAAAAAACTACATTCAATGGAGTAAAAAGGATAAAAAGCAAATAATATATAAAGTACAATAAAGAGAGAGAAGTTAAGATTGACATTTGTTAAAAAGACACACAGATACAGGTACGAAAGAGTTCTTGTATCGATTCAGCTTACACCTTGGGACTCTGTATCTTCTACCAGAGGGGAGCAGTTCATATTGTGTGTGTAAAAAATGATCTTCTATGCTTCCATTAAATGAAACAGCCAAATGTGCATAACTACAAATTACCTGCGATGACCCGGGTGGCCCAGCGTGCCTGCAGTTCTACTGCTGGCATGACTGGCCCTTTGGGCTGGAAAAGACCCATGATGGCCAGTGTCGGACGCTCTAGAGATGGGGGAAAGATTCTTTTGTAGAGTGTCAGTTCTCCATCAGGACCAGAGTTTAAGGAGGTGGGGAGGAAGGGGAATGCGTAATTATATCCTGTACACAAGATCACAGCATCGATCTTCTCTTCAGCCGTCCCATCATCGAATACGACTGTTGAGTCTTGAATTTTTTGCAGATTGGGTTTCATCACCAGGGCTCCCATCAAAATGCAACCTGGGAGGTCATCGTTGATAATGGGACGCTGGTCCAAAAATCTGCAGTTGTGAAATAAAGGTAAGGTTCATGGCCAAAAATGGGTTTAAATATATAGAATAAGCAAAAAAGATTAAATTGGTCTAAAAACTGTAAGACTACGTCACTGGGAGTAACACAATTGAATAACTGGTGTTTGTTAACAGCAATTAATTAACAAATAATAACAAATTTGAGGTCCGTATCTGAGTAATTGTATATAGGCAATTACTGAATTAAGTGTAAACTGCTTTGATGTCATGACTTATCAGATCTATTATGGTGCAAACCTTAAAAAAATTGGCCAGACAGAAATTAGTCTGAAGAGATGATGTTTTGCTCTTTAACTGTGCAGTTGTCATTCACCTGTGTTTAGGCTGTAGTCCATAAAACTTGTGGTCATGTTTCTGATTGAGCATTCTCTCTCCAATCCAGTTCACCAAACTTTGAGGCAGAAGGCGAACAATCAGATCCACGTTTCGCTTAACCAGCACCAAATCCATAGGGTGCCCTCTATTTGACATGCGACCTATGACCCATGCCCCAGTGCGGGTACTTAAAAACACCTAAAGGAGGGAATAAAAAATAAAGAGGACAAAGACCACAGTAGCGTGAGACAGGAGATTGAAAAGTGAAAGGACACTGTCTCCAGTCATGTTTGATTAAAGCAATAAGCCCCAAGAAGCAGTGGGTTACCAGTGCATTTTATAACAGCTAAGGGGGTTAAACCTTAGTTGTAATTATATTAGTACAAATATTACTTTTCCACCAAACAAAGTAGTTCTTCAGAATCAAGTGTGTCTGAAACAGAGCGCAGTGCGTCCCGGCTCCGAGGTGACCTGACAGAGTATCAGCGACTGAACCGCCAGCGCAATGTGGCTTTAGCCGAGGATAGGGAGAAGTTCTGGCAAGCAGAAGCTAATCACCTAGAGTCTGCAGCCACTAATAACAACATGAGCCGTGTATTCAGTCTTCTGCGCCAAGCCCGTAATGGCCCCTGCATCAAGACAGCCCTGGTGAAAGATTCTGATGGCAACCTTATAACAACTGAAGCAAACTGCCTTGAACGCTGGAAAGAGCACTTCAGCCTACTTCTGCAGCATTGTACCTCCCCGGCTGATCCCGCCTTAATATTGGGTGCTAACACTGCAGCCCCTAGTGTCGTCTGCAGTACAGGCCCTGTCACACCTGAGGAAGTGAGAGCCGCCCTGGGAAAACTTAACAACAAAAAAGCCCCCGGCATATGTGCAATAACTGCAGAGATGCTAAAGTCAGGCGGTGAAAGCATCGTCAAGTGGCTTACCCACATATTTAATGAGGTGTGGGAGACAGAGAGGCTTCCCAGCGACTGGACCAGAGGAGTCATCTTGCCCTTCTGTAAACGTAAGGGTGACAGGCTAGTCTGCGGCAACCACAGAGGCATTACCCTTCTCTCCATCCCCGGCAAGCTCTTTACCAGGATCTTGCTTACTCGTGCTCTACCAGCCATTAGAAGCAGCCGCCGTCTCCAACAGGCCGGCTTCATGCCTAATCGCTCTACAGTAGACAAAATCTCTGCAGTTCGCTTGCTGATAGAGAAAACCTATGAATTCCGTAAAGATCGCCATCTTTACATCGGGTTCATAGATCCGAAGGCTGCCTTTGATACCGTCTGCCACACTTCACTGTGGAGTATCCTACAGGCTCTCGGAGTACCACCCAAGATCATTGCCCTGTTCAAGCTGCTTTATAGCAATGCCCAGAGCTGTGTTCGCATCAACGGCAGAGACTCAGACTGGTTTCCCATCTCCAGTGGCGTTCGCCAGGGCTGCGTGTCCGCACCTGATCTCTTCAACTGCATCATTGACCATCTTATGTCTAGGGTCTGTGAGCGGGTTCCCGGAGTGTCCTTCGGCAATTCCCACCTGACTGACCTGGAGTACGCTGATGACACCATCCTGCTCAGCATGTCCTACAACCAGCTGAGAGATGCTCTGGGCATATACAGAGAAGAGGCGGAGAAGCTCGGCCTCCAGGTGAGCTGGACGAAAACCAAGTTCATGTATGTCGGTGACAGACTACATCCACCTTCCCTGCAGCTTGGCAATGACATCGTGGAGCATGTAAAGAACTTTGCATATCTGGGATCTATAGTGACAGACAACGGGGACTTAAAACCAGAGATAACCCGCAGAAGAGCCCTAGCTGCGTGAGCTCTACAGTCTCTCTGGAAACCACTCTGGCGGCACCAGACTATCTCACGCAAGACGAAGCTTCGAATTTACAACTCAGCAGTACTCTCCATCCTGCTTTATGGCTCTGAGACTTGGCCCTTAAACAAGACACTAGCTGCAAGAATAGATGGCTTTGAAAGCAGGGCTCTCAGAACCATCAAGAACATCAGGTGGCCCCAGCGAGTTTCCAATTTCTTAGAGCCTGCACGTGCCAGCCCAGAGCATCCTCCCTGGCGGCACAACATCGTACCTGCTGGCTCGGCCATGTCCTCCGCCTCTCTTCTGACCATCCTACGAGAGCTATTCTCCAATTTGATCCTAGGGCCGCAGGCTGGAGACGACCACGAGGTAAACCTCGCACCCGATGGCTTGACGTCCTTGCAGGCGACCTACAACAACATGGAGTTGCTATAGAGGATGCAGAGCAGCTGGCACAAGATCGTCAGCACTGGCAACAACTGGTCCATCTGGTCAGCTCAACGCACAGGGATGGGACATCTCCCTACCCATCGCAGGAGCCAAATTGATTGAGATGTCGCCTTGGGGTTCTAAGCATGCGTCAAAACCGCCGCCCTCTTGCAACAGGGGTCTTGTCATTGGAACTAGCTAGGTAAAACTGCTATCTCCGCCTGTACCTCGAATTCATGGACAATGCTGGACTTTTGTGCTGTGTATTGATGTTAGGGCTACTAGCACTATGCATTATAGGGAATGTTAATGTACGTCACCGCAGTGTTGCATTATGGGACGTGGGCGCCATGTTTAGAGGCACCGCCGACCGCTATGCCATTTAATTGTGGGTGTGTTAAGCTAAAACTAGGTAAACTTGAAGAAGAACCGAAGAAATTGAGGAGTTTGAAAGAAAAAGAGAAGGGACCCTATCGGGAGAAACTAAGTGCTACTGCCAAAAAACTTTATTTGGACAAATAAACAACAGATCCATATGATTTAGCAGCCCATGACTGGATTACGGTTCTAGACGCACTACCTCCGCTCACATATCTGTTATTATTACCTTGTTTTTGGATTGAGTGCATACACTTTGCAGGAGTTTAAGAGCTATAAATCCCTTCAAGCTCATAGTAAGATGACATTCTTCTTTCAGAGTTTTATGACGGTTGGCAAACCAGCTAAAATAAATATGCCATTTACTTACAATGTATTAATACCTACATATCTTAATGATTCTATAAAAAATCAGTTGTATTCTGTGCAATGAATCAACACATGTTCATAAGATGGCACTTCTGTTCTTGGCCAAGTTATTAAAACAAACAAAATGCTAAATAGTTAGCTAACGTTATGTCATTTTAAAGAGTCACAAGCAGTGGGTTTGAGCAGTTGCATTTAATAAAAAATATTTGTTATAATCGTCAAAATTGTCTAAAGATTTATTTTTATAAATCATGTGGTGAGGTTGATCAGAAATGAATAAATAATGTTACATAATTTACATTTACAAGTTAGTTTGACAGTGTTAGTATTAAAACAAGACAATTTAAGTGGTTCTGCTTTTATTAATCACAAATTACTGAATGACTGAAAATGCCGCAAACACACTCTCGCTGATGCAGGGAATTTTTTTGAAAAGTAAAAGTTTTTATCCTGATTGCGGCAGGTAAACCACGCGATCCGGCATCTTTTCGTCAGCTCCTCCACCGGCTTCCCCCAAATAAAAGCTGAAAAAACGTATTCCGTTGTTCAGTTTCCTCCCTGAACGATCGTGTGACCTGCTGTGGCAGTTCTTGATCGAGCAGTACTGACCAAACATATCGAAGTTTATTAAAATCTCGACAGAAAATACAAAAACAACCTCCAACGCACTAACTTCAATACAGCGGGATAGGAGGCGATCCTGCAAATATGGCGGATTACTCATAATGCCACACGCCGTGACGTCAACTCCACATTCCCTATAGTTATAAAAAGTAGATTTTCAAAATATCAAAACTTTATTTTTTTCTGGATTCAACGCTAAGTACATGTCTGACTTTTGAAACGAAGCAAAATAAAACCTAGAAAATCGCATTCATGACGATTTATGGTGATTTTATTTCCGCCACACATTGCCTACAATGACGCTGATGCGGCGTTCCCCTGTTTCAAGCATAGACAGTAAACGAAATGGACACAGCGACCCCATTGGATTCAACGGAGACAAGTGAAGTCAATTAGAAGCACGCACTTCTTGGGTGTTGAGCGTACTGCGCAGACTCAAACTGAGCTCAATGACGTGATGTCACGTGAGCAACCTGTCTGACAATTGTAAGTCTTCTAATAGCCGTGCCACGGGAAATCTGAATCACCTACTGAATCTTGCAGAGACGGCGAGCGTGAACAGGAGCACATTTTGGTTAGTATTCTGATTAATAATCTCCCTTGACTTTATGCCTTCACGTCCACCCGATTGCCTCATAGTCAGTAAAAGATTGCCTGTGAGCTTCTCTCCCAGTCCATACGGTAATTTCTCTACTGTGCGACAGAAAGTCGCAGGTTATGACCCAATCGTTAGCCTATTTTTACAAAAACTGCTTCTACTGGGACATAACGTAAGATACATGGTCTTAGCTAAAAGCGGAGATAATTCCATTTTTGTGAAGAACTTTTGTAAGAGATCAAATTCAGAGCCTGATCAAAACTTAACGTCACGCTAAATACACCACAACGCTGTTGTGTCGAGTGAATGCGTCAGTGTTTAAGTTGGGTAAGATCGCCACCCAGTGGATAGCGGAAATATAAATTTGATTTATAAACTCCTCAGGGAGAGTTTTATCTTTATTAATGAGATGACTCAACAATATTTATTGAAATTTATCTGGATATCGCCATAATTGTGCAATTGTATACAAATAAAAAAAAATGATTAAAGAGTGTGGTGTTTATTTTCATAAATCAGTACGCAGCAACAGTGGCGCAGTGATACTTATGTAATGTGGTCTGACCGTGGGTTTACCGGGGTATTTTATTGCGGCTTTCACGCGTTTCAACCAATCAGAATGAAGAACCAGAACTGCCCGTTTTATAAATTAGATTTAAAACCTGCTTGCCTTCTCACAAACTCTGCTGAGCTCCACAGCAATGTCTACCCCTGAATTTCCAATCCCAACAATCACAACTCTCTTGCCATGGTAAAGATCAGGATCCCTATAATCCCAGCTGTGGACAATTGTTCCTGGGAATGTATCAACACCTGTAGGAAACAAAACAATTTATTAAATATATAAACTGTATTTTTTCTGATACTTGACATGTCTTAGCATTCACAACATGACCATATATAAACACATGCATACTTATGAATTTAACACTTTGATTACAGTCCTACAGACTTTTTTTCCAGTTAAGTTATATATAATGTAAATCTTATGAAACAGTTACACAAAAATACACACAGATAAATCCAACCCAAATGTTTAATGTCATGATTATTACCATGTATTTGCATTAGTTTATATCCAGCTGGTTACTTTATCCATGATTTAGCCTGTTTAGCTGCATATTTTAAGTTGTATATTTCACTGGAGTATTTATTTCAAAACTTACTATTTTATACTTGTTTTTTCCATTTATAAAACTATTGATGAATAGGTTATCGGCAAGTACGGACCAACCTAGTAATTGGTAAAATCCACTATCGGACCTCTAATTTCCACATATGACACTTCGCTCTGTATTGTGCTAAAACATCTACAGTGCAGTGTTGTGTGTTATGTGACATATTTTTGATATATCAGACCAGAGGCGATTCTAGGGTTAGAGCTTTAGGGGTGCTGAGCACCCAATGAGCTCCGCTGCCACGACCCACTCTTTTTTCCTACAGAAACCAATAATATGTTTATTGTAAAATAACTATCATTTTAACATTGGTTCAACTAACTCCAAAATCCAGATTTTTTTGGAGACCTTTCAGGCATGAAAACGGGTCAGGGGTGAAAAAGATTAGAAGAATATTACCCCTCTAGGGTCTGGGAGCATGCTCCCCCTTAGAACTTTTTTAAAATTACATATTTTAAAGCATCAACCTGATGAGTTTTGAGATGGATTTTTTTGCCAACCTTTTTATTTCTAATTAGTGGCGAGCTAGCACTTTTTTGCCATTAATGCCATATTAAAGTATCAGGACAAAAGGTGGGCTACAGCAGCAGTGTGGGTATGGTTTTATGTGGATATACAGTGTGTCGTTTTAAGCCTTTGTCAAAATGATAAATCTCCTAATTTATAACTTTTATGCCTACAACATATGGTAGGATGGTAGGTTTATTAATAGTTTGTTAATTTGCAGCTTTTCTTTTAACAGTCCTTTAATTGAACCATTACCTTTACTATATGTCTAAAACAAAACACTTATGACTCTTGCACTAAGGGTTAAAAACGTTATCCCCTTCATATTAATCTACATGTGACAAACTAAAAAAATATTTATTGTCTAGTTTGATAGTCAGACAGTTAGTGATTTCACACATAACTTACCGGTACTGGTGGTATAGTGATATGTAGTTTGTTTTCACTCTGTTCCAAACGCCATGTTTTCATGACGAATGACCAGAAAAGACGCACGTGACGTCATGTTTACATGACTCCCGATTGTTAAAATAATCATAGATATGTATATAAAGGCTAGATGGCTCGTCCGCGCTGCTGGCCAACTGAGTGCAACGTCCGCATTTTGGCGGCCATCTTAGGACAGGGCGCTCGCTCACTCGTAGCATTGAGTTTTAATGATGCAGGTACTTTTAAATGACCATAACTTGCTTAATTTTTTACCGATTTTCAAACGGTTTGGTTTGTTATAAACGTCAAAGATGTACCTATGACACTGCATACCTATACTAAAAATAAAAAATAAATTAATGAAACATGTTAAAGCATCCAGAATTATAGCCACGTTAATAACGTTTGTAAAAACCCAAACCGTTTGAAAATCGGTAGAAAATTGAGCAAGTTATGGTCATTTAAAAGTACCTGCACCATTAAACTCAATGCTACGAGTGAGCGAGCGCCCTGTCCTAAGATGGCCGCCAGGTGATGACGTTAGGGACTCCGCCTTGAGCCATCTAGCCTTTATATACATATCTATGAAAATAATGCTGCGTTCCAGGCAACCCGTAACCCGTAACTCACGAGTTCAAAACCACGACTCACGACTCTGAACTGGGAGTACATCGATCTAGTACGAGTTCACGGGTGGGAAGTCACGGGTTTGACTGCCGTTCCAGTGCACTTTCACCGGTAGAAGGTTGTAAAAACACGAGTTACGGGCTGCCTGGAACGCATAAGGTTGTGAGTCGTGGTTTTGAAGTCGTAACTCACGGGTTTAAAAACCTGCCTGGAACGCAGCATTAGTCTCAAATTAACGATAAATCATACAATAAACTTTAACAACGGAGACACACGTATGCAACTACCCACTGAGACGCACAAAACTGCATGCGTCTTGCGGAAGAACATTGTAACCAGCGCTACTTCTCTCCGTTTAAGTCTATGGACGAGTCACCCAGGTACTGTACTACTCCGCAGCGCGCGGGTACCCGCCAGACTAAAATAATCCGAAAATAAACACTTATTATACGTGTACCATGGTGATTCAGTATAAGACAAAAACACGGCTTGAAAGATTGATTCGTGATGTACTCGCTCATTATAAACATAACGTAAACATTTTGTAAGATTCATGCAAGCAAGTTGCATCACAACACTTTTAACTGATTCTCACTCTGCGTGTGTTTCGCGCTGGTAAGCGATGCAGGTACAGAGAAGAGGATGACACCATTTGCTAAGCGGGGAGGTTTTCATTTTCTACCTTAACATATACATTTTAAACCACAAACTACGGAGTTTGTTTTGGACATTATTTAACCTTGTCAAAGACGAACAAACATTTTAGAATAAATAAATTTCTTGCTCCAAGTTTTAGGGGTGCTGAGCTCCTTTTTAGGGGTGCTGAAGCACCCCTAAAAAGGGGCTAGCCTGGCCCATGTATCAGACGCACCTTTAAAGGCAGAGAGGGGTCTGTTAGGTTGTGTGTATTGTCCTGTACACACTAGAACACCATCAAACACGTGTTTCTCCTCTCGTCCATCTCTGTTCACGGTCACCACATCCCACTGACCAGAGGTAGAGAAATCCGGCCTCTGTCTCACACTGCTTACTGTAGTCTGAAACACATACAGATTGAATGTTTAACACCTTACAAAAAAGAGACTTATGAACATGAGTGTGATTTGGAGATCAGTACTTTTTACAATGGCATGGTGCTAAAAACCTTTAATTGAATATGTTTGAGCAGGCCGAAGTGTTCAGCGTAGAGTCTTAAGTACTGCACGACCAGCGAGTTGTGCATGTAGTTTGGGAAATGATCCGGCATAGGGAAATCGCTGAAGCACATCATCTCTTTAGAGGTATTCACTACTAGAGAACGATAAATGCTGGTGCGTTCTGCCTCATGTGTCTCCTAAATGAACGTATAGGACACAGACAATCGGTTGGAAACATACTAGGTAATAAAAATAAATAAAATGAGACATTTTGAGCGAAAATGAGACACCTTAAATCTCCAGAGTCCACCGATATCATCACTGCTTTCAAAACACACCGGCTCCAGACCTTCATCCAAGCAACATTTGATGGAGACCAGTCCAGCATTGCCTGCTCCAATCACAGCAACACGCTTAGCCATGGTCCTCAGCAACACTGTCAGTACTGAATGAGTCAAAACTAGCCGAGCTCTACAGAAGTTAGTAAATCATTCACAACATCAATAACAACACAAAGACAGCTCCAAACTGGCAAATATTATGCGGTATTCTTACCTTAGCTGATGATGGTTTTAGGTCTTTGATATTCAGAAATGCTAAGGCTTTCAAAGATGCTATTTAACCAATGGCCTCAGTCTGTTATGTAACCAGCAGAGTGTGTCTCAAGTGGATTTATCTGAAGAAAACTGAAAAAGTCGGTTAAGTGTTAAAGATCTCAGCATTGTAGGAGCCTATATAAATACCATGTTAAACCAGTAGGGGGAAATCTCTTTTACAGTTTTTCTCAGTCGCTGGTAGATTTCTCAGATCAGAATTGAAATTCTCAAAACTACGTGTTCAATTCTCACATCATTGTGTCACTTGTGCACATAAAAAAGCAGTTTCTCATGTATTTGAACAAGTTGCAAATGCTTTGGTACATCCATGCAAATGATTATGTACAATTCTCTGCTTTTTCCTACATTATCAGTTGCTTGTCATGTTGATCAAAATGTATTACTTGATCAAATATTTATTACTTATGTACACAAGTGATACAATGATGTGAAGATTGAACAGGTAGTTTTGAGAATTTCAATTCTGATATGAGAAATGTACCAAAGTGACAATACTGTAATAAAAATAATTATTTGGGCGCTTGGGCGTCGCCCTTAGCATTTGTCTATTCCGCCTATGCCCTGGGCTGGCATGATGTAATTATAGTGACAGACGCAAATATAAAACATTGATGTCAATATTATTTTAACTATGGATTAAGCGTTGTAAAACACTAGTTCAAGTCAAGTTTTATAGGCGTAAATATCATCTGGGGCGGTCAATAAACGTAACATTTCTCAAGAGTAACTTTTGAGGGGAGCACAATTGTAACACAGCCAGAATTGTACTTGTAAGTATAAATGTAAACAAAGGCAAGCCTAATATTCTTCTACAAAACCACTATTGCAATGTTTTTGAAGCTGTTTACAATCAAGGCACTGATTAAACTTGAACTTCACTTTAAAATTAAAGCTAGCTGGCATTATAATCTCTAACATAACTAGGCATCATCTGTAAAGAAAATAATCACTTTATCTGACATTTAAAGTAAGTAAAATTGCTTGACAGAACACTTACAGCCTGAAGTTTCACTGTAAAGAACTTGTGTGCAGGGGAATTCCAATCCGAAGTTATCCTCATATGCCCTATTCCCTTCCCCAAAACACTTGATAAATAAAAGGGAGTTGCGCAATTGTTTCTCATATGACGACCGAATAAAATTCACTTGTCAATAGAGAAGCAGGCAGTGGCCCAAACCACTGTGAGGAAAGGGAGGAGGCACTCAATGTTTTTTAAACTTAAAACATATTTTTGCCTTGTTTGCATTTGTGATATTTCACTGCTGCTTACACATTTATTTAATGTGCATATATTTATTTTAGTTAGGCTATAATACGCATGGTTTTAATAATATGTTCATTGGGGGACAACCGTCAGATTGGCGCCAGGGCCGGACTGGTAATCTGGCATACCGGGCAAATGCCCTACGGGCCGATGTCCTTGGGGGCCGGTGAATATAATATGTTTTTTTATTGGCCAACGACAGGCCCATAAAGCAGGGACAGCGGCCCATTGGTTCATTTTCCATACTGACACTTTTCATCTGTTAACAAGCTCCACCCTCCCCCTCTGTTTCTTGTGTCAGATGGACAGTCACAAGAAACAGAGAGCGATGATTTGACACAAGAAACAGAGAGCGAGTATCATACAGACGCAGGGCTGGACTGGGACAAAAAATTGGCCCTGGCATTTTGGCCCAGACCAGCCCACTACATAGGATCAAAAATCTTTGTGCAACCTTGACTACCAACTCCATATAATAATTAAAGCTCCACTGTGTACTTTTTTGAGTTAATTCTTAGCAAAACCCATGTTTTCTTTCAAAAGTATGTGCTCATTCATGTGTATTTACTTCCACCCCACTAATCAAAGTATTCTCGTAAGTGTAGAATCTGCCATTTAAAATACATACGGTCGAATCGCTCGACTGGCGCATCCATGTTGTGCCTCCATCTTTGAAATACATTCGCCGATGAGGGACATTCCTGAAATTCAAGCTCCGCCTTTCGCGCTTTCAAACTACAGTCACACATCTCAACTGAAGCTGAAGCCTCCATAGGTTGCATGTGCAGGCGGTATACGTCATCAAGACAGTCTTATTTCAGAATATTAACAATTATAAAGCTGACAATTATTCTTAGTTAATTGTAAATTTATGTAATATGATTATGACTTGTGAATGTAATGCTCAGTTAATTTAAATAAACCAGGTTTGATGACATATGCAGCCCACATATGCGACCTGTGCAGACTGAATCCTTCGGCTGCAACAGCTGCAAACCGTGATGATCTTTGATTTGAGGCAGATTTGAAAGCCTGTTGAAGACCTATTTTCGAGGACATTAAAACACGTCGCCAAGGAAGCGAAAAGGGGATTTAAAATGACAACGCGACAGGAAAAACAACAAGACCAAAGTCAATATTGGAGTAATGTTAGTTTTCCAAGATGGGAATCAAGGGACACCGAAGTTACCTACTTTCTATCTTCTCCACAGGTAATTCAGCATATTTGTTTAAATCTATACAGTCTATGGTGTAAGCTCGAAGTTTTATAGATGCTTGTGTAACTATAGCATGATTATGCATAACACTTGTTAGTGTAAACCACGCATGTGGTTTAATGTGTTCGAACAGCCACACGCCGTCTCTCCGCCCATTAATGTAATCTGAGGTACTGAGATAAATGTTTTTCATCTTTTCTGACCTCTAGCACAAACACACGGTGACAGCCCTATTTTTAGCCTTTCATTGATAAAAGCGTCTGATCTGCGCGTCTTTCGTTTCATTTTACAAGCGTGTGAAAGTTGAGCGATCTTATTTCACCAATATGAGAGAAAGCTCTTACATATACACGGACATGTAACGTTTACTTAAAACATAAGCATTGTACTCTGACATAATATTAGTTCGCGTCCATTTAAACCCGTCATTACTCCCGCTCATGATTAAATGACAGGAGAGGGACTCGTCCACAGACCATCCCCTCAGTAATCTGGAGAGAAGCGGTCGAAAATGGACAAAAAGAGACGGATTTAAACACCAAGTGTAAACGTGATATGTCTCTCTCGTCCACTTGTGATCTGATTAACGAAAACACATCTTCATACCAAGTGTAACAGCCCCTGGGATATTTTTCCTCGCGTAGATGAAAAAGGAGTGTCTAAGTTACGTTTATGGATGTATGTGATTTTAAGCGGACATATCATGAAAATCAGACTTTTTCCATGTTTAACATAAATCTGTGTGCTTTGATGGACCACAGGCAAAGGACATTGCAAATTGTTTATTTTTTTAATTGCTTTTGCTTTGTAGTTACTGGCAGCCATGTTAACCTTGGCATGACACGGCCACCATACGAGTTAAAATGCGTTCCGAATGGGGGGGCTCGAAAGTAATATTCAGTTGGTTGTCATATAAAATTTCACCACTAGATGGGAGTAGATCTTACACAGCGAAGCTTTAATTAAAATAAGGTTGTCTTACCAGACAGAAAACATTCTGCCATAAATTCAACCCAGTCAATTGAATTTTCTAATCTTTGCATTTCAGTTTTTTCTATTCTTTAGTATTTTAGTATTATTTAGTAGTGTTTTTATTTATTCTTGTTTATCTTTTGTTAATAAATTCCATTTTATTACCCCTGTGTCTTCCTTGTGTTGATAATACAGTTAAATGGTTCTACAAGCTGGTCCGAATCTCACAAAATCCTTCAGCTAAATTAGATGACCAACTCCCTCTATTTACATATTTTCTTATTTGTTAAATGATCTTTTGAGATCATTCTTATTGTTAAAGTGAAATTCTTTAGCTGGTGACCCGAAGTAGAGGGAGTAGGGGTCATCTGACACACACACACTTGAGGTGAAACCTCTAGTGTCCTGTGTAGGGCATTCTAACCAATGGCTGCCCATGTGAAAATCCCTAAATTAATTTGTGCCCTTGTCAAAATCACTACAATAGGATGACACAAAAAATATAATTTGACAGATACATATAAATTGTAAATTTAGGGGAAAAAGTTTTTTAATTTTTCCGTGGACGCATTTATTTTCTTTAAAGGTATAGTTCACCACCCCCCCAAAAAATGAAAATTGTATCATTATTAACTTACCCTCAAGTACTTCCAAACCTTGATCTGCTGAAGACAAAGATATTTTGAAGAATGTTTGTAACAAAGCAGAGCTGGGCCACCATTGACAATATTGACATTAAAAAATAATACTATAGACACTTTTATACTATCTGTAAATGATGCCCCAGATTTCTTTAAAATATCTTATTTTGTGTTCAGCAGAACAATGAAATTTGTACAGGTTTGAAGTAACTTGAGGGCGAGTAGCTAAATGATGACAGAATTTTCATTTTTGTGTGAACTATCCCTTTAAAGACATACTCCAGCATATAATGAAGGCATATAATAACGTTAGTGGCTTTATTAACCCCCTGGAGCCGTGTGGATTACGTCTTTGAAGGATGGATGCACTTTTTGGGCTTCAAAGTTGTTCCCTGGTCCCTGTTTTCTACCGTTATAAAGCTCGGAAGATCAAGGAAATTTTTTAATGTTACTCTAATTGTGTTTGTCTGATAAAAGATAATCATGTACATTGAGGATGAATAAATTATGAGTTATTTTTTTATTTGCTGGATTATCACTTAAGGTTGCGTTGACAGCAGCACTTCTGGTAACCATTTTAATGTAAGGATAAAACCTCAAAAAATCTTCATAATATCTTTTTTTGTATTGGGGAGAACAAATGTCATTAAATGTTTACCAGGATGATTTTAATCAGTTTAAAAAAATCAAAGTACATGTGCTAATACACAGACAGGTCTATGGTTCAATGGTACATTAATTAAACCTAAACTCGGTAACACTTTACAATAAGGTAGTATTTCTTAAAGGTGACATAGAATGATTGAACGGGGTATTGATCCTTGTTCTGTGATGTGACATGTAGACAAAAAAATTTTGTTTGGGTCTGTAATGCCTTAGAAGCTTCCTAAAAACCTCTCTCAGATAGCTCTATTAGGGTGGGGGATTTTAAACAAGTGGTTTTGCACCTATTTGGCTCCCCCTACTGGCTTAACTTGCAATCTCATTACTGATTGGCTGACTTTGCTGCCATTTAAAAAAATGTAGCCAATTATTTTAAAGTGGAGGGGCAGTGAGATGCCTGTGATGTCATAAGCATCAGTTTTTCAGATTGTGCTTTTTTCTGGCTGACATTTCTAAAAGAGGAATTTCTATAAGACCGAGATGTTTAGCATGTCTAGCACTTTTTGTATGTTTGTGAATGCGGGTAGACTACCATTATTCAACAAAGACAAGGTAAAAATGGTTTTTCATTCTCTGTCCCCTTTAACAATTAGTTAATGCATTAGCTAACATGAACTAACATTGAACAATACTTCTACAGCATTTATTAATCATTGTTTATGTTTACTAATACTTTATTGTTTATTGTAAAGTGTTACCCTAAACTCTTACTTTTGTCCAAATAAGGCTGTCTCAATGTAATTGATTCTCAAAAAAAGTGGAATCTTCTTTTGTTTTACCATAATGATCACAATTACTGCAGCACCTCCTGCAAGCCTCATCCAATATAACAAACTGCTGGATTTTGGGTCTGGAATGGGGCGTGTCTTCATGGGTTTGGCCACACGCTCCCATACCGTAAGGATAGCCTGACGAGCACCACTCCAATGTCCTGGTCCACGTAGACGAAACTGGTAGGGCGTACAGGGACCAAAAAGAACCCTCAAACCCAAAGTTACTGAGAAGTAACCAAACAATGTTGGGCCGGACACCCACTTCCTTTGCCATGGTATCTAGGTAAGGAATATAATTCACCTGAAGGACAGCCTCCTTGGGACAAGCGTGACTATAGAGAGACGAGAGTAATGATCAAAGCACTGTGAAAGTTGAATCAATTAAATTGAATTAAATTATTTTAAGCAAAATATTTATGAAAGTATATAAATAATAAAGTACCATTTTAAATTTGCTCTGCGTTCCTTTTCAATAATGTCATGCATTTTTTGGTTTGAAGGAAGATGGTTTAACCCTTGGGGCAAAAGGAAAAAAAACTAGATTTCAAAAATGAAAATTCATTATTTAATCTTTTTTTTAAATCAGGTTCCATCTTCTATGCATTCATTAAAGAAAACTGTTAAATGTGCCTGTGTGCATATTAACTACAAATTACCTGCGATGACCCGGGTGGCCCAGCGTGCCTGCAGTTCTACTGCTGGCATGATCGCCCCATTTGGCTGGAAAAGACCCATGATGGCCAGTGTCGGACGCTCTAGAGATGGGGGAAAGATTCTTTTGTAGAGTGTCAGTTCTCCATCAGGACCAGAGTTTAAGGAGGTGGGGAGGAAGGGGAATGCGTAATTATATCCTGTACACAAGATCACAGCATCGATCTTCTCTTCAGCCGCCCCATCATCGAATACGACTGTTGAGTCTTGAATTTTTTGCAGATTTGGTTTCATCACCAGGGCTCCCATCAAAATTCGACCTGGGAGGTCATCGTTGATAATGGGACGCTGGTCAAAAAATCTGCAGTTGTAAAATAAAGGTAAGGTTCATGGCCAGAAATGGGTTTAAATATATAGAATAAGCAAAAAAAATTAAATTGGTCTAAAAACTGTAAGACTAAGTCACTGGGAACAACACAATTGAATAACTGATGTTTGTAAACAGCAATTAATTAAGTAAGGGATAATGTAGAGGCAGCCAGTAGTTATTGGAAAATAAGCCCCGACAGTGTGATCAGGACCCGACGCGAAGCTACTTGCCACATAAGAAAAAAAAACTAGACATGAATATGAATTTGAAACATTTTATTGGCATATTTGTTTTAAATTAACATTTTTATCCTTCCGCGAAACTTTGCACAGATGCATAAAATGATTGTAATACCTTATTAACTCTTTCCCCGCCATTGACGAGATATCTCGTCAATTAAGAGAAAACGCTTCCCCGCCAATGACGAAATATTCCGTCTTTCCGCAATACCGCTATTATCCACCAGGTGGCGCCCTTCCGCAACTTTTTAAAACCGGAAGTATTGCTCTATGGCAAGCGGCTGCATGTCCGTGTCTGTTTTAAAGATCGCTCTGAATGGGATCTCTATGAAAAGTCCGTCATAAAAATGGAATTATATCTGCTTTTTGCTCAAAATATGGTGTTTTTGCAAAAACCTACCCATATTCAAAAGCTGATTGCAAAAGAACCACTAAAGGTAGGATGAAACGGTTTTTTTTGTTTGAAAGCAGAGGGTATGTTCTTTCATTTGGTGTATTGTATGTTTATATATTAAAAGAAGAACATTTTCTGGAAGGCATTAAACTTTGGTGAAAATCATGAAAAACATTGGCGCTGGCTGGCAACTTTTTTTAAAAACGCTGGCGGTGAAAGAGTTAAGATCCTCTGCTTCGTACTTGTCTGTCTCCATTTTTTTCTCTTTAACCAGTCTTTGAGAAGTTTTAATGCCCATTCTGTATTTTTGTGTGTGTTGGCTTCGTAGCTGTCATGCTCTATTTTGTCAAGTTCAGTCTCAGTAAGCTGTCTGTGTCTTGTCGTGGTTGTCGAGTGTTTGTCATAAGATGGCGCCAAACAGACAGTAATCTTTATTGATCTTTATTGGCGCGGAGCGATTTTACTCGTGCAAGTAGTCCGGCTATGCGTTATTATTTTGGAGCGGTTATTATTTGAAAAGAACGAACCTGCAAATGTCTCAACTGACCAATCAGAATCAAGCATTCCAGAGAGCCGTGTAATAAGAAATAATAACAAATTTGAGGTCTGTATCTGAGTAATCTGTATTTAGGCAATTACTGAATGAAATGTAAACTGTTTTGATGTCATGACTTATCAGATCTATTATGGTGCAAACCTTAAAAAAATTGGCCAGACAGAAATGAGTCCTAAGAGATGATGATGTTTTGTTCTTTAACTGAGAAGTTGCTATTCACCTGTGTTTAGGCTGTAGTCCATAAAACTTGTGGTCATGTTTCTGATTGAGCATTTTCTCTCCAATCCAGTTCAGCAGACTTTGAGGCAGAAGGCGAAACATCAGATCCACGTTTCGCTTAACCAGCACCAAATCCACAGGGTGCCCTCTATTTGACATGCGACCTATGACCCATGCCCCTGTGCGGGTACTTACAAACACCTAAAAGAATACAAAACCACAGTAGCGTGAGACACGAGATTGAAAAGTGAAAGGACACTGTATCCAGTCATGTTTGATATTAGATTTAAAACCTGCTTGCCTTCTCACAAACTCTGCTGAGCTCCACAGCAATGTCTACCCCTGAATTTCCAAACCCAACAATCACAACTCTCTTGCCACGGTAAAGATCAGGATCCCTATAATCCCAGCTGTGGACAATTGTTCCTGGGAATGTATCAACACCTGTAGGAAACAAAACAATTTATTAAATATATAAACTGTATTTTTTTCTGATACTTGACATGTCTTAGCATTTACAACATGACCATATATTAACACATGCATACTTATGAATTTAACACTTTGTTTACAGTCCTACAGACATTTTTTACAGTTAAGTTATGGATAATGTAAATCTTATGAAACAGTTACACAGAAATACACACAGATAAATCCAAACCAAATGTTTACCTCTAATTTCACATTTGACACTTCGCTCTGTATTGTGCTAAAACATTTACATCTGTTGCAGTGTTATATGACATATTTTTGATATATCAGACGCACCTTTAAAGGCAAAGAGGGGTCTGTTAGGTTTTGTGTATTGTCCTGTACACACTAGAACACCATCAAACACGTGTTTCTCCTCTCGTCCATCTCTGTTCACGGTCACCACATCCCACTGACCAGAGGTAGAGAAATCCGGCCTCTGTCTCACACTGCTTACTGTAGTCTGAAACACATACGCATTGAATGTTTAACACCTTACTAAAAAAGAGACTTATGAACATGAGTGTGACTTGGAGATCAGTACTTTTTACAATGGCATGGTGCTAAAAACCTTTAATTTAATATGTTTAAGCAGGCCGAAGTGTTCAGCGTAGAGTCTTAAGTACTGCACGACCAGCGAGTTGTGCATGTAGTTTGGGAAATGATCCGGCATAGGGAAATCGCTGAAGCACATCATCTCTTTAGAGGTGTTTGCTACTAGAGAACGATAAATGCTGGTGCGTTCTGCCTCATGTGTCTCCTAAATGAACGTATAGGACACAGACAATCGGTTAGAGACAAAAAAATCCAAAACATTTTGATATTTGACATTTTGAGCGAAAACAAATCACCTTAAATCTCCAGAGTCCACCGATATCATCACTGCTTTCAAAACACACCGGCTCCAGGCCTTCATCCAAGCAACATTTAATGGAGACCAGTCCAGCATTGCCTGCTCCAATCACAGCAACACGCTTAGCCATGCTCCTCAGCAACACTGTCAGTACTGAATGATCATGATATACACAAAAACAAATCATGCAAATGGTTTGATGAGTCCAAACTGGCCGAGGTCTACAGACGTAAGTAAATCATTCACAACATCAATGACGTATTTATCATTGTCTAATCAGTGACATTCGCACATATGAAAATTGATGTCAATATTATTTTCACTATGGACTTAGCTTTATAAAACACTAGTAGGTCGAGTATTATTCACAATAGTAAACGGCCAGACACATCGGCTCAGATGATACAGTCATGGGCGTAAATTTCATCTGGGTGGGGGCGCAATGAACGTAATTTTTCTCAGGAGCAATTTTCGAGAGGGGCACAAATAACACAGCCAGAATTTTGGCTACTTAAGTAAGTGTACACAGGGGAAAAACGTAATATAATTCTATAAAAACACTTAATGCAATGTTTTTGAAGCTGTTTACAATCAAGCCACCAATTAAACTTAACTCAAACGTAACGTCTGTTAGGTTATAATCGCTAACACTGCGAACATAATTTTCATATTTTTTGTCATGAAGAATTTAACGTTACTAGGCATCATCTGTAAAGAAAATAATCACTTTAACTTATATTTAAAGTAAATAAAATTGCCCTGACAGCATACTTACTGCCTCGAGTTTTGGGAGTTTCACTGTAAATAACTTGTGTGTAGGCGAATTCCAATCGGAAGTGATCCTCCCTCCTATTGTCTTCGAAGATCAAAAAACACTTGATAAATAAACTCCAGATGGGGTTGCGCAAGTGTGTCTCATACGATGACTGTAGCGATTTTTATATGTCGCGTCCCTTCGGAGGGTTTTCAACGCACCCAGACGGTTTCATCGGACGCGCGTCAGGTATCGCGATTACGTGTCTTAGCGTTATTTTACTTCCGGTCTCTGTTTGTTTAATGGTTTGATTAGTGTTTAAACGGAACTCTGGATGAAATACGTCGTCGAAAATAACACATGTTTTGGTTAGACGGCGTTCAAGGCCGATTCGCTATTTGAAGGGGGTTTGGCAGTTTGTATACATTAGATTATAATTAGGGTTGCCACCTTTCTGAAATGGAAATAAGGAACGGGGGGGGGTATGTGTTGCCCGGGTCCGGTGACATGCCCCCACAGAAGATCATTTAAAAAAAAATAACCCCTGAAACGAAGACTTCTGGTGAAAATAGTGGAAACTAATTAATAAATTTAGATAAATATATTTTATATAACTTCTTAGGCCCTAAATATTTAATGAATAGCAAAGTAAGTTATGCCTAAGTATACAAGACTGAACCACATAGATGTGAAATATAAAGGCTATCATGATCATTTTGCCAACAATGAACCATGGTTTTAATTTAAGTTTATAATACGCCCTCTTCAAAGACCCCACCCTTTTTTAAACCTTGAGCTATCTAACTCCATAATTATTTAATAAGAAACCCATCAGAAATGATTGACACATTATGAGACGGGAGGGTGCGGGACACAGGAACAGAGGGAGAGCACTGGAGAGATATATATGTGGATTGTTGGCTAAATCTGTACTATCTCTTTTAATATAATCAGTTTCTTATCAACTATATTTGAGTTTTAAAAATCCACATAATTACATATCATATGAGCCTCTGGAGACGACTGACGGACAATGAACCTTAACATTGCTCCATCCTGTGCCCGCAGCCTCTCGCTCCTCTTGTCTCCTCATGCGTGCTGCTTTATATCACACACTCCGCCGTGACAAACAGAAAAAACGCGACGGCATGTGGTACAACTGGCCTTGTATTCATTGTCCCTCACGCATTCCAGCCACGGGTAGTCATTTTCCCATTCAATTCTATATTTCTGTGCTCGTTTCTTTTTCGCCGGCTGCTCGGACGCAGTCATTTTTACATTTCCCGCTGTTGTCACTTGTCGTCATCGTTGCTATGATACGTGACATCACAATGACTGAAACGACCAATGGGGCTGCAAGATGTTAAAAACGCAACGCAGATCATAGACAAAGAAATTACCGCACCGTCAGGGTTTTCTTATACAAATGACGCGGTCTTCGTTCATGGCTGACATTATGTGTCTGTCATGTATTTGCACTGAATTAATTTTCATAAAATACGGAACAAACTGCGTTCCGTATCAGTTCGATACGGAACAAGAATTTTATGTGTCAAATACGG
Organism: Misgurnus mizolepis; assembly: GCA_025389145.1. Taxonomy (NCBI): domain Eukaryota; kingdom Metazoa; phylum Chordata; class Actinopteri; order Cypriniformes; family Cobitidae; genus Misgurnus; species Misgurnus mizolepis. Next base: position 23,779,022 of record JAIFKI010000019.1, on the reverse strand, counting down.
GACGATCCCGTATTATACGGAACGGTTGGCAACCCTAATTTATAATACACATTTTACACAATAACGCTAACGTTACCTCAGTGTAGTTTTTATATGCTTTAGCTATGATTTGAACTAAGGTTGTTTATTTTGCCTTTTATCAGAAATAAACTACTCTAAAAGGACTTGATTTGTGGAGTTTACAGAAACGAAAGCCGTTTGTTTACTGCTGAATCCTCTATAAGTAACATAAAAATGGAAAACAGGTAGTGGGCCAAACCACTGTGAAGTAATGCTAGTGCTGTGAGGATACATTGCGTTAAAAAATACCTGCCTGAAATCGATTCAGAATCGCTCCGATTCTGTGTTTCATGCACAGCTTTTACTACGGCTATGTAATCAGTATCCTTATCAATCTAAAATCTATGAGTTTTAGTCATTGTGAAAAAACAAACAATGGTCAAACACAATCATTCAAAATATTCCTTATTATCAAGAAAATACCTGAAACAATTTAAAGAACAGGGATATATACCTCTAGTCAACAGCAAGACTGAGAGCATGCCAAGACAAATACATAAAATGTGACTCAATAGTTATATCGTCAAATTTATTTGTTCGTAAAATGCATATAAACAAGTCTTGTGTTGTTTAAAATGTATATTCAAGATCTGAAAAGACTGCATATTTTTGTTAGTTTGTCTGGTCTCAGTTTTCTGCAAATAACTATTGACAATCTGGCAGAAATGTTGAAAATAGTTGATAGGATGACACAAAAAATAGAATTTTACTTAAACAGATACATATAAATAATAAATTAAGGGGAAAAAAGGTGCTTCATTTCAAATTATTTATTTTCTTTAAAGGGATAGTTCACCCAAAAATTAAAATTGGGTCATCATTTACTCACTCTCATGTTGTTACAAACCGCATAAATTTCTTTGTTCTGATGAACAAAAAGGAAGATATTTTAAGAAATGTTTGTAACCAAACCGTTTGTGGACCCCATTTACTTTCATAATATTCTTTTTTCCTACTATGGAAGTGAATGGGGTCCACAAACGGTTTTGTTACAATCATTTCTCAAAATATCTTCCTTTTTGTTCATCAGAACAAAGAAATTTATACAGGTTTGTAACAACACAAGAATTTTCATTTATGGGTGAACTGTAACTTTAAAGAAATAGTTCACCCCCCCAAATGAAAATTTTGTTATTTACTCACCCTCGAGTACTTACAAACCTTGATCTGCTGAACACAATTGACAATATTGACATTAAAAAAATAATTCTATAGACACTTTTTTACTATCTGTGAATGATGCCCCAGATTTCTTTAAAATATCTTATTTTGTGTTCAGCAGTACAATGAAATTTGTACAGGTTTGAAGTAACTTGAGGACGAGTAGCTAAATGATGACAGAATTTTCATTTTTGTGTGAACTATTCCTTTAAAAACATACTCCAGCATATAATGAAGGCATATAATAACGTTAGTGGCTTTATTAACCCCCTGGAGCCGTGTGGATTACCTCTTTGAAGGATGGATGCATTTTTTGGGCTTCAAAGTTGTTCCCTGGTCCCTGTTTTCTAAAGTTATAAAGCTCGGAAGATCAGGGAAATTTTTTAATATAACTCTAATTGTGTTTGTCTGATAAAAGATAATCATGTACATAGAGGATGAATAAATTATGTTTTTATTTGCTGGATTATCACTTACGGTTGCGTTCACAGCAGCACTTCTGGTAACCATTTCAATGTAAGGATAAAACCTCAAAAAATCTTCATAATATCTTTTTTTGTATTGGGCAGAACAAATGTCATCAAATGTTAACCAGGATGATTTTAATCAGTTAAAAAAATCAAAGTACATGTGCTAATACACAGGCAGATCTATGGTTCAATAGTACATTAATTAAACCTAAACTCGGTAACACTTTACAATAAAGTAGTATTATTTTTTAACAATTAGTTAATGCATTAGCTAACATAAACTAACAATGAACAATACTTCTACAGCATTTAATAATCTTTGTTTATGTTTACTAATACTTTATTGTTTATTGTAAAGTGTTACCCTAAACTCTTACTTTTGTCCAAATAAGGCTGTCTCAATGTAATTGATTCTCAGAAAAAGTGGAATCTTCTTTTGTTTTACCATAATGATCACAATTACTGCAGCACCTCCTGCAAGGCCCATCCAATATAACAAACTGCTGGATTTTGGGTTTGGAATGGGGCGTGTCTTCATGGGTTTGGCCACACGCTCCCATACCGTAAGGATAGCCTGACGAGCACCACTCCAATGTCCTGGTCCACATAGACGAAACTGGTAGGGTGTACAGGGACCAAAAAGAACCCTCAAACCCAAAGCAGGGTCACTGAGAAGTAACCAAACAATGTTGGGCCGGACACCCACTTCCTTTGCCATGGTATCTAGGTAAGGAATATAATTCACTTGAAGGACAGCCTCCTTGGGACTAGCATAACTATAAGAGAGACGAGAGTAATGATCAAAGCACAGTGAAAGTTGAATCAATTAGATCAATTATTATTTTATAGCAAAATATTTATGAAAGTATACAAATAATAAAGTACCATTTTAAATTTGCTCTGCGTTCCTTTTAATAATTTCATGCATTTTTCGGTTTGAAGGAAGATGGTTTAACCCTTGGGGCAAAAGAAAAATAACAACAAAAAAACCTCATTATTTAATAATAAAAAAAAATCAGCTTCCATCTTTTATGTATCCATTAAAAAAAAAAAAACGCCAAATGGGCTTGTGTGTCTAACTACAAATTACCTGCGATGACCCGGGTGGCCCAGCGTGCCTGCAGTTCTACTGCTGGCATGATCGGCCCTTTGGACTGGAAAAGACCAATAATGCTCAGTGTTGGACGCTCTAGAGATGGGGGAAAGATTTTTTTGTAGAGTGTCAGTTCTCCATCAGGACCAGAGTTTAAGGAGGTGGGGAGGAAGGGGAATGAGTAATTATATCCTGTACACAAGATCACAGCATCGATCTTCTCTTCAGCCGTCCCATCATCGAATACGACTGTTGAGTCTTGAATTTTTTGCAGATTTGGTTTCATCACCAGGGCTCCCGTCAAAATGCGACCAGGGAGCTCATCGCTGACAATGGGACGCTGGTCAAAAAATCTGCAGTTGTGAAATGAAGGTAAGTTTCATGGCCAGAAATGGATTTAATTATATAGAATAAAACTAAAAAAGTTGTTTTAGATTAAATTGGTCTAAAACTGTAAGAATAACACAAATTGAATAACTGGTGTTTGTAAACGGCAATTAATTAACAAATAATAACAAATTTGAGATCTGTATCTGAGTAATCTGTATGTAGGCTATTACTGAATTAAATGTAAACCGTTCTGATGTCATGACTAATCAGATCTATTATGCTGTAAACCTTTAAAAGAATTGGCCAGACAGAAATGAGTCCTAAGAGAAGATGATGTTTTGCTCTTTAAGGCTGGGTACACACCAAAAGATAATCGGGCTGATTTTGGGCTGATTTCTCCCCTTCCGACAATCCTAGCTATGTCCCGAGTATCGCAGTGGTTCTACAGATTATTTTATCAGATTGTCCCTTCGTGTGAGGTGTGTTAAGAGTGTCCGAACCTGCTCGGAAGAACGTCTGAGCCGTGCCGATCCCGAATCGTAAATATTCAACATGTTGAATATTTACAATTAGAAATCCTGATGTGTGTGGGGAATCCCGAGGACAAACGCGAGCAAGTTATTGATATTATCACGTGAAACGAAACCATATCCAATCAGAAAGCGAGATGAGGGAAGACGGAAGCAGTCATGGCGCAGCACAAAGGCCGCTTCTCAATCCGTAGGTCGCATTTCCAGGCTGCATATACGTCATCAAGACTGTCTTATTTCAGAATATTAACAGTTAGAAAATTGACTATTATTCCTAGTTTATCGTATATATTGTTGTAATATACTTATGACTTGCGAATGTAATGCTCAGTTAACTTGAATAAACCAGGTTTCATGACGTATGCAGCCTGCATATGCGACCTCCGCAGGCTACAGCCTTCGGATTGAGAAACGGCCAAAGTGAAGTTGATGTGGACAGCAGAGATGGAGGATCAGCTTGTTGCTTGTAGCTTGTATACAACGTGTCTTGTAAAAATTATTCCAAGCACTATCATTGAAATGTCTTCCTGCATATCGTCCACCATGCTTATTCTGAAGTCTCGCGAGATTTTGTGGCATTACCTGTGTTTAGGCTGTAGTCCATAAAACTTGTGGTCATGTTTCTGATTGAGCATTCTCTCTCCAATCCAGTTCAGCAAACTTTGAGGCAGAAGGCGAAACATCAGATCCACATGTCGCTTAACCAGCACCAAATCCATAGGGTGCCCTCTATTTGACATGCGACCTATGACCCACGCCCCTGTACGGGTACTCAGAAACACCTAAAGGAAGGAATAAAAAATAAAGCAGACAAAAACCACAGAAGCGTGAGAAAGAAGATTGAAAAGTGAAAGGACACTGTCTCCAGCCAGTTTGATATTAGATTTAAAACCTGCTTGCCTTCTCACAAACTCTGCTGAGCTCCACAGCAATGTCTACCCCTGAATTTCCAAACCCAACAATCACAACTCTCTTGCCACGGTAAAGATCAGGATCCCTATAATCCCAGCTGTGGACAATTGTTCCTGGGAATGTATCAACACCTGTAGGAAACAAAACAATTTATTAAATATATAAACTGTATTTTTTTCTGATACTTGACATGTCTTAGCATTCACAACATGACCATATATTAACACATGCATACTTATGAATTTAACACTTTGTTTACAGTCCTACAGACATTTTTTACAGTTAAGTTATGGATAATGTAAATCTTATGAAACAGTTAAACAAAAATACACACAGATAAATCCAACCCAAATGTTTAATGTCATGATTATTACAATGTATTTGCATTAGTTTATATCCAGCTGGTTACTTTATCCATGATTTAGCCGGCTAAGCTGGATATTTTAAGTTGTTATTTCACTGCAGTATTTATTTGTTTTTTTCCCATTTATAAAACTATCAATTAATCGGTTATCGGCAAGTACGGACCAACCTAATTATTGGTAAAATCCACTATCGGACCTCTAATTTCCACATATGACACTTCGCTCTGTATTGTGCTAAAACATTTACATCTGTTGCAGTGTTATGTGACATATTTTTGATAGATCAGACGCACCTTTAAAGGCAGAGAGGGGTCTGTTAGGTTGTGTGTATTGTCCTGTACACACTAGAACACCATCAAACACGTGTTTCTCCTCTCGTCCATCTCTGTCCACGGTCACCACATCCCACTGACCAGAGGTAGAGAAATCCGGCCTCTGTCTCACACTGCTTACTGTAGTCTGAAACACATACAGATTGAATGTTTAACACCTTACTAAAAAGAGACTTATGAACATGAATGTGATTGTGAGATCAGCACTGTTTACAATGACATGGTGCTAAAAACCTTTAATTGAATATGTTTGAGCAGGCTGAAGTGTTCAGCGTAGAGTCTTAAGTACTGCACGAGCAGGGAGTTGTGCATGTAGTTTGGGAAATGATCCGGCATAGGGAAATCGCTGAAGCACATCATCTCTTTAGAGGTGTTCGCTACTAGAGAACGATAAATGCTGGTGCGTTCTGCCTCATGTGTCTCCTAAATGACATATAGGACACAGACAATCGGTTATAGACAAAAAAATCCAAAATGAGACATTTTGAGCGAAAACAAGACACCTTAAATCTCCAGAGTCCACCGATATCATCACTGCTTTCAAAACACACCGGCTCCAGACCTTCATCCAAGCAACATTTAATGGAGACCAGTCCAGCATTGCCTGCTCCAATCACAGCAACACGCTTAGCCATGCTCCTCAGCAACACTGTCAGTACTGAATGATCACGATATACACAAAAACAAATCATTCAAATGGTTTGATGAGTCCAAACTGGCCGAGGTCTACAGAAGTTACAGAATTCACAACATCAATGACGCATTTATTCACATGTGTCTAATCATAGTGACAAACGCAAAAATATGAAAATTGATCATGTCAATATTATTACTATGGACTTAGCGTTGTAAAACACTAGTAGGTCGAGTTTTATTCTCAATAGTAAACGGCCAGACACATCGGCTCAGATGATATACAGGGATGGGCGTAAATTTACTGCAGTCAAGCCAGCCGCCACTCCGAAAAAGACGGTCAAACTAGCCCCCCGTTTTTTTTCTGTGTGCACATAAATGAGACATTACGGTAAATGCACGAGAGGAATGATTTCAAAATAAAAGTTTCTCACTAAATCTGCTGATATTTCTGTTGCATTATGTGTCTGTTATAAGGCATTGCTAGGGTATTATGGTTGGTTGCTAGGCTGTTTCTCTTGCATTCTGTGTGGTTGCTAGGGTGCTATAAGTGGTTGCTAGGCTGTTTCTGTTGCATTCTGTTTGGTTGTTAGGCTGTTTATGTTGCATTATGTGTCTGTTTTAAGTAATTGATAGTAGGGCTGTCACTTTTGAGAAAAATCTAATTCGAACGGATTTCGAATATCATGCAATGTATCCGAATATATTCGAATATCTAGGCGCCGCCCCCCACGCGCATCAAAAACCCACCGTAATGGAGATTCAATCACAAAATTATTAACAGTGACAGTCATACACAGGGTTGTCTGGATTACTTTTTACTTAATGTTTGAAACAGCAGGTTATCAACTTATGAATAACAAACTTATATATAAAAAAAAATGATTCAGAACAGTTACAAACAATAACGTGACAACTTAAATAGGAGCAGGAGTATATGCAGACGCAAACGGAATTCGCGCCCACAGATTTCGGCAGAAAACTCCGCGGAATTTCGCGGATTTAATGCCCATCATTGACAAGCACACATATCCCACGCTTGAGCGTGTTTGTGACCAGAACTGTCATTGACAACAAGCACACTTATACAAAGCCTATCCCGCGCGTTTGTGAGCCATCATTCACAAGTACATTAACCCTGCGCGTGCTGTTTGCTTGCCCGTTTTCAATTATAGAGAGCACAAACCCTTTGATACTTGAGATGAAATTAAACTTATAGATGAGTTAATCAGATCTCACTTGACTCTGTCGTCTATGTGACGCGCGACAGTCAGCACATGATCATTTAAAATCCGTTTACAAGACAAATGCTGTTGTTGTTTAATATAAAGTTTACATTGCGTTGTAAAAATGATGAAATTATCTTCATATATGCTAATTTCATAATGCGAACGTATTAACACAAGGTATCCCAGCAAACATTTGGACGTGTGATGACCGTTGAAAAGACGTCCGTTCGTCACGTCCCGTCATGGTTGAAAAATAGTTCCAAAATGAAAATCCAACCGACGTCTTTGACGTCATCTGACCGTGAATCACACGTCTTTTCTGCACGGTCCGTGCACGTCTAAAAATGTCGTCTTCTGGACGGTAATATGAGTCTCTGCTTAATGTAGGCGTTATACTCACTTAAAACGTGCATATAAAACAGGCTAGTTTGTACAATTGTAATAGGCAATTATTAAGGTTTTAAAAATACACAAATTTAGTCCAGTCAAACCTGAACGTCTTTATAACGTTGTAATCACGTGTATTTCAAACACATTAAAGAACACATTATTTGTGGACATAAGCAATAAAAAGAAGCATGTTCTGATTTGGCACTTTTTATTTTTTTAAACTGTTTAACTATAATAACAATTTCAAAATACTTTACTATATAAAAGGATAGTTCACCCAAAATTGATTATTTAGCAATTTACTCTCTCTTATGTTTCAAACCTGTATACTTTTCTATGTTCTGCTGAACACAAAGATATTTGAAAGAATAGAAAGCAGAAAGCATATCTCACAACCCATTACTACAGTTGTAAAAAAAAATTATTGACAGTTAGCTTGGTTACAAACATTTTTCAATCTTTGTGTTCAGCAGAAAATAGAAATGTATACAGGTTTGAAACATGTGGGTAAGAAAATTATAACAATTTTCATTTTTGGGTGAACTCTCTCTTTTACACATTACAGCTGTTTGGCTTATTTAGTGTATTCACAACCCCCAGCTCTTCCTGGAGCGTGCTTGAGGTGGTCTGCCATAGCTGCATCTATTTCCGAGTCTGTGGCATTTGGGCTCCACCTCTTCACAGCATCTGAGGGAAGAGAAGAATATGTTTCTTTTTAAAATAAATACAATTAAAATACAATACAATATATAGTATAAAAGATGTTCTGCATTAAATAAGTGTTAGATCAGTTGTGGGGGAAACAGCATTTGTCCTCTCCCTCTACAAAACCACTGTGGTGCCCTTGAGAAAGACCCTGAACTAGGTTTGTAATCGTCAAAAAATGAAAAGGATATTTCTGATAAAGACAGGTGAGCTGTGATGTCCCCTAAATACATAAATCATAGCAATGAAAATTACATCAATATACAAAAACAAGTTTTTTAGATCAACATATTCCCCAAATTACCTTGAATAACATAATACAAAGGTGTGCCTTTAAAAGCCTTCTTTTCCAGATGTCCACCACCGCTCATATTGAACTTGGCCATAAGACAATTAGACATCATTCTGTGAAAGAAATGTCTGATTACTTCACCTTAGACAAATTACCTAAATGGTCAATAAATCACAATTAACAGTAATGTGCAACATAGCAATTGCATGCAATGTTCAAACATAAACTATGTTTTAACATTTCACAACTACTCATCTATCATGTAACAAGTGCTATAAACTAAATCCTCATCCATAAGTTTTGATGACAAGTAATGGCTTACACTGAAATTATGTTTTGATTTCTTGTTTGACTGTTTGAACCACTACGAACATTAAAACTTCTGACAAGTAATGTGTGACAGATTTAATCCTGAAATGAAGTAATATATAGCTGGGTTAATTATGGTGGTAATCAATATATATTCCTGAAATATTATGCAGGATTACACAATTCAAGAGAAATACATACCTGTTCATAACGTTGTTCACACAGTCTCTGACAGAATATCCACCAACTCAGACAGTTGCTGGACCTACATGTGAAAACAATTGAAATAATGTTATAGAAAGATAGCTGGAAATATATATACATATTCTTTATGTCACAATTTACGCAGATCAACTTGTTATCAACATCTTTGATGTATTCATAATGCATTCATAATGCAAAATACACCGTCCTATAGCATTTCTTACTTCTTGCATTTGAAGCTGAGGCCATAGGTGAAGAATCAGGTAGTCTCCATCCTGTTATTTTTTCGTTGTGTTACCTCACCTGGACAAATAGAGTTAATTATATGGTAGTGTAATATTTTAACAGTATATATAAATAACTTCACAGTGTAATACTGCATTAGTTATGAAATTAGCTGTCTGTACTTTTAGGTCTTTGTGGTTGAGCAATGACAGACATTATAAGCTCTGTATTTGTAACTATTAACTCAGATTCAGAGAAATGTACATGTTTATCCTCTAAGATGAGTTGTCACTAATGTAAAATCTAGGGCTGCACGATAAATCGCATGCGATATCATGCGCATCTCGTCAGTACAGCCAGTTCCTTGATTAGTAGTAAATTCATCACCTGCTTTCAGATGGATGCTCTCTGGGATTGGCGTGCTCTCTGGGATTGGGGTGCCCTCTGGTACTGGGGCGTCAATCCAGAATTTGGGATTGTAGAGAATACTATGAATGAATAACACCATAATTGTATGATTAAAAAAAATCCTCTTTAGGTGTATGACAATACACAAGAAAACAATACTACCGTATGCCTCTTTCGGTTGTCTGTAAGATGCCTGTTCATTATGTGACCCTGCGAAACAAACACCTTGCATGTAATTTCATTAAGTACAATAAACATACACATGCACAATGTATTTTAAAAAATACATAGTAGTGTAAAATATTAAAATAAATCACTTTTTATATCAAAGTTTTTGGATATTATGTTGACATTCAGGCAAAACCCTGACTCATGGAATAAATTTTTACCTAAAAATAAGAATGACATTATAAAGGCAAAAGTGTATGCACTTTGGAGCAAAGCAACGTGTTTGTATAGTGTGGGAATGCACCAAAAAAATAACAAAAGTATCAGTAGCACGTACGTCTCATAGTGTCACAGCTTATTCTAGGCCAGGGTATAGATCAATCACACCAGCTTGATACCGATGTTTACTGTCATGAAGTGTGCCTGTGTAAACAAAATACACCAAAACAATTTATATACATTTTTGAGTTTCATATCAAAATATATAAAAGTCCTTTATGAAAGAATCACGCTTTTTCGTAGTATTAAGCAAAGAATTCAAAAACTTACAACTTAATGTAGGGTAGACAAAGTCAGGGATCGGGCACGCCTCATCTAAGTGTGTTTGACACAAAACTTGATCTTTAGCACAAAAAAGGACATATGACAAATTAGAACATTAACAAATGTGTAGACTGTTTAAGCCATATCTACAAAAATTCATATCTACAGTTTTCCATACCTTTTGTTATTGTTTGTAGAATGTGCAACATCTTTATTTGGTTTGTGTTGATCTTCAACTGTAAATAAAACGAAATGATAATTAATTATATTAACTCCACAATAACAACTCCAATTTGTTGATGTATTTTCAAACTGAGGCATTTACCTGACTTGGGTTTTGGGTGGTTATATTTTGGAGGGTCTGTGTAGGACACAGTGCCTTTAACAGTTTGTTTATTTTTATTTGGACGAGGTTCTGCTTTTCCTTTGTACAAAACAAAAGCAAAGGAAGTTAATCAAACAAACACTTATGCTGAACTTTTAATGCAAAACAGTATTTAATATTTTGCATGTGCAATGTTTAGGCAATCAAATCATTGTAATTCCATTAATGCCAAATAACTTTTATTTTTCAGATAATTTACCTTCTGAAAGAGACTTTCAAGAGGCTACATTAATTAGTTACAGTAATAACTTTAACTGTATCCTTAAACATACTTTATACCATGTAACGTTATAACTTCAAAGTACGTTAGCTTTTAGCCTTCTAGCTAATTTTCGCCATACTCAGTGGACAATTCTGGCAACGTTTATTTCGGAGCCTTCGTGTCAAACAAGTAAAACTTAAGCACGTTAATTAAATAATACACAATGTACTTACCCAACAGTAGATTTTGCATAATATATAGACAAAACTCCCTCGTAATCGCTCCTCGTGTTTGAATGTGAACTTCCGGAAGAACGCGTGACGTGACCACTATCTCGCGAGATAATCTGTCCTATCGCGGGATTTTGTAATATATTTCTTAAAATAATATTGGAATCACAGTTTTTGAAATTACATCCAACTCACACCTAAATGGTGACCGGATATGTATCTGTTTTACATTTATATGCATACATTCAATAATAAAACTGGTTGAAATAATGACTAAAATGCAGCTTGGCTTTGCAATCACACTGGGCACTTTGTGATTATAATTTATTTAAACAAGATAAAGTTAATATATTTACTTTGCATACAAATCGTGTATTTTATAAAGATTATTATGTTTTTTTCCTACGAGTCTAGTCTAGACGTGTAAAAGACGTGAGTGGACGTCTATTCATAACCTCTTAAAAATATACTTTGTTCACTTAAATTAATTATTGCAGTATTAACCAAGGTGTACGCACAGCATTTGCATATTTCACAAGGACTACATAAATGCATTTTAGGACATGTTGTGCATTTGTGCCGTCCAGCACCGACTAATTTTGGACGGGGAGACGACGTTGATTTCGGACCAATAGTACACCATTTGTGGCGTCCTGCCGCGACCTCTTTTGGCCAGGGAGACGACGTTGCCGTCCGACCAATGTTTGCTGGGATTCTGCTATAATATTTAACACTATAAACCATATGTAATTTTATATACAAACTATAATTCTATCTTGACATGCACATGAGGTTCATTTTAGTCCCATTTGATTCCCTCTCTTGCGCACAGTTGCAGTCGTCGGTCTCACTCTCAGCCTCCTTCCTATTACGAGGTATTACTGAAAAAAAATGCGCTACACATGGCATTTAAAACAACGGATGGTTTATTTATAGTTCGAATACGGATATTTCACGTCATGTTCGAATGCATATTCGAATATCGAATAAAAAGTGACAGCCCTAATTGATAGGGTATTATGGGTGGTTGCTAGGCTGTTTCTCTTGCATTCTGTGTGGTTGCTAGGGTTCTATAAGTGGTTGCTAGGCTGTTTCTGTTGCATTCTGTTTGGTTGTTAGGCTGTTTATGTTGCATTATGTGTCTGTTTTAAGTAATTGCTAGGGTATTATGGGTGGTTGCTAGGCTGTTTCTCTTGCATTCTGTGTGGTTGCTAGGGTTCTATAAATGGTTGCTAGGCTGTTTCTGTTGCATTATGTGTCTGTTTTAAGTAATTGCTAGGGTATTATGGGTGGTTGCTAGGCTGTTTCTCTTGCATTCTGTGTGGTTGCTAGGGTTCTATAAGTGGTTGCTAGGCTGTTTCTGTTGCATTCTGTTTGGTTGTTAGGCTGTTTATGTTGCATTATGTGTCTGTTTTAAGTAATTGCTAGGGTATAATGGGTGGTTGGTAGGCTGTTTCTCTTGCATTCTGTGTGGTTGCTAGGGTTCTATAAGTGGTTGCTAGGCTGTTTCTGTTGCATTCTGTTTGGTTGTTTGGCTGTTTATGTTGCATTATGTGTCTGTTTTAAGTAATTGCTAGGGTATTATGGGTGGTTGCCAGGCTGTTTCTCTTGCATTCTGTGTGGTTGCTAGGGTTCTATAAATGGTTGCTAGGCTGTTTCTGTTGCATTATGTGTCTGTTTTAAGTAATTGCTAGGGTATTATGGGTGGTTGCTAGGCTGTTTCTCTTGCATTCTGTGTGGTTGCTAGGGTTCTATAAGTGGTTGCTAGGCTGTTTCTGTTGCATTCTGTTTGGATGCTAGGCTGTTTCTGTTGCATTCTGTTTGGTTGCTAGGCTGATTCTGTTGCATTCTGTGTCTGTTTAAAGTCATTGCTAGGGTATTATGAGTGCTTGCGAGGCGGTCTCTCTTGCATTCTGTGTGGTTGCTAGGCTGTTACTAGGGTTGTATGCGTTGTTGCTAGGTTGTTTTTGTTGCATTCTGGTTACTTGCTATGGTATTGCTAGGGCTTTTTAAGTGGTTGCTAGGGTATAGCTTTGGTTTTGTATGCAATTGCTAGACTGTTGCTAGGGTATATGGGTGGTTGCTAGTCTGTTTCTCTTGCATTCTGTGTCTGTTTAAATTGTTGCTAGGGTATTATTGGTGGCTGCTAGGCTGTTTATCTTGCATTCTGTGTGGTTGCTAGGCTGTTACTAGGGTTTTATGCGTGGTTGCTAGGTTGTTTTTGTTGCATTCTGGTTGCTTGCTATGCTATTGCTAGGGCTTTTAAAGTGGTTGCTAGGGTATATCTTTGGTTTTCTATGTGATTGCTAGACTGTTGCTAGGGTATATGGGTGGATGCTAGGCTGTTTCTGTTGCATTCTGTTTGGTTGCTAGGCTGTTTCTGTTGCATTCTGTGTCTGTTTTAAGTCATTGCTAGGGTATTATGGGTGGTTTCTAGGTTGTTTCTCTTGCATTCTGTGTGGTTGATAGGCTGTTGCTAGGGTTTTATGCGTGGTTGCTAGGTTGTTTTTGTTGCATTCTGGTTGCTTGCTATGCTATTGCTAGGGCTTTTTAAGTGGTTACTAGGGTATAGCTCTGGTTTTCTATGTGATTGCTAGACTGTTGCTAGGGTATATGGGTGGTTGCTAGTCTTTTTCTTTTGCATTCTGTATCTGTTTAAGTCGTTGCTAGGGTATTATTGGGTGATTCTCACGAAACCATTGAAACACCACGGCACTAATGATTTTAGCTATAAAATGTGTAATATAGTAATATTAAAAAGCATCAGAATTAACACAATACTGTGTTCTAGCTTGCACAATGTGTGATTTTAACATAAGAATATACAATTTGTCAATTTTATCTAATTTTCTGCTTAAATTCTCATTACCGCAATGCGTCCGGCTGTGTTTGAACATGCGTTATGTTGTAATTTAAACAAATTAACACAAAAATATTTAGAAAAAAAATAAATTGATGTTTTGCTAGACTACTTTAGATGACAGAAAAATAATTTACTGAATATTCATGTATAATAATAATGAAGAAAAATTAGGAAAATGATTTGTCCGTGCCTGATGTTCTCATCCTCCGCAACACTTTTTGAGAACAGTTTAAGCACACATACATCATTTTAATAAAGTTTGATTTTGAGTGAACAAGCACATGGACCAGTTACTTCAAGATGGCTACCAGGTAAGATCATCTCTTTATATCTTTCCAGTTAAATTTGAAATATTCTCTTGTCAGAATGCTTACACAACATTTTGATTATCATTACCGAAACAGGTAGTTTTCTACATTTCGAAAAATTTTTGATTTACAATTTTTTTATGAAAATGTTCTTTATTAAAGTCTAATTATATGCACGGAATAAAAAATGAGCAAAGCCTTCATGGCTTCTCTATTTTTAGCAAAACATACTGGGGTACCTCATCCTCCGCAACACCATTCTCATATACCGCAATTATTTAATAGCAGTTGCGGTAAAGAGAACTTCTGTTTCGGAAATGAGAATTTAAGCATATTGTTTATTACTTTTAAATATATCTTATGAATTAAATACAAATTTAAAATGTAATAACTGTTGATATTTTGCTTTATGATGCTTCATTGTAGGCAATCAGCAAGTGAGAAAAAAACTTAAGCAAAGGCCAGTTTGACAAAGTTCAGGGAGAAACTTTACAACAACCCAGAATGGCTCGAGGAGCACAGAAGGAAGGAGAGAAAGAGGTTAGGTTTGGAGATATTACTAGCAGGTGTATTTAGCAAAAAACACACTACAGTGTTAGGAAATGTACATGGCACACACACACAACACAACGCAACAAGTCTATAATATATTATGATGTGTACATACATTTTTTTCTTCCAATGTTGTGAGACATGCTAATTTAATGTAATGCTTTCTTTCCACTTTCAGGTATCAAAGACAACCTAGCGATGGCACGCCACGCGTCTAGGCGCTGCAACAGCAGTTGCTTCACAAGATCCACAAAGTTGGATCCCATGTGTGCCTGCATCTCAGCTCCCTGCGACCGCACAACGCGCGCTGTCTGCAGCGTCAGATTGCTGCGTGGGGGCGAGGGACAAAGGGAGACTACCTCCTTTCTGCGCAGTGCGTGAGTCACAGACACCAGAGAGGATGGCCTATAAGCGCCCAGCGCTGTTACAGAAAGCGGGTTTTTGCACAATTCATTAGGACTGTGCATTAACCCTTTCCGCTGTCTTCGCAGCATGTGGGTTGTGTTCGAGAGTGGGGGGGGCGTGTTGTAGACGCTTATGTGAGGACGGGCCCTGAGGCGAGCAACACAAAACCAACTGAAGAGAAGAATGCTCTGTTTTTGACAAAATAACAATCTTTATTACATTTAACAGACAAACATTTCAACATAAAGTCCCTGCGTCGCCCGCAACAGCCAGGGGGACATCCAACGAGACTCTCATTCTTTTCCGCCGCTCAGCGTTCTCTTCTTCACAGCACTCTTGTCAGGAACACGGCTTCGTTCCGGACGGCAGTCCCCCAGGACCCGGTTTCTTGCATCATATACTGGAGGATTTGTGCCAGGGACTCTTGCGATGCACCACCGGTTGTGGTCCATGAGACACAGGGTGGTGAGGTAGGAAGTGGCTCATAGCCTTAGAGCTTTTCACCGCTTCCGAGAAATGCTCCGTGATTGTGGCCACCGTGTCCCCAAACAGGCCGGATAGAGAAACGGGCGTGACTGTGCATGAGCACCATGAGTGGTCTTCGTGGCCCTTAGCGTGAAATTCATAGCCATCCTCAGATCCCTGAAGGTATTTAGATCCGTGCTGCCTTCATCCAGAGCCTTAAGCACCTGCGCCTAAAAGATCTGTAGGATCGCCATAGTGTGCAATGCAGACAGAGCCTCTCTCGGCGCGGGTATGCTTTTTCGGACAGGTGTGCTGTCATGAGGCTTAACTATCCTCAAAGCTGTGCCACACCATCCAAGGAAGTGGACAAGGGGCAGAGGTGAGCAGCCACAGCGTCCTTGATGGGGGGAATACACAGGTAGCCTACCTAAGAAAAAAAATGGGGGGAGGGGTAGCCCACGCTTTGGTGACTTTTCTCCGAGCGGCAGCGGGGCGGCCCGAGTGAAGAAAACAAAAGTCAAGCTTGCTTCTCTGGGGATCTTGTGGGGTGCTCCACTCAATCTCCAAGTCCTGCAAGGCTTTGAAGAGAATGCGCACCAGTTCCTTGTAGAAGGAGGGCTGTGTGGCTGATGCACCACGTGGAGCCTGGTCCCAGTCTCCGTCCTACGCTCTCAGAGACATCTCATCTTCCTCCGCTGGAAACCCAAAGGAAACAGACATGGCAGCTCCCGGTTCAGGACACAGGCTCTCGGCGACAAACTGAAGTGGTGAGAGAGGGGAGGACAACCACCTGCGGCTCTTTGCCGGCAGTGGGACACTGCAGTAAGAAACATCAAAGGGCGATGTTGAGCCGGGTCCTGAGCACCTTCATCGGGAGATCCTCACAATAAGGGACACCCTGAGCCAACAATTGCCGCCTTTAGGTGGAGAAGCCCCAAGCAGAGCACACAGAGTGGGTCCATCATACCTCCGCACCACAAGCAGATTTGCGACATCACGGAACATAGAGAGGGCTGCTTACATTTTAACCTGAATTCAATTTTGCTGCCTTTGAAGTCTGTCCTAAAGCATTTCTCATTGTCATTGTCTCATAAGGCAGCGAGTCAACAAGTCAGCTGTCTAAGCTTTCGGACACAGCCTCTCTCTCTCTCTCTCTCTCTCTCGCGTATTAATGGAAACAGATACAGAATGATAAAAGGTCAGAAGACCAAATCATATCCAGCAAGGAAATATTTTTCATCTTATTTACACAAATGTTTTTTGGTATCCAGCTGACATTGGCTGCAGCCTTCAGAGCTCGCATTTGTAGGCAGCATATGTCATCAAGACCATCTTATTTCAATATGTTAAATGCATAAATGGGGACTTAAATATGACACAAAGGGATATTAATATAGGCCTTCCTGTTCTCATGTTTTTTCTATAATATTTTTTTCAAAGACTACACAATAAAACAGTTTTGAACTTCAACGCATGATGCTGTAAATATTATCAGTTTTTTCTACTTTATAATTTGTTTTTAACAAAATCTCAGGCTAGTATATGTATTCTCATTACCGAAATAATTAACCTCATTTCCGAAACCTATGTATCATTACCGCAACAGATACTTATTAAATGTTAATTTCATTAATAGAAGCATAATACTTTGATTTTAAACGCATGTGCAGAATCTCCAAATTATGTTCTTTCAGGTTTGTCATGTCATTTTGAAAATGTGTCAGGTTTCTTCGAAATATAAAAAAAAAATAGTTGCAAATTGTGGAAGGTGTTGCGGTATATGAGCTAAATAAAACAAAATAAAAAAAAACGTTAAATTTAAAATAAATATTATTTCAGAATTTCAATTTACTGTGCATGACTATTAATAATCCATTTTTAAAAATGTGAAATTATATTAGCTTTTCTAACAGTGTTGAAGATTCTGACTGTTGCGGTAATGAGATTTTTTAGGACTTACTTTTGAAATTATGTTACAAAAAGTGTTAAATGATAAGTAAAAGTTTTTAAATTAACGTTCCCATATACTTCAGACTTTGTTTCTAATGTCTGGTGGAAAAAAATGTAAATTTAAGCAATTTTTACATTTTCATGCTTGACATTTTTACAACCAAGTTTTCGTGAGAATCACCCTATTGGTGGCTGCTAGGCTGTTTCTATTGCATTCTGTGTCTGTTAAAAGTCATTGCTAGGGTATTATGGGTGGTTTCTAGGCTGTTTCTCTTGCATTCTGTGTGGTTGCTAGGCTGTTTCTATTGCATTCTGGGTCTGTTTTAATTCATTGCTAGGGTATTATGGGTGGTTGCTAGGCTATTTCTGTTGCATTATGTGTCTGTTTAAGTCGTTGCTAGGGTATAATGGGTGGTTGCTATGATGTTTCTGTTGCATTCTGTGTCTGTTTTAAATCATTGCTAGGGTATTGTGGGTGGTTGCTAGGCTATTTCTATTGCATTCTAAGTCGTTGCTAGGGTATTGTGGGTGGTTGCTAGGTTGTTTCTATTGTATTCTGTGTCTGTTTTAAATCGTAGCTAGGGATTTATGGGTGGTTGCTAGTAGGGGTGGGCGGAATGGCCAAAAATCTATTTCACGGAATGAGTCATTTTATTTCACGGAACGGAATATTTGACGGAATACATGTTTTTCAGTTTATATTGTTTTTTGATGATAAAAATGTACAGAAATACACCACTCACTATAGCTTTTGACTAAATGCTCACCACAGTTTTAAAATATGAGCAATTTAAAGTTAATAATGTTAAAGTGAAAATGTCCAGAAGATAACAACAGATAAGTCTTGATTAGACAGAATCTTGTTTTTAATTGAGTTATTAATTTTATAGACTATTGAAGCTATAGTATGGCTTCATTGTATTTTGGATTTATGCATAACGTACATTACATTAAACACATGCAATATGTAAAATGAACAGGTATAAATATATGCAAAAACCTACAGACATGATAAATACCTGTATATGAGAGAAGAAGCTCTAGATATCATAAATGTGACAGGTGCTATGATGTGATTATCATAAAATTTGTTTTAAGGTCTTGACGCCCTTTACTTTCTATTAGACCTTAACTTGCATCTCTTTCTCGGCTTTCCGATCAAATATGTTTGTATAAGCAAATGGCGCCACAGCAGCGCACGTGTCACAGATATAAACGCGAGTTTTGTCTTAGCCTGCTTAAAGTTCAGAAAACTTTACAACTATTAGCATTATGTGCGAGAAGAACTCTTTATTTGTCGTCGCAGGCGCAGCTCCTTGCGCTTGCCTAGAGAGACCTCTGCACGCGAGAGACCGACCGGCTGCTGCATGAGGAGAGAGAGAGAGCGCGCGTGAGAGAGAGAGAGCGTGAGAGCCAGCAAGACAAGAGTCTCGCTGCGTGACCCGCGGTGGATTCACTGGCACTTGTAATTAAAAAATACACAAATAACTCATTCATTTTTTATAAGTGAACTATTTTACATGTTTCTCGTCACAGTCAGTCTAACATGCTGGAGGGCAGAGTTAGCCACGCCCACTTATTTGCATTCCGCGGAATAGACGGAATAGAAAAATCTGTTACGTCTGACATTTTATTCCGCGGTAACGGAATATACCGTCATACCGCCCAGCCCTAGTTGCTAGGCTGTTTTTGTTGCATTCTGGGTCTGTTTTAATTTATTGCTAGGGTATTATGGGTGGTTGCTAGGCTATTTCTATTGCATTATGTGTGGTTGCTACGCTGTTACTAAGGTTTTTTAAATGTTAGCTATGGTATAGCTTTGGTTTTCTCTGTGATTGCTAGACTGTTGCTAAGCTATATGGGTGGTTGCTAGGTTGTTGTTCTGGCATTCTTTGTGGTTGCTAGGGAATTATGGCGGTTGCTAGGCTGTTGCTCTGGGGTTATGTGTGGTTGCTCAGTTGTTGTTGTGGAATTCTAGTTGGTTGCTATGCTATTGCTCTTGTTTTCTGGGTAATTGCTAGACTGTTGATAGGGTTTTATTGGTTATTGCTAGGCTGTTGTTGAGATATTATGGTGGATGACTATGAAGTTGCTAGCATATTAAGGGTGGTTGTTAGGCTGTTGCTGTGACATTCTATGTGATTGCTGGGCTGTTGCTAGGCTACGGTATTTAAATTGGTTGCTAGGATATTGTTATATTTTCTTGGTGATTGCGAAGTTGACCTTTGCTAGGGTATTTTAGGTGGTTTATAAAATTGCTAGGCTGTTCAGGGTAGTTAACACAGAACTGTTATGCGTATAATAGAGAGTCAGTGAGTGAATGATAGGTAGTTGCTACAGCATTATGGGTGGCTGTTAGTGTTACTAGTTGCTGGGTTTTTCAGGGGATTGACAGAGCATTGCTATATAGTTGATAGGGTATTTAAATGAGAAGGCTCTAAAATATCCAACACATGCTGTATTATTTTTATATATTTAGTTAGATGTTAAAGGAACTACCTGTTTCCAAAGAATCATTCCATCTCTGAAAGATGGTACACCATCTCAGGTTGTCACTCATGCAGTATCATCACAGTCTGATATGCTGTTTTTAAAATAGAGACCTCTAAGATGTCCTATACACTCTGTATTTTCTATACATTTAGTTAGATATTAAAAGAAAACTACCTGTTTGCACAGAATGATTTTACCTCAGAGTGACAGTATACCATCCGAGGGTGTCACTTACACCGTATCAGGCCAATCTGATATGGAGTTTGTAAAATATAGCTCTCCAAAATAACCCAAATACACGTTTATTTTTATAAGATCAAATAGGTGCTTAAAGGAAACTACCTGTTTGCACATAATAATTTCACTTTAGAGTGACAGTATATCACCTCAAGGTGTCACTCACACAATATCAAGACAATCTGATATGGAGTTAGTAAAATACAGCTCTCCAAAATAACCTAAATACACGTTTATTTTTATAAGATCAAATAGGTGCTTAAAGGAAACTACATGTTTGCACAGAATGATTTTACCTCAGAGTGACAGTATACCATTGGAGGGTGTCACTTACACCGTATCAGGCCAATCTGATATGGAGTTTGTAAAATATAGCTCTCCAAAATAACCCAAATACATGTTTATTTTTATAAGATCAAATAGGTGCTTAAAGGAAACTACCTGTTTGCACAGAATGATTTTACCCCAGAGTGACAGTATACCATCGGAGGGTGTCACTTACACCGTATCAAGCCAATCTGATATGGAGTTTGTAAAATATAGCTCTCCAAAATAACCTAAATACATGTTTATTTCTATAAAATCAAATAGATGTTTAACCTGTTAAGGCGGACGGGCCCGTGCGTGGTACAGACGCGTTTTTGTTTACAAACTATTAAGTTTACAATACATTATACTGATAAAGAAGGTTATTAAACTTGTCATGCCATATATCATTAGAACGGTTGAAGGGTTTAGATTTCATTTCTAAGTGCTGTTCCATGAAATAAATGCTCTAGCAAAACTAATAATACATTTTATGCAACAAGGTCATATTTAAATTTGTTCATTCATAAAATGACTTCACGCTCTTATTATGAAACTGCGCCTCCCTCATAACTTTAGACGAGTTCACACTGCTGAAATCTCATTGCTTAGCATTCACAATATAACATCCATTGGCAGATTTAGTCCACAAACGTATTACATATGACAAATATTGATATTTCTTTGTTGTTTCCATGGGATTTTGCATAAAATAATCCTAAATCCATATTGTTATTCAACAACTGCACACGCAGCGCGATTCTACTATGGAAAAGGCATACGCGATCAGGTCAGTCAGAGTATTATGTTTAAAATGAGTCCACACACACACACACACACACATTATGATTAATATTTCACATACAGCTAATAAGTTTAGTGTTTTATTGATGTTTTTGTGTGTTATTTTCGTGCACCTGTTATCTGCAGTAACTTAGTCTACTTTGTCATTCTGATGCACATTCGCTATTTTGCAGACATTGTTGATGTACCTAACATTATGCAAGTACTCTGAATGTATATTGTGAGGACAAAAGCTTATTATTAGTAACAGATCGCTGTCTGGGTGCTTTTCTATCGCCCATCAGTGAATGAATGGTTACGCAATTTACTCGCGATAGAGATACGTCACCGCCATTAATATGAATGCTTCTTTTATCACTTCACAACAACTGCTGAGTGCTTTAGTTTGTAAAACATGAGGTGTCCACAATGTAAATAGTTTTATTTATATTTTAAAAGCTTCATAATTACTATGTTCTGTGTAGTTTACGGTTACTAGTTTATTTCAATATTTCAATTATAACACATTTTTGTCAAATGTGTATACAATGTTTTTATGTAATAAATAAAGTTTTGTAGATACATACTCTAGGTAATAACCACATGTAAATAATTAATTTATAGAGCTTTTCTACTTTATTCTACATCATTATAGCAGGTGATGATTTGGAGCAGCCCAGTGGCCATTTTTTGAAATGTGCCATGGTGAAGATCAAAGCTTACAGTAACCTTATTTTTTATCATATCATCTTCAAATTTGAAACATAGATTGGTCAGACATGTGGTCTTAAGTCTATGTTGTATTTGGGTTGATATGGCACATTTAATATGACATTATTAATTAAATAAAAACACGTTTAATTTTAATAAAACATTTTCACCACACTTCAGTGTCTATAACATTTAGCTTTTTTTACATATCTGAATTCTGATAACTGAGAAGTAAAGACACAAGTGTCTTCTTTTTAGAGATATCAAAATTGTGTCTGTAGGTCACAAGGGTTTTGGAACTACAGCTGTTTTAGTGTGGGCATGTAAATTTCATGATTTGGCCTGAAAACGGCTGTCTGGATTAACAGGTTAAAGGAAACTACCTGTTTGCACAAAATAATTTCACTTCAGAGTGACAGTATACCAACTCAATGTGTCACTCACACCGTATCAGGCCAATCTGATATGGAGTTTATAAATTACAGCTCTCCAAAATATCATAAATACTTGATTGTTTCTATAAGATAAAAGAGGTGCTTAAAGGAAACTACCTGTTTGCACAGAATGATTTTACCCCAGAGTGACAGTATACCATCGGAGGGTGTCACTTACACCGTATCAGGCCAATCTGATATGGAGTTTGTAAAATATAGCTCTCCAAAATAACCTAAATACATGTTTATTTCTATAAAATCAAATAGATGTTTAAAGGAAACTACCTGTTTGCACAAAATAATTTCACTTCAGAGTGACAGTATACCACCTCAAGGTGTCACTCACAAAATATCAGGCCAATCTGATATGGAGTTTATAAATTACAGCTCTCCAAAATATCATAAATACTTGATTGTTTCTATAAGATAAAATAGGTGCTTAAAGGAAACTACCTGTTTACACAGAATGATTTTACCTCAGAGTGACAGTATACCACCTCAATGTGTCACTCACAACATATCAGGCCAATCTGATATGGAGTTTGTAAAATACAGTTCTCCAAAATAACCCAAATACACGTTTATTTTTATAAGATCAAATAGGTGCTTAAAGGAAACTACCTGTTTGCACAGAATGATTTTACCCCAGAGTGACAGTATACCATCTGAGGGTGTCACTTACTTCATATCAGGCCAATCTGATATGGAGTTTGTAAAATATAGCTCTCCAAAATAACCTAAATACATGTTTATTTCTATTAGAACAAATGCCTGTTTAAAGGAAACTACCTGTTTGCACAGAATAATTTCACTTCAGAGTGACAGTATACCACCTCAAGGTGTCACTCACACAATATCAAGTCAATCTGATATGGAGTTCGAAAAATACAGCTCTCCAAAATATCATAAATACTTGATTGTTTCTATAAGATCAAATAGGTGCTTAATGGAAACTACCTGTTTGCACAGAATGATTTTACCTCAGAGTGACAGTAAACCATCTGAAGGTGTCACTTACACTGTATCAGGCCAATCTGATATGGAGTTTGTAAAATATAGCTCTCCAAAATAACCTAAATACATGTTTATTTCTATAAAAACAAATACCTGTTTAAAGGAAACTACTTGTTTGCACAGAATGATTTTACCTCAGATTGACAGTAATCCATCTGAAGGTGTCACTTACACTGTATCAGGCCAATCTGATATGGAGTTTGTAAATTATAGCTCTCCAAAATAACCTAAATACATGTTTATTTCTATAAGAACAAATACCTGTTTAAAGGAAACTACCTGTTTGCACAAAATAATTTCACTTCAGAGTGACAGTATACCACCTTAATGTGTCACTCACACCGTATCAGGCCAATCTGATATGGAGTTTGTAAGATACAGCTCTCCAAAAAACCTAAATACATGTTTATTTTTAAAAGATCAAATAGGTGCTTAAAGGAAACTACCTGTTTGCACAGAATGATTTTACCCCAGAGTGACAGTATACCATCTGAGGTTGTCACTTTCACCGTATCAGGCCAATCTGATATGGAGTTTGTAAAATATAGCTCTCCGAAATAACCTAAATACATGTTTATTTTTAAAAGAGCAAATACCTGTTTAAAGGAAACTACCTGTTTGCACAGAATAATTTCACTTCAGAGTGACAGTATACCACCTCAAGGTGTCACTCACAAAATATCAGGCCAATCTTATATGGAGTTTATAAATTACAGCTCTCCAAAATATCATAAATACTTGATTGTTTCTATAGATAAAATAGGTGCTTAAAGGAAACTACCTGTTTGCACAGAATGATTTCACTTCAGAGTGACAGTGTACCACCTCAAGGTGTTACTCACAACATATCAGGCCAATCTGATATGGAGTTTGTAAATTACAGCTCTCCAAAATAGCATAATTTTTAATTATTTCTGTAAGATCAAATAGATGCTTAAAGAAAACTACCTGTTTGCACAGAATAATTTCACTTCAGAGGGACAGTATCCCATCTCAGGGTATCACTCACAACATATCAGGACAATCTGATATGGAGTTTGTAAAATACAGCTGTTCAAAAGAATTTAAATACACATTTTATTTTAAAAACTCTGCATCAGATTGACTTGATATTGTGTGAGTGACACCTTGAGGTGGTATACTGTCATTCTGAAGTGAAATTATTCTGTGCAAACAGGTAGTTTCCTTTAAAAATCTATTTGATCTTATAGAAATAAACATGTATTTAGGTTATTTTGGAGAGCTGTATTTTACTAACTCCATATCAGATTGTCTTGATATTGTGTGAGTGACACCTTGAGGTGATATACTGTCACTCTAAAGTGAAATTATTATGTGCAAACAGGTAGTTTCCTTTAAGCATCTATTTGATCTTATAGAAATAATTGAATATTATGCTATTTTGGAGAGCTATATTTTACAAACTCCATATCAGATTGGCCTGATACAGTGTAAGTGACACCCTCAGATGGTATACTGTCACTCTGAGGTAAAATCTTTCTGTGCAAACAGGTAGTTTCCTTTAAGCACCTATTTGATCTTATAGAAATAATCAAGTATTTATGATATTTTGGAGAGCTGTATATTACAAACTCTATATCAGATTGTCCTGATATGTTGTGACTGATACCCTGAGATGGGATACTGTCCCTCTGAAGTGAAATTATTCTGTGCAAACAGGTAGTTTCCTTTAAGCACCTATTTGATCTCATAGAAATAAACATGTATTTAGGTTATTTTGGAGAGCTGTATTTTACAAACTCTATATCAGATTGGCCTGATACAGTGTAAGTGACACCCTCAGATGGTATACTGTCACTCTGAGGTAAAATCATTCTGTGCAAACAGGTAGTTTCCATTAGGCACCTATTTGATCTTATAGAAACAATCAAGTATTTATGATATTTTGGAGAGCTGTATTTTACAAACCCCATATCGGATTGGCCTGATACGGTGTGAGTGACACATTAAGGCGGTATACTGTCACTCTGAAGTGAAATTATTTTGTGCAAACAGGTAGTTTCCATTAAACAGGTATTTGATCTTATAGAAATAAACGTGTATTTAGGTTATTTTGGAGAGCTGTATTTTACAAACTCCATATCAGATTGGCCTGATAGGGTGTGAGTGACACATTAAGGTGGTATACTGTCATTCTGAGGTAAAATCATTCTGTGCAAACAGGTAGTTTCCATTAGGCATCTATTTGATCTTATAGAAACAATCAAGTATTTATGATATTTTGGAGAGCTGTATTTTACAAACTCCATATGAGATTGGCCTGATATGGTGTGAGTGACACCCTCAGATGGTATACTGTCACTCTGAGGTAAAATCATTCTGTGCAAACAGGTAGTTTCCTTTAAGCACCTATTTGATCTTATAGAAATAATCAAGTATTTATGATATTTTGGAGAGCTGTATTTTACAAACTCTATATCAGATTGTCCTGATATGTTGTGACTGATACCCTGAGATGGGATACTGTCCCTCTGAAGTGAAATTATTCTGTGCAAACAGGTAGTTTCATTTAAACATCTATTTGATCTTATAAAAATAAACGTGTATTTATGCTATTTTGGAGAGCTGTATTTTACAAACTCTATATCAGATTGGCTTGATACAGTGTGAGTGACACATTGAGGTGGTGTACTGTCACTCTGAAGTGAAATTATTTTGTGCAAACAGGTAGTTTCCTTTAAACATCTATTTGATCTCATAAAAATAAACGTGTATTTGGGTTTTTTGGAAGCTATATTTTACAAACTCTATATCAGATTGCCCTTATACAATGTAAGTGACACCCTCAGATGGTATACTGTCACTCTGAGGTAAAATAATTCTGTGCAAACAGGTAGTTTCCTTTAAGCACCTCTTTTATCTTATAGAAACAATCAAGTATTTATGCTATTTTGGAGAGCTGTATTTTACAAACTCTATATCAGATTGGCCTGATACAGTGTGAGTGACACAATGAGGTGGTATACTGTCACTCTGAAGTGAAATTATTCTGTGCAAACAGGTAGTTTCCTTTAAACATCTATTTGATCTTATAAAAATAAATGTGTATTTGGGTTATTTTGGAGAGCTATATTTTACAAACTCTATATCAGATTGGCCTGATACAGTGTGAGTGACATATTGAGGTGGTATACTGTCACTCTGAAGTGAAATTATTTTGTGCAAACAGGTAGTTTCCTTTAAACATCTATTTGATCTTATAAAAATAAACGTGTATTTGGGTTTTTTGGAGAGCTATATTTTACAAACTCTATATCAGATTGGCCTGATACAATGTAAGTGACACATTGAGGTGGTATACTGTCACTCTGAGGTAAAATAATTCTGTGCAAACAGGTAGTTTCCTTTAAGCACCTCTTTTATCTTATAGAAACAATCAAGTATTTATGCTATTTTGGAGAGCTGTATTTTACAAACTCTATATCAGATTGGCCTGATACAGTGTGAGTGACACAATGAGGTGGTATACTGTCACTCTGAAGTGAAATTATTCTGTGCAAACAGGTAGTTTCCTTTAACTCTTTCACCGCCAGCATTTTTAAAAAAAGTTGCCAGCCAGCGCCAGCGTTTTTCATGATTTTCACCAAAGTTTAATGCCTTCCAGAAAATGTTCTTCTTTAAATATATAAACATACAATATACCAAATGAAAGAACAGACCCTCTGCTTTCAAACAAAAAAAACCGTTTCATCCTACCTTTAGTGGTTCTTTTGCAATCAGCTTTTGAATATGGGTAGGTTTTTGCAAAAACACCATATTTTGAGCAAAAAGCAGAGATAATTCCATTTTTATGACGGACTTTTCATAGAGATCATATTCAGAGCGATCTTTAAAACAGACACGGACATGCAGCAGCTTGCCATAGGGCAATACTTCCGGTTTTAAAAAGTTGCGGAAGGGCACCACCTGGTGGATAATAGCGGTATTGCGGAAAGACGGAAAATCTCGTCATTGGCGGGGAAGCGTTTTCTCTTAATTGACGAGATATCTCGTCAATGGCGGGGAAAGAGTTAAACATCTATTTGATCTTATAAAAATAAATGTGTATTTGGGTTATTTTGGAGAGCTATATTTTACAAACTCCATATCAGATTGGCCTGATACGGTGTGAGTGACATATTGAGGTGGTATACTGTCACTCTGAAGTGAAATTTTTTTGTGCAAATTATTGACTTGATATTGTGTGAGTGACACATTGAGGTGGGATACTGTCACTCTGAGGTGAAATTATTCTGCGCAAACAGGTGGTTTCCCTTAAACGTCTAACTGAATGTATAGGACATTTTCGAACTCTCTATTTTAAAAACAGCATATCAGACTGTGATGATACTGCAGGGGTGACAACCTGAGATGGTGTACTATCATTCAGAAGTAGAATGATTCTGTGGAAACAGGTAGTTTTCTTTTAATTTCTAACTGAATGTAGAGAAAATACAGAGTGTATAGGACATCTTAGAGGTGTCTATTTTAAAAACAGCATATCAGCCTGTGTTGATACTGCATGAGTGACAACCTGAGATGGTGTACCATCATTCAGAGATGGAATGATTCTTTGGAAACATGTAGTTCCTTTAACATCTAACTAAATATATAAAAATAATACAGCATGTGTTGGATATTTTAGAGCCTTCTCATTTAAATACCCTATCAACTGTATAGCAATGCTCTGTCAATCCCCTGAACAACCCAGCATCTAGTAACACTAACAGCCACCAATAATGCTGTATCAACTACCAATCATTCACTCACTGACTCTCTATTATATGCATAACAGTTCTGTGTTAACTACCCTGAACAGCCTAGCAATTTAATAAACCACCTAAAATACCCTAGCAAAGGCCTATCAATCATTTAGAAAGACACAGCCTCAACGTCGCAATCACCAAGAAAACATAATATCCTAGCAACCAATTTAAATACCGTAGCCTAGCAACAGCCCAGCAATCACATAGAATGTCACAGCAACAGCCTAACAACCACCCTTAATATGCTAGCAACTTTATAGTAATCCACCATAATATCTCAACAACAGCCTAGCAATAACCAATAAAACCCTATCAACAGTCTAGCAATCACCCAGAAAAACAAGAGCAATAGCATAGCAACCAACCAGAATTCCACAACAACAACCTAGAAACCAGAAAGAATGCCAGAACAGCAGCCTAGCAACCACCCATATAGCCTAACAACAGTCTAGCAATCACAGAGAAAACCATTTAAAAAAACCTTAGTAAAAGCCTAGCAACCACACATAATGCAATAGAAATAGCCTAGCAAACAACCACAATACCCTAGCAATGATTTAAAAGAGACACAGAATGCAACAGAAACAGCCTAGCAACCACCCATAAATCCCTAGCTACGATTTAAAACAGACACAGAATGTAACAGAAACATCATAGCAACCACCCATAATACCCTAGCAACGGCTTAAACAGACACATAATGCAACAGAATAGCCTAGCAACCACCCATAATACCCTAGCAATGAATTAAAACAGACCCAGAATGCAATAGAAACAGCCTAGCAACCATGCAAAATGCAACAGATAAAGCCCTGCAACCACCCATAATACCCTAGCAATGACTTTTAACAGACACAGAATGCAATAGAAACAGCCTAGCAGCCACCAATAATACCCTAGCAATGACTTAAACAGACACAGAATGCAACAGAAACAGACTAGCAACCACCCATATACCCTAGCAACAGTCTAGCAATCATATAGAAAACCAAAGCTATACCCTAGCAACCACTTAAAAAGCCCTAACAATAGCACAGCATCAACCAGAATGCAACAAAAACAACCTAGCAACCACGCATAAAACCCTAGTAACAGCCTAGCAACCACACAGAATGCAAGAGAAACAACCTAGCAACCACCCATAATACCCTAGCAACAATTTAAAGAAGCCTAGCAACCACACAGAATGCAAGAGAGACCGCCTAGCAACCACCCATAATACCCTAGCAATGACTTAAAACAGACACAGAATGCAACAGAAAAAGCCTAGCAACCAAACAGAATGCTACAGAAACAGCCTAGCAACCACTTATAGAACCCTAGCAACCACATAGAATGCAAGAGAAACTGCCTAGCAACCACCCATAATACCCTGGCAATGACTTAAAACAGACACATAATGCAACAGAAACAGCCTAGCAACCACTTATAGAACCCTAGCAACCACACAGAATGCAATAGAAACAGCCTAGCAACCACCCATAATACCCTAGCAACAGTCTAGCAATCGCATAGAAAACCAAAGCTATACCCTAGCAACCACTTAAAAAGCCCTAACAATACCATAGCAATGATTTAAAACAGACACAGAATGCAACAGAAACATCATAGCAACCACCCATTATACCCTAGCAACGACTTAAACAGACACATAATGCAACATAAATAGCCTAGCAACCACCCATAATACCCTAGCAATGAATTAAAACAGACCCAGAATGCAATAGAAACAGCCTAGCAACCATGCAAAATGCAACAGATAAAGCCCTGCAACCACCCATAATACCCTAGCAATGACTTTTAACAGACACAGAATGCAATAGAAACAGCCTAGCAGCCACCAATAATACCCTAGCAATGACTTAAACAGACACAGAATGCAACAGAAACAGACTAGCAACCACCCATATACCCTAGCAACAGTCTAGCAATCATATAGAAAACCAAAGCTATACCCTAGCAACCACTTAAAAAGCCCTAACAATAGCACAGCATCAACCAGAATGCAACAAAAACAACCTAGCAACCACGCATAAAACCCTAGTAACAGCCTAGCAACCACACAGAATGCAAGAGAAACAACCTAGCAACCACCCATAATACCCTAGCAACAATTTAAAGAAGCCTAGCAACCACACAGAATGCAAGAGAGACCGCCTAGCAACCACCCATAATACCCTAGCAATGACTTAAAACAGACACAGAATGCAACAGAAAAAGCCTAGCAACCAAACAGAATGCTACAGAAACAGCCTAGCAACCACTTATAGAACCCTAGCAACCACATAGAATGCAAGAGAAACTGCCTAGCAACCACCCATAATACCCTGGCAATGACTTAAAACAGACACATAATGCAACAGAAACAGCCTAGCAACCACTTATAGAACCCTAGAAACCACACAGAATGCAATAGAAACAGCCTAGCAACCACCCATAATACCCTAGCAACAGTCTAGCAATCGCATAGAAAACCAAAGCTATACCCTAGCAACCACTTAAAAAGCCCTAACAATAGCACAGCATCAACCAGAATGCAACATTAACAACCTAGCAACCACGCATAAAACCCTAGTAACAGCCTAGCAACCACACAGAATGCAAGAGAAGCAACCTAGCAACCACCCATAATACCCTAGCAACAACTTAAAGAACCTTAGCAACAGCCTAACAACCACACAGAATGCAAGAGAGACCGCCTAGCAACCACCCATAACACCCTAGCAACAACTTAAAGAACCTTAGCAACAGCCTAACAACCACACAGAATGCAAGAGAGACCGCCTAGCAACCACCCATAACACCCTAGCAATGACTTAAAACAGACACAGAATGCAACAGAAACAGCCTAGCAACCAAACAGAATGCAACAGAAACACCCTAGCAACCACTTATAGAACCCTAGCAACCACACAGAATGCAAGAGAAACAGCCTAGCAACCACCCATAATACACTAGCAATTACTTTAAACAGACACATAATGCAACAAAAACAGCCTAGCAACCATTTATAGAACCCTAACAACCACACAGAATGCAAGAGAAACAGCCTGGCAACCACCCATAATACCCTAGCAATTACTTAAAACAGACACATAATGCAACAAAAACAGCCTAGCAACCATTTATAGAACCCTAGCAACCACACAGAATGCAAGAGAAACAGCCTAGCAACCACCCATAATACCCTAGCAATTACTTAAAACAGACACATAATGCAACAAAAACAGCCTAGCAACCATTTATAGAACCCTAGCAACCACACAGAATGCAAGAGAAACAGCCTAGCAACCACCCATAATACCCTAGCAATGACTTAAAAGAGACACAGAATTCAACAGAAATATCAGCAGATTAAGTGAGAAACTTTTATTTTGAAATCATTCCTCTCGTGCGTTTACCGTAATGTCTCATTTATGTGCACACAGAAAAAAAACGGGGGGCTAGTTTGACCGTCTTTTTCGGAGTGGCGGCTGGCTTGACCGCAGTGTAAATTTCATCTGGGTGGTGGCGTAAATTTTATTTTGGTGGGGGCGCAATGAACGTAATTTTTCTCATGAGCAATTTTTGACAGGGGCACAAACAACGCAACTAGAATTTTAGGCTACTTAAGTGTAAAGAGGGAAAGGCGTAATATAATTCTACAAACACACTTATTTAAATGTTTTGAAGCTGTTTACAATCAAGCCACCAGTTAAACTTAACTCAAACGTAACGACTGTTTGCTAGCGTTCATCTGTAAAGAAAATAATCAATTTATCTGATATTTAAAGTAAAAAAAATCCCTGACAACATACTTACTGTCTGGAGTTTCACTGTAATTACTGTAAAGAACTTGTGTGTAGTAACTTAGGCGAATTCCAATCGAAGGTGATCCTCCTTTCTATTGTCTTCGATGATCAAAACTTGATTAACAAACTCTAGATGGGGTTGCGCAATTCTGTCTCATAGGGTGACTGATTACAATACACTTGGCGAACAAAGTAATGAAAACAACTTATTTTTTTCTTATCCAGAGCGACTGTTTATGTGTATGACTGTGATGGGAGAAACGAACTAAGCTTCGAATTAAAAGAACCAATTGCTTCGAAAATTGATTCAGTTTTTCAAAGCGTTCGAAACACCACACACGCTGGCGACACCTGCTGGTCAAAATAGTGTATATTAATAGCTTTAGCTACTGTAAGAAATTCCTTATGGACAATTGGGAAATTGTATTTAGACATGAAATCATAATAAAAGTAAACATTCCCATGTGAATCTAGCATATCACAAAGATAATCAATACATTTCTCATGCCAGTTCTTAAAAAAATTGACTTGTTCTTTACTACAAAGCTTTCGTTGTTTCACTTTGTGTGGGGAGAAATTGTGAACAAAACAGAGTTTCCATCCCAACAGAGCTTGTTTATGGAATTTAGAGAGTTTTATAAGGAGTTTAGAGGAAGAGAAGTTACAAGTTAACAAACTTTAAGCCCTCCCCTCCAATTTACTTTGAATATATATATATATATATATATATATATATATATATATATATATATATATATATATATATATGAATTATCATGGACAAAAAGTGAAAAAGATGGGTATATAAAGTGAGATAGACCTTCAGCTAAAATAACTCCAAGAAAGGATAAATCTTTTTGAAGCCAATTGTTGAATATTTGTTTTGCTTTTTTAATTTTGGGAAAGAAATTCATTTCTTGCCTAAGTGGATTTTTCTTAAAGATTTGGACACCAAGATACTTCACGTTATCTTTGATGGGTATATTATTTACAGAGGTTTCAAGGTATAATCTATTTGTATCATCGGATTTTCGAAACGTTTCGAAGCAGTTATGACGCATTGAGCACTTGTTTGCTAAAATCACGTGACTTGGCCAGTTTGAAACAAGCTCCGAACCAATTGATTCGAATCAAAAGATACGTAAAAGTTTCGAAGCCCAGAATTATTATTTTCTAAGTCTTAACAAGCGAGATTGTACGCAACTGTAGATTAAAATGTATGTACTCCACATAGAGACAAAAATCACAGAAATCGATTAAAACATGTAAAAGTTGCTGTGTTTTTATATCTAAAAAGTCACAGGTTCCCCATTTACTCTTGCCACCGCTAAAATGGCGGCGCCGCTGACGTATCGCAGCAGCTGACCAAAGCGGCTAATGTGCGGTCTAGTTTAAAAAAAAAAATTATTTCTTGCGTTCTTGAAATTGAGAAACGGCCTATAAATGTAAAATAGTACGTTAACTTTAGACCGTGATTTTATAGATGTCTGTCTTTACCCATCCAAGTAGCTAGGACTAGTCCTACTGACTGAAAAGTTATTTGCTTTGGTAGACCGCATCCTCCTGGCCGTAGGTGGCGCTGTAAGAAACACACGCCTGTAACTAACCGTCTTTCTTCTCTCATAAGTAACAAATATGGCAGACGAGTTGGATGTTGTGGACATTGAGGGAGATGAACGTGATGAAAGTGTCGGGTAGGAGTTTTTCTTACTCATATTCTTATGTTTGGGAAATGTTATGAAGTCATGCTTGGGTAAAAGCGAGTTCACGAGTGAAACAGGAGCGAAATAAAGCGACTGGCAATTAAATGAGCTACTCTAGTTATTTCAACACATTTATACGTGAAACTTCAGTAAACACATAAGTAGAATATAACTATGATGCTTTAGTTGCTAATAAGACCTTCTTAAAACGACTTTTCAGTTTTCTAGTATGATCTGTTTAGCAGCAACTGTAAAGACACATCAGTCATGTGTTACAGAAACTGTCATCTTTTTATTTACAAGAACGCAGACATTTAATGCTTAGAGAGATTTAGACACATTTTAATACAGAGCTATTCTTGAAGTAAGTTACTTTAATGGGTTTCACTCACATTTTTACTCCCAGGTTATATCTATTGTACGTCCATTACTGTAACCGTTTTGTTTACATACCGAGAGGTGTGAAAACCAAGCAGACTGCTTGAACTGCAAAATTCCTTAAAATCGGTAAGATCAAAAATCATTCATTTTCAGTGACCTGAGCAGTGCTGAGATACTCCAGGATCAATATTTACAGTCTGCATGGAAGACAAACAGCAGTATACTGGTAAACCCACAAGACTTATCACTTCATTTGTATGCTGATCTTCACATGTCGACCACTGATCTATGAGAGATATGCAAAATAAAAATACTACAAAAGAGATGTATTTGTCTCTGCTCAGCCCTGGACGCTGGACAGCTCCATCAGCGATGAAAACAGGGAGGCCATTGAGAGCATGCTGCTTGAAGAACAGTATCCTTCACTCTTTATCTGTGTTGTATTCACATTCATTAGTAGAGCATTCAGTGTAAGTATGTGGATGTTTTCTTAATAAAGAAAGGTATTATTTTGCCAGTGAAAAAGCACCAAAGGTAGCATGGAACAATGAGAAGACTACAGTCAAAAAGTGAGTATTTATCTTTTTATTTGTTTGTTCATATATTAACAAGTAAAAATGTGTGTGTTTTGGTGGGAATTGTTTTATGAAATTGTCCTGCTTAATTTCTTTCTAGGTCATTGGTGAAGAGTTCTGGAGGATCAACTCGTTGGGCTGAAGAGGAGAAAGATCTTTTTGAGAAAGGACTGGTATGTTTTAAATCCTGTTTCTGAATTCTGGCAAAGGCATTTACCATATTGGGCAACATTGTGGAAAAGACCAATGGTCAATAAAACAACAACAACAACCCAAAATCAAATTATGCTTTTTAGGCTGAATTTGGCCGTAGGTGGACCAAAATTGCCAAACTAATCGGTACTAGGACGGTTCTACAGGTGAAGAGCTATGCTAAGCAGTACTTCAAAAATAAGGTATGATGTATGATTTCTGTTTCCTATGTATAGTCGTAAGTGACATTTTTAAATGGTTAGTTCACCCTAGAATGAAAACTTTGACATGAATTACTACTCGCCCTCATTTAGTTCTTTAGAAAGATATTTCTTATGAAATCAGACCGCTTTCTCTTTACACACTCAAAACTTTAACGCCCAGAAAGGCAGTAAAGACATTGTTAAAGACATTAAAGCAGTCAATGTGATAGTCTATCTATAATAAAGTGACTACAGTGGTTTTATCACAATTTTATGAAGTGACGAGAATACGTTTTGTGCTGAAAAAGTCAGTCTCCGTCGCGTATGGATGAAGGCACAACATGCATGCAATAAACACTGGCGCCATGTGCCGTCAAGACCCAGGGGTCTCATTTATAAAGCGTGCGTATGCACAAAACAGGGCTGGGAATGTGCATATGCCAGTTCCCATGCAAAGGTTGTGATCTATAAAAAAAAAACTTGATGGGAGAATGGGCTTGCCGGGTGGGATCTGAGGATGATTCATGTACGCACACTTGCAGGTGATCTGTGATTTATAAAGGGAACATTGCTTTATTAGTCTTAATATTTTTTGGCATATTGGCTTTTGCGCATACGTAGACATTTAGTAAGGACCCTATACACAGTTTTATTAATGTGACCCCAGGACCTCACAATCAGTCATAAGTTAATTTTTTTTAAAGTTAATAATTAAAAAATAAATAAGCATTCTATTGATGCATGGTTTGTTAGAATATGACAATACTTGACCAGGATACAACTAATGATTACAATCTGGAATCTGAGGGTGCAAAAAATTTTAAATATTAAAAAAAAATCGCCTTTAAAGTTATCCAAATGAAGTCCTTAGGAAAACATATTACTAATCATAAATAATTTGTGATATATTTATGGTAGGAAATTTACAAAATATCTTCATGAAACATGATCTTTACTCAATATTCTAATGACATCACAATTTGGGATAAAAATAGATAATTTTGACCCATACCATGTATTGTTGGCTATACAAATATACCCCTGCGACTTAGAACTAGTTTTGTGGTCCAGGGTCACATAGAAATCTTTCAGATTTCATAAAAAATATCTTAATCTGTGTTCCGAAGATGAGTGAAGGTCTTATGGATGTGGACCGACATGAGGATGAGTAACTTATCACAAAATTTTCATTCTGAACAACCTTGCATGATATTTTCAGGATAATTTCCTGCATTATGACTTTAAAACAAAATGCATGCTTTCCTATCAATTATAATTCAGAAATGTATTACATAAAACGTATTTTCTTGCATGAAATGTGTTGATGTATTTATAAATGAATGTATAAGTACGCAAGCATTTTATAAAGGCAAGCATCTTTTTATCAGTGCTATCTCAATAATTGTATCTTTAATTTTAACTTTCAGGCTAAAACAGACATACCTGACAAAGTGTCCATCAGGAAAGCTGCTCCAAGCCCAACGTTGCCCTCTACAGCTGTAATCCCCACAGTGCAGCCTGAAATTTCATCGCTTACCAATGCTGTGCGCATCGAGCGACTCTCTGATGATGAGGATGTCGACATCACTGATGATTCCAGCAACGATGGGGCTCAGGCGGAAACCCAGTCAGATACACACAAAGACTTGCCGAATTGTGAGCTCCAGGAAGAAAACAGCCCAGTGTCACCCCCGACAGAACTTTTAAACCCTCTGTCACAATCCGAAACCACAGCTTCAGACGGACCCACTGATTCAGACACAAACAGAAATGCTGACATGTCTCAAATTAGGATAAATTCAGAACCAGAAGAGGAAAGTGTAAACAGCTTATCTAAGACAGGAAGTCCAGAGAAACACAGCCTTTCTGGAGAGGAAAGCAGTGATAGAGCAGGTGTCTTGTATTGCATTTCTATTATTAATACGTTATTTCAGCCACTAGGAACCATAAATAATGGGTTATTATACGTTCTTTTCCTCAGATATGATGGAATTGTGTGAGTGTGCAGAGGAGGAAGTAGAGGAAGACCAGGAAGATGAAGAGGAGCTCAGACCTCCTGATCAGGAGGTCACTTTAGATTTCAACTCAATTACAGAAGAGGAGAAGCAAGCCATCTCAGAGTTTTTCGAGGGCCGTCCTTCCAAAACCCCGGAGAGATATTTAAAAATTCGCAATTACATCCTGGACCAGTGGTGAGACTTTGTATTTACTATGTATTCCTGTGAAACACTTCAATTACATATAGGGAATGTTTTCAAGACCAACTTCTCATATATGTTGTATATTTTTTCCCATATAAATTTTAGGTTAAACTTATACTGTATATAAACTGTATATGTATCTTATATATAAACTGTGTTAAAAATAGCTAAATTGTTGGTCTTGGTCTACTGCATTTTCATGATTTTTGTTTAAAATAAACCTTGTCTAATTTTTTTCTAGGCTGAAAAGTAAACCCAAATACCTGAATAAGACATCGGTTCGTCCAGGCTTGAAAAACTGTGGTGACGTAAACTGTATTGGTCGAATACACACTTACCTGGAGCTCATTGGAGCTATCAACTTCAACTGTGGTAATGCTTGTCATGCAGTTATTCCTTCTCCGTTTGCCAAAAACATGGATGTAATTCTGCACTTTCTTTCTCACTCACTTTCTCTCCCTTCATCTTTAGATCAGGCGATCTACAACCGCCCGCGAGTGGTTGATCGCTCACGATTTAAGGAAAGCAAAGACAGCCTGGAGGCTTATCATCTTGCCCAGAGACTGCAGTCTATGGTGAGAAAATCTGGAAGGAGCTCAGTATTATACACTTACACTTTTATCTCTGCACTTGTTATTATCATATGTCATTCTGTTGGGAATTATCCACTAACAGCTCAATTTTTCCAGCATTTTATTTGAAGGGACACTCCACTTTTTTAAAAAATATGCTCATTTTCCAGCTCCCCTTTTAGCATAGCTTAGCATAATCTATTGAATCTGATTAGACCATTAGCATCGTGCTAAAAAAAAACAAAGAGTTCCTATATTTTTCCTATTTAAAAAATGACCCTTTTGTAGTTACATCGTGTACTAAGACCGACAGAAAATTAAAAGTTGTGATTTTCTAGGCAGATATGGCTAGGAACTATACTCTTATTCTGGCGTAATAATCAAGGACTTTGTTGCTGTAAAGCCGAAAGTATACGCGCGCCGTCCGCATGACGTCATTTTCGTCACCAGGAGGGTCCGCGGCCGGCCGCGCGGACCGTCCGCGTGCAGCCCAAAATTTGAGACCGCGCGGACAGTGCGCGTACAGTCCGCGTACGACAGCGCATGCACGAGAAAATATTTAGACAGGACACTCCACTATAAACAATTATACAAAGGAAATAGACAGCATTTGCACACACACTATCGTTTTTCTTCTTTAACTTTTACTTCTTCCAAGAACAGAAAGCTGTGGAGCATGTTTGTTTGATTCCTGTTCTTTGTTGTCTTGTTGTTTTTACTAAACTGTGTTTGCAATGGTGGATCAGTTACTTTTCTTCACCTATCCTAATGTTTTAATGTACTGTAAATGTCGCCAAATCAGTGCTGCCCTGACAGCCTGTTAGACTAATAATTTGAATAAGAAATCATTTGTATTGCGTATAGTGTCGAACGCGGCCATCCGCGTGTAGCCGCGGGGACTATACCCGGAAAGCTGCGCGGACGCGTGCGCGCGCGAGCCGGACGCGGACGCGGAAAAAAAGTATACCCGGGCCTTAACATGGCTGCAGGAGGCCATGTATTACACCCCCCCAAAAAATAGTCCCCTTGGTTACTTTCAGTAGCAGGGGACTATTTTCAAGTGCTGCGTAATATCATTGCACCTGCTGCAACCATGTTAGAGCAGCAAAAACCAGAATGACAGTATAGTTCCTAACCATATCTGGCTATCTTCAACTACAGAAGAGTCAAGTTTTAAATAGGAGAAATATTGAAACTCTTTGGTTATTTTTTAGCGCAATGCTAATGGTCTAATCAGATTCAATGGATTATGCTAAGCTATGCTAAAAGTGGTACCGCCAGACCCGGAGATCAGCTGAATGTATTCCAAAACATATAAAAAAAAATGGAGTGTCCCTTTAATGATTGTTTAAATCATTGCTTAATTTTGGTGTGTTGTTTTGCAGCGTACGAGGAAGCGCCGAATTCGGGACACGTGGGGAAATTGGTGTGATGCCAAGGATCTTGAGGGCCAGACGTATGAGGTAGAGAAACTCAAAGAACACTTCTATTTTTATGACAATACCATCCCTTTAGATTCAGTTGTCGGCCTGCTACAGCTGAGGTCATGCACTACTTATAGATCTGAAACCGTATTACCCTAATCACACAGCACTTTGGTCCCAGAAAATGTGAAAAATTGGTAGAGGCTTCTGTTTGAACACAAACACGTCCTGTAAATGTACTGTGGTCGCTCCCGCAAAGAGGACTTAGTAACATTGCCGTATCATTTACAGAACGCATTCTGTGTGAACACAAGGCAGAAACAATGCTGTAAGGGGCGTGCCGTAGTGAGGATGCATGTGACATCACAAGAAGTTATGGTTTATGCTTTTTGAGACAGGGATTTAAATGCAGATCAACATTCACAATGAGAAATGTCAGCAAACTGGACTGAAGGAGAGACCAGGGAGCTCGTCGTCACTATACATGCTGAAGCTGAGATAATTCACCAGCGTGACAGAACAACACATCACGTGCTTGGATCTTGTGCAAAATTAGCAAACACAAACACTTTTTGTACAAGGCTGTAAACAAATATTTTCCTATTTCTCTATTAAGTTTTGCATTTTAACATAAGAGTCTATGGGGATCAGTTTAAGTCACTGCCATGTTGGCTTCAAGATAGAGACTGAAAAGTTGCCCCTTGGTGTGAATGCACACACAGATTCCGGAAAATTATTGGCTGTGTGAATAAACCGAACATCTACCGAATCCCGGACGCATTTTCTGTGTATTTTCCATAATCTCTTTGTGGAAAGCGCTTATGATGTTTTTAAATGCCACAAAAGGATGTTTTTTTAAAGTGTACCTATTATACAAAATCCACTTTTACAAGGTGTTTGGACATGTATTGTGAACACAACCACCCTATAAAGAAAAAATTCACCCACTCCAGTGATGTCACACTGACAAAGCCCCACCCACAACCCCCCACTCAGTTCTGTTACGTACTGTCAACATTGTTACTCTACCTAGCAGAAAAAAATAATGACTTTAGACACCAAATGTACTAATGTCTTTACTGTTTTGTATGGAAGAAGCATTTACAGTTTGTTTAGAAATGGTCTTGTCTATATTTTTCAGCATTTGAGCGCAGAGGAGCTGGCTCTCAGAAGAGAGGAAATGAAGAAAAAAGGACCGAAACCATCTAAACTCTTTAAACAAAAAGGGTAAACACGAACACCTTTGCTGCTGCATAGTTTGGATAATTAAAGGGGACAGAGAATGAAAAACCATTTTTACCTTGTCTTTGTTGAATAATGGTAGTCTACCCGCATTCACAAACATACAAAAAGTGCTAGACATGCTAAACATCTCCGTCTCATAGAAATTCCTCTTTTAGAAATGTCCGCCAGAAAACGGCCCAATCTGAAGAACATCTCCCTGCCCCTCCACTTTAAAATAATTGGCTACATTTTTGAGTGGCAGCAAAGTCAGCCAATCAGTAATGAGATTGCAAGTTAAGCCAGTAGGGGGAGCCAAATAGGTGCAAAACCACTTGTTTAAAATCTCCCACCCTAATAGAGCTATCGGAGAGAGGTTTTTAGGAAGCTTCTAAGGCATTACAGACCCAAACAAAAACATTTTTGTCTACATGTCACATCACAGAACAAGGACAAATACCCTGTTCAATCATTCTATGTCACCTTTAAAAAAGGGAGCAATGTTGTGATTAATAGCTTGTTGTGTTTGCAGCTCCTTTGATCCATTCCAGCTCATTCCATGCAAGCCTTTTGGAGAGGACATACAGGTATGGATACGTCACATCTTTGAGATTTCTGCTGTAACTGAAGATGATAAATGTATAGATATATGAAATGGAAATTCAGTTTATCTTTCGACTGTGGTAAAGTTTAGTGGATGAAGATGAATTGCTTCACATTTTTTTTGTTTGGTGTTTTCTTCTTTCAGGAACCCTACAGCGTGCTCCTTTGTGCTGAGGCTCTTGTGATTATGGATATAGTAAGTTTAGTGTGATGTTGGTACAACAATAGTCACATCTAAGCTGTTTAAGCACCATTTTTTGGTCTCCAATTTATTCCTTGATAATTTACTGATCAAGTTTTTTCCTAGCATGCTCATGTATCTATGGGAGAGGTGATTGGTCTTTTAGGAGGAACATACGAAGAGGACAAGAAGATTTTAAAGGTTAGAAAATTTAAGGAATAAAATGTACAGAGGTTTTGGGTTTACTGGTAAATGTTTAAAATCCTACCGGAGTACTCAAACAGAGCATTCAGATAATTTTGCTTTGTTTGCTAACTTTTTTGCGAAAAAATTTTCAGCCCCTCCAGAAAAACGCGATTATGTGATTGCATGATTCAATGCGTAATCAGCCAAAGTCCACATATTTATGCAGGGGCCGCATTTTTTAAATACGCAGCACTTTCGCCGCATAAATTGTAGATTTCTGCTCGCAAAATATGCAGTGCTTGCATGATTTCATAATCCCCGCATTTTTGTAGCAAAAAGTCACACATATCTAAGCAAAAAGTTAAAAATGTTTGCATTCACTTCACATACGCGCAGCCATGTCCCATGTTGTCATGGGAATGTTAGAAAGTGATGTAATTACACGACATGAACATCAATCAAAAGCTGCAAACAGTTTTTGCAAGTTCATACAGTTTTTGCAAGTTCACGCAATTTTGGCAAGTTCCCACAATTTTATCGCATAAATGCATAAATATCCCGCATATTCCATCGCATTTTTAAGAAAACGTGCCGCAAGGTCAAGGATTTTTGCCTGCAACAATCACACAAAAAACTCATCGTTTTTATGGAAGGACTGAATTTTACATTACATGACTTTATTAATGGTATTATGAGGGCTTGTAATGTAAATGATGTGTTTATTATAGATCTGTGCTGCAGAACCTTGTAACAGCCTGAGCACCGGTCTGCAGTGTGAGATGGATCCCGTCTCTCAAACTCAGGCATCCGAGCTGCTTGGGATCAAAGGCCATAGTGTTGTGGGCTGGTACCATTCTCACCCGGCCTTTGACCCTAACCCCTCCCTCAGAGACATTGACACTCAGGCCAAATACCAGGTAACGGATCTTTGCTCGGATTGCTTCAGAAAAGGTTTTTTCAGAACTTTATAAATCTGTTTTTCTTTGTGAATTGCAGAGCTATTTCTCTCGAGGTGGTGCTCCCTTTATTGGGATGATTGTCAGCCCGTATAACCCCACAAACTCCTCCCCCCTCTCTCAGAGCACCTGTTTGATGGTTCAGGAGGAGGTTGGACCCTCTGGACCTCAGAGTATGTTAGAGAATCTCTCTTGAATGCACTTTACATTAATGCTTGGTTATATTCTGGCTTGCACAACATATTAAAGATAGTTAAAGAAGATGGAGCTTCATATTAAGTCATTGTTCTGGTTTTGTTGTTGCACTTTTGTAAGCAAACAACCGGTTTTGTAAGCCATTTATGTAGTCTTTTGCCAAATTTGCACCATGAAGCATTAAAGGGAGCGTTTTTAAGATGTTAAATAAATCTTTGGTGTCCCCAGAGTACGTATGTAAAGTTTAAGCTCAAAATACCATATAGATCATTTATTATAACATGTTGTGTGTCCTTTTAAATGCAAATGAGTTGATCTCTGCACTAAATGGCAGTGACATGGTTGGATAGTGCAGATTAAGGGGCAGGATTATCCCCTTCTGACATCACAAGGGGAGCCAAATTTCAATGACCTATTTTTTCACATGCTTGCAGAGAATGGTTCATCAAAATTAAGTTACTGCATTGATCTTTTTCACATTTCTGTGTTGGTAAAAGCACTGGGGACCCAATTATTGCACTTAAACATGGAAGAAGTCAGATTTTCATGATATGTCCCCTTTAGGTTAGTTGGCACAATACGGCTAAGTTAAAATAACTTGAAATTGTTATAATATAATTTTTACATTGTATGTGTTTATTTTATACATTTTGGTGTGTGTGTGTTTCAGAACTTCCATACCAGTTTAACATTCAGTACTTATCCGATCTTCCTGATTGGTCAGAGGTGATGAGAAGGACAGAATGGGTGGTGTTCAAGTACAGACACTGTCATGGGTAAGCTGTGTGTTTTTATGTATACTGCATTATTAAGGAATTCTGCTTTAATTTGAGCTCATCATGGTCCTTGTTTGTTTAGGAGTGTACCAATGGACAGGCTTTTTCGCAGAGATTCTTCTCTCACTTGCCTGGAAAAGGTAATATTCATCCGCCAAATATTTAGTTTCAGTCTAATGCCGCCTTCACACATTACACACATTACTGTATGGAAAATGTATGGTAGTTGCTGTACTGTTTGTCACTCATAGCTATAACTACAAACGAACTGAGCTGTACAACTATTACAATCGATTAAAAATCTAGAATGCCTGGTTAGTAAAAACAAGATGTAATTTTTATATATTGTATATTTTAGAAGAATTTCCCACTAGTTACATTCTGGAGGGTAAAGCACATGTGTAGTAGCAGCAGCGCACAATACTTTGAAAAATACATATATACAAAGTTTTGAGAAACAACAATTAAAGGGGACATATCACGAAAATCTGACTTTTTCAATGTTTAAGTGCTATAATTGGGTGCTTTTATCAACCTAGAAAATGTGAAAAAGATCAACCCAGTAACTTAGTTTTGGGAAACCATTCTTTGCAAGCATGTGAAAAATAGCTCTTTGAAATTGGGCTCCCTTTGTGATGTCAGAAGGGAATAATACCGCCCCTTAATCTGCACTGTCCAACCACAGCACTGCCATTTAGTGCAGAGATCCACATTTTAAAGGACACACCTGTTGTACAGCCTTGTCTTGTCTACTAATTATTATTATTATTATTATTATTATTATTATTATTATTATTACTTTTATTAATCTCTGTATCACATCACTGCTCATTTGCAGTTTGCATCTTACTAAATACATATTGTATCGGTCTTCTCTCTTTATGTACAGATGCTTGCATCAGTCCGGACAATTTTGGAGCGGGTCTCAGAGGTTGACATGGAGACTTGGCTGGTCCAGTTACAGACGTTGTTTGAAACGCATTTTCTTCCTGACACTGGCTCCTCCACTGCTCGTGATCCAATAGCACAGCAGCATTTACTGTCATTCTCCTCCGAGCCAATCAACAGCAACCTTGTCACAGATGAGATGTGTGTTACGATAGAGGAGCACACAATTGACTCTGACAGCCAAGATGAAGTGTGCACTACAGGAACCGTCTACCATATTATAAGTTTTAATGAGGAAGAGGATGCAACTGTAACACAGACTCTCAGTTCAAAAACTCAGTAAAATAGTCCATTGGACCTGGCTAATTTCGTTGACAGTGCCAAGTAACACAGCTAGAAATATGCTGTTATATTAATAGAAAT
Organism: Misgurnus mizolepis; assembly: GCA_025389145.1. Classification (NCBI taxonomy): domain Eukaryota; kingdom Metazoa; phylum Chordata; class Actinopteri; order Cypriniformes; family Cobitidae; genus Misgurnus; species Misgurnus mizolepis. Next base: position 23,734,088 of record JAIFKI010000019.1, on the reverse strand, counting down.
ATGTTGTTGTAGAGCATAATAAAGTGTTATGTATACAATGTACAAAACTGATATTAAAAAAATACATTGCTAATAGTGTTACATTTTTATACTATGATATAAGCTGTCCATTAAAGTGTTACATAGTTTTTAATGAAATTTGAGAAATAACATTTAATGAGATTAAACAATACAAGTTTATAAATAATTCCCTTATTGTGTTCTGTTTTCTATATTGCAATGTTTTTAATATTCATAATTTTTTATATGAATAAACATTTAAGAAACTTTTATTTAATAGAAAATTGTATTAAAAGCAGAAAACAAATGTAAATATTCACTAATGTACAAGAAATAAAGGAAAAAGTAGCTTTTTCTGTACAATGACAGCTCTACTTGAAAATTGACAGTGTTGTTTACATTTAAAGACATCAGTGGACCTCAGCGTATATTTGAAATTAACAGAGCATTTCAAGGAGCAACGTGATTGGTTGATTGGTGCTTTTTAGGTCATACGCGTGACATCAGTTGTAGAAATCAAATTCAAACCAAAATTCTCACTTAATTTTGAGACACAAACACATTTCTCGAGAGATTTTCTGCTGCTTCTGAATCTTGTTGATATCTTCATGATGACGAGCACGGTGAGGACCTTCACAGGTAAGTATGGCCTCCGAAAGACCCGAGTTTGTCCAAAATATTTGGATGATTACTGTGTAGGCCAGTCGAGTGTTTCCAGGTCGAAGGTGAAGGAGGACATCTCAGGGATGGTCAGCTCCAGAGCCGTTCGCCCATCAAGGAAGAGGAAGAGAGATGCTGAGCTGCAGGAGGACCACCAGAGGCTGAAGGACAGGTACATGCGCAACACCGCTATTATTCCAGACACTTGTTTAGCACTTTTAATGGGCAGTTGTAGCCTAGTGGCCTGAAAGTTGCCGGTTCGAGTCTCAAATATGGATTACCATACATTCTCAAATCCATCACTTTCACTTTTCAGGCCTTCAACCTCGGCACCATCTGCAGACACGGCACCAGAGGAACCTCTCTCCATCCACGGCCGCACAGTGAAGGACTTCCAGGACATCTATCACTCCACGGTGGATCCCATGCTACGGATGCCCTCTGGTCGGCTGCGTCCCTACAGCCTGGGTTTGGGTCTGAGGATCAAGCAGCGCCTGTGGGAGACACTCAACCGTCCCAGCTTTTGTGAGGAAGAGCAGGCTGATGGATCCATCCGCATCAGAGAGATCTTCTCCACACCAGGAACTGCTGCTCCTCCTCGCATAGAAGTGGACATCAGTGGAGAGCCTCCACCTCACCGACCCAGGTGAAAGAAGGACAGGTACTGAACCAGTATGCGATTTATTATCCTTAAATTACTGCTGTAAGTATTGTAAATACCGCTGTAAATACGTAGCATAAGTATAAAAATTTCAGCAATATTTTTCATCATTTTCTTTTCTGATAATTGTGCAAAAAGTATTCTTATGGATTTTGATATGTTTACATTGAGGTATGGTCCCATTTTAATGAGTCTGTGATCCTGGTCTTGTTATTCCATGGTGTGTTTCATGTCATGGCTTTTTGAGAGCCTTGCTGTTGTGGTACTTTGAGTTTTGGTTTCTTGTCTTGATTTTTGCAGGTTGCTTCGAGTTCAGGTTTTGTCCTTTGCAGGTTGTTTCGGCTGGTGGTCTGCGGGTTGTTTCAGGTTCAGGTTTTGTCCTTTGCAGGTTGTTTCAGCTGGTGGTCTGCGGTTTTTATATTCATCGGTCATTGTTTAAAAGTTTTGTTCATCTCTTGTGGTGTTTTATTGGCTGGTTTTGCAGGTCCTGTCATTCATGGCTGGTGCGTTGCTGTGCTTTGTCTTCTCGGATTCCGGTTCCTCTGCCTTCATGTTTTTGAAATTTTTACAGTTTTGTCTTGAGATGCGTTTCAGATACAGTAACCTCTGCTCTGTCTTCAGATCAGCGTTACAAGCAGTTGACAGCTAAACTCCTGCACTGCTGATTTTATCAGCAGCACTTTCCTCTGAAAGAAACTTACATACACATTTCCACTAATGTACAGTATAAAAACTCTCTAAATATATATAAAGCTAATATTATAGCTTCATAATATATATTTATACTATAGTTATTATATTTAATATATAATTAAACAATAAGTTACACTAATATATTATATATTAATTATATACTAATGTAAAGCTGATATTATAGCTTCATAATACATATTTATACTATAGATATTATAATTATAATATACAATAAGTTACACTAATATATTATATATTAATTATATACTAATATATCAAGCTAATATTATAGCTTCATAATACATATTTATACTATAGTTATTATAATTATAATATACAATAAGTTACACTAATATATTATATATTAATTATATACTTATATATAAAGCTAATATTATAGCTTCATAATACATATTTATACTATAGTTATTATAGTTATATAATTATACAATAAGTTACACTAATATATTATATATTAATTATATACTAATATATAAAGCTAATATTATAGCTTCATAATACAAATTTATACTATGGTTATTATAGTTATAATATATAATTATACAATAAGTTACACTAATATATTATATATTAATTATATACTAATATATAAAGCTAATATTATAGCTTCATAATACATATTTACACTATAGTTATTATAATTATAATATACAATAAGTTACACTAATATATTAATTATATACTAATTTATAAAGCTAATATTATAGGTTAATAATACATATCTATACTAGTTATTATAGTTAAAATATATAATTATGCCATTAGTTATACTAATATATTATATATTAATTATATACTAATATATAAAGCTAATATTATAGCTTCATAATACATATTTATACTATAGATAATATAATTATAATATATAACTATACAATATGTTACACTAATATATTATATAGTAATTATGTACTAATATATAAAGCTAATATTATAGCTTCAAAATACATATTTATACTATAGTTATTATAATTATAATATATAATTATGCCATTTGTTACACTAATATATTATATAGTAATTATATACTAATATGTAAAGCTAATATTTATAGCTTCATAATACATATTTATACTATAGTTATTATAGTTATAATATATAATTATACCATTAGTTACACTTATATATTATATAGTAATTATATACTAATATGTAAAGCTATTTAAATCTATATTAAAGCTAATATATAAGCTAATATTTTAAATATATAAAGCAGATATAATAGCTTTGTAATGTATAGATTTATAATAAAAATACTAAGTAATATATTATTTATAAATTCAAATATAAATTATATATAAATAATATATTCATTATACAATAATTATGAGCTAATATAAAAAGAAATTATTAAAGTTAATACGCAAAAATAAATATTGAAGCTATATTAAAGCTAATATAAAAAACTAATTTTAAAGTTAATATAAAAAGGCTATTTAAAAAAATGTGTGAGAGGATATAATTGAAACCATAAATTCAAACAAAGATACTAAGGGGGTTTAAAGTTCTCTGCAACAACAATGGTATTCAATTAATAACTAAATTAATAAAAATGTAGACAATTATTAGGTTTTGACACTAAATATATATCGGAGCGCTATATTTATAAATAAATATAATTATTTAAAAAGCTAATCATTTTGTTGTGTCTTTATTTTGCAATGTCCTTTATGTGTTGTTTGTTTGTGGTAAAACTAATTAAAACAACATAATACATGTTTTTTTTGTATTTGAAATAATCTAAAATGGGAGTCATCTAAAATCTATTTATTGTCCTGAAAAGTTTATCCCCAACCCTTATTAAACAGATGTATGGTTATAAGAGCTACAAAATAGTAAATGAAAGATTTTAAGTTAAAAGTTGAAAAACACAAATGTGTTTTTTATTAGAAGTGTTTTAATTGTTGGTTTTAAATCAACCTTGAGAAATATTTGAAGAGTTTGGTTCCAAAACGCAATAAATCCATTTTGACAAATTTTGGTAAAAACGTGTTTTCTATACCAAGAAAGTGTCAAGATGAAAACCACTATTTTCTGTTACAAACTTTCACATAGCATCTTTAGGTTATAAAAACATAAAAAATTCAAATCCAAAACTTGATTTTCAAAGATTTATTATAAAAACTGATTATTTTTTCCACAAAATGCAATAAATCCATGACAAGTTTTTATTAAAAATGCTATAAATCTATTAAATCAATAGCCTATTTAAATATGCATTCATCTTTGCCATGTTATATTCATTTAGTTGACTAGTTGTACACACTAATTAAAAATATAAACATTAATGTCATTAATCAAAACACTTACTTTGTCATATTAAGATGTCATTGCTGCGGTTATACTTGACGTCGTCGCATAACGTTTTTCACAGCGATCAGCTGTAAAATGTTTTGGTCCTTCTCGATTTTCGTTGACTTTGAGTAAAATTATGGAAAGTTTTTCATAAGATTCCCTGGGGTCAATGTGTTAGCATGACAGAAACTTGATGCTGTCGGCCCAGGCAAACAAGCACCGTCTCCCGAGTGCCTCTTGTGTAAATTATTAGATGTTGATGGCTTACGTTTCTTTCCCGTCACAGAAAACCATCATAGGTTTATCAATGTTATTAAAGTATTATTTTGTTTTTGTTTGTTTGTTGATCAGGAAGTACAAAGTAGATAAGGAAAACTAGGATTCCGTGTACTCAGCGCGCCGCCATTGTTTGTTTACATTGCGTGGAATGGTGCGCTGTAATCTGTGGAGTGGATTTATGGCATTCTGTAGAAAAGGAGGAGTGGCGTTTATTGCATTTTGGGAAAAAAGGGAGAAAAGATGACAGAATAACACGGCGGATATTGGATTTTGCGTAAAATGAAGAATTTACTTTTTAATACTGACCTGATATAATACTGATTCTGGCAGTAACTCATTTTTTTCAAAAACGGCGTTTATTGCGTTTTGGAACCAAACTCTTCATTTACTAGAATAAAATGTGTGTCAACTTTCCCCAATTATTTCTACAATTTCCAACCTGGACAACAAGACCCATCACATTATAAGTGGAAACTGATTCACAATACACTGATAACACAGAACGAATAAATGTGGATGTTTCAAAACTTGCTATAGCTCTCTTCAGTGGATTATTGGCAGTGAAGGACCTCTAGGAAGACTCAACCTCTCCCAACTGCTCCAGCATGGATCCTGTCTGCACACATCAACACAAACCATTTTCATCCTTTTGCAAATCAATTAAAAGTTTACAACTGTGGGCTACTTGATGCGGTACATATTAAAGATTAGGAACCATGCTTTATGAAAATCTCTGGCCAGACCAGTGATGTCCATTGTCCACCAAGAATATTTTTTCATGGATGTTATTTTGTAGTACTTTTTTTGTTTAGTAATTATTACAAATGTGCAATTTACATTAGACAAGCGGGTTTACTTGTAAAACAAAATTAAATGTACTGTATAAATAGTGATGTTCAGATTCCTTTTCCATCTACTAACTACAGTATTGACTCTTCTCAATAAATATCAGATTTTTATAAAACCTTAATTTCCAGGGTTGACTGTAACCAACTAATCATTTGGACCATGGTGAATCACACAATGATAAAAGTACTTAATACTTAAGTAATTTGGCCAAAGCCACCACAATATAGACACAAAAACTAGGTTTTAAAGATGAATGAAATGTTTTGGGTGAGTAATGTTCGAAGTTCCAGCAAACAACTGTGACATTTGCACTTGCACTTACAATTTGAATATCAAGACTGTTTCGAAAAATGTGCCAAGCAATTAGGAAAAACTTCTATTAATATTCTAGAAATGTGATCATTGGTTATGGTAGGTGCGTTGTCTCACAAACTGGCGGAACTAAAGTTCAAGAGTTGGTTGCCAGGGGATTGTTTTCGATGTAACAGAAAAGTACAGTAAGCGACCGGCTGAGGCTAGAAGGGATACAGCTACTCCCCAAATCTCGTGAAATCTCGTCGAATGAACGCTGTTTTTATTATAACCCTACCCCCAAACCTAACCCTAAACCCAACATTTCACTGAATTTATGCACTAGCTGTATGATGTGTAGCCAGAACCGCTTGGTTTTATTCTAATTCTATTCTCAACCCCAACATCTCGCGAGATATGGTCGTAGCTGTATCCCTTCTAGTCAGAACCCAAGCAAAGCGACCCGAGGAGAGTTTCGAGGGCATCTTTGCAATACAGAAGTTCTCTGAACTGACAGATAAACTGTTTTAGAATAACCAATGACATGCCACAATGAACGTCAAGCGACACTGACACTGTTCTGGAATCTGGATGCCCTGCTGAAGTTTATTACCACTCGATTATTGTAGCTGTTGTATGGATATATGGACTGAATGTTAAACCAGCAATGGACCCATAACATCTGACATTAAGGTGATGACTTTGGTAAAGTTGGATGTAAACGTGTATTTTATAAAACATGGATCTTATAGGTATTTGCCTGTTCAAACGCAACGTGTCCATTTTAACAACTTTAAATCGATGCCGAATATTTAATTCAGTGGTCAGATGGAGGGACCAGAAAAAACTTTACTCGTACAAATCACTCTCTGACTCTGCTCCTACGGATCTGACCAGGACATACTTCTCTTTCTCTGTAAGAGGATCTTTATTCCCTAAATCCCTCAGTCTGACGTCAAGGTCACGACGACTCGGCACTGAATTCAAATCTCCAATTCAAGCAGTTCCGGTGATAATTCAACCCACACGCGAGTTTCACACTTCCGGCAGGTTAAAAGCTTTACCTGCGCCTGTCATATGGCTGGTGTTAAAGCCCATACAGAAGCTCGTGGCAATCATACTAGGCAGGTGAGAAAATAAATAACTCGAAATATCATTAAAATATAATTTTACTTTGACTTTTTTAAGAATCCTAGCCATTGCACAGCTTTTATTGGTGTAGTTTGGCGTTATTATTAGTTAATAAATGGAAATACTAACTAACTTACATTTTAACATTAAGGTTGAATGGTTTCGGTTGCGCAGCACATAACTTTTCAAAATGCGTTTTGATGACTAAAACCCATTGTATTTATTGCTTTGTAAAAAGTAGGTTGAAAAAAAGATACATTTGTGCTAAATATGTAACAAGCACATATATTAGTATGTCAGTAAGCCTACATAAATGGATGATACGCCATGCATGACGTCATCATGGCATTAGGTCCATATATGTGTAAGGAGAGTTTGATGTTATTAATACTGTGCTATTTTTGTGTGTGTGGGGGTTTATTATTAAATTTGTGGACGAACTATTCTTTTAAAATCCAAGACTCCAATGATTTAACAAGTGTTCCTCTTTTTCTCTCTATGTTCAGGAGCATTAGAAAGTGGTGGTTGGCTTTGCCACCCAATAAAAAGCAGTTGTTTCGTGAATGGATGAGGCGCCGGCGATGGCACTTGGCAGGAGCTGGGGCAGGATTTATGTTCTTCATCTCGCTTCTCTTTCTTACACACCTGGATGAATCTCCAGTTACTGGCAGGAGCAGACTGCTGGTGTTCAGCAGGGAGAACTTCCTGGAGCTGGCTCAGTTCACTTCAGATGGGGTATGACCTCAGTGCTGGAGATATTTTAATCATGTCTACTGCACATTATCAGTTGAAACGGCTTAAAATGCCAAGTTCAAATTCACAATTGAATCCATTGAGTTTAATATTAGCATGGTTGTATGCTGATATTTCAATAGTCTTAAACATTAAAATGCATAGCACAAACTAATTTTAATAAAAGAATTACATTACAAATTGAATTGTTAATTTGTTAAAGTGCATTTTTGGAACGCCTTCTTTACATCAATGCATGGATTGCTGCATTAAAATAAATGTTGATGCCTATTTTTATCAGTTTTTACAACGGGATCACATTTTAGGATTTTAATGCAGTGGTTGTCAAACTTGGGGGCGGGAGATTGTAGCAAGGGGCCCCAGTTTTATGACATTTTATAAAATACATTAATTTATCATCAATTCTATGTAATTTAACCTCAAAATAATAAGGCTACTTACCAACAACACTACATTGTATCATTGTATATGTTTTGTTTCATTCAAATTTGAGGTTTTTGATTGGGGGGCTGCAAAAGGATCCACCCCACACCAGGGCATGCCAAAAGGGGCACTAACTGTTTTAATGTACTACGGTACACTGTGAAATCTGAAAGAACTTTCATTTAACTCATTTACATTTGATCTTGTATGTCTTTTTTTGTTAATCTTTCTCTTTCAGTATATGGAGGAGTTTAAGGAGTCTCTGCTTCCTGCATCAGATCCCAGGCATCAGGTGGTTGAGCAAGTGGTTCAACATATAGCGCAGAGGAACCAGGACATTGCTGAGATTTCTTCTGTCTCCTGGACTGTCCATGTGGTTGATGGGCCCACTGTCAACGCTTTTGTTTTGCCTGTGAGTCATATCTGACCAGCAGAGGTTTTGTGTGAATCACCTGTATTAAGAATTTTGCAGGATTAAATATGATTTTTGCTCATTCTCATTTCCTCCTTAAGGTATACAGTCACATGTTGATGCATTTATCTGTATGACAAAGATTAGACTACATAAATTACATAAAGACTGAGAAAAATGTTTTTTAGTACATATAAGAAAATAAATCATGAAACACTAATGTGTGTGTGTTTCAGAATGGAGAGGTATTTATTTTTACAGCAATGCTGGAAGCTGTAGCAGACGTCCATCAGCTGACCTTTATACTAGGGCATGAGATGGCTCACGCTTTGATTGGTCATGCGGTAAGTCCGTCACACATCTGCACATATGCTATAATTTGTCTCTGTTTTTTGTGATTCAGGCCTTTTGCATCGAATTTCTTATTTCAGTTCAGTCTAATTAATTAAGTCGAAAGTAAAGTAGCCAAGAACATAATATCTAGAAAGTTTTTTATTTAAATGTTTAAGGTTAGCTGTTCCCTAGGGTTAATTTAAATGAATTTAAGCATCACATGATCAGCAGTGCAGTACTATGTCAGATGATTGTTGGGCCCTCAAAGTGCCTTTTTCTTTTTGTAATAGTTTTAAGCGTTGATTAATGGTCTAAGCTTTTTCATGGAAGTAAAACACTGTTCATTAGATTCAATTTTTATAGTTTTATCTCGCTGTTGTATGTGTCATGTTTGGCTTTCATCTCTTTTTGTGAATTAAATTAAGAGATGGCGACGGCTTGTCTCAGTTTCTCTAAGGGCTGTTAAGGGTTCAGTTTAAAGAGACGTTTTAATTTCAGAGCTGTTGCATCAGCACTTGGTTTTGGGTCTGGTGAAGGCAGAGCAATAGAAAGTTTAGCACATCAGCTGACATGGCAGGAAACTACAGAGCGATTTTAGCCTGATTAATTATTCATGTGTAAGACACAATGCACAAATGCGTAGCCAGTTTCACATGTATAAAACGTAATTTAGGTGCACAAAGTATAAATATACACTCACAAAAACCAATTCCCACGCGTAACATTGTTTTAGCCGCGTTTAAAAGCTTTGGTGTGCACATCCCCATAGGCTACTCCATTTGTAGTAAAACTATAGTAATCGGTAATCTGCCAGTCATGGTTAATTTTCCTAAAGGATCCACTTCTCAAAAAATAACTGTTTAAAAATTCGGGACTTTCAGTGCACCTGTCAATCAGCGCTATAACAGAGCGAGGAGACAGATGTGCTCGGCAAACGGGAAATAATATTACATTAACGTGTGCGTCTTTGTGTAAATGTAAGTATACAGTTCCTTTAAATATAATTATAGACTCAGTTTTACAATGTAATATCATGTTTTTTCACTATTATTGAGCTTATTTAGACTTAATTAATAGTATTGTTGGGAAAGACATGCATTTTGCACATATTACCTCAGTGTTTATTTCAGTAATATTACAATTTTTTGGGAATGATATAACAGTTTGCATCTCAATCCTGCTTTCTTATATATTATTTCATGTTATAAGGGTGTTAGGTTAAGTTATGTGAGGATATTTATTGCCATGACTACTGTTGCCTTTAATGTGCTCATATACACAATGTCATTGTAATGGGTTTAAATGCATGTTTATATTTTCTATTTAGATATTGCAACTGTTTAGCACTGTATAATGCTATAACAGTCAAGGCATGATGATTGTGTATTTTTTTTTATAATAGAACCACACACACACACACACACACACACACACACACACACACACACACACACACACACACACACACACACACACACACACACACACACACACACACACACACACACACAGACACACACACACACACACACACACACACACACACACACACACACACACACATACAGGCATATGTGGTTTATGAGGCCACTGTGTTTTTTCAGTGGTTTATGGGGACCCACCCTTCCCATTATCCAATAAAGATAAAAGTTATGTCAAAAATTTTCATTTGGTCTACAGAAGACAAATCTCACTTCAAAAACTTAATTTCATTTTTATAACATACATATATTAAAAATGTGACATTTTACATGGTTATGGGGACAAAACCACATTGTGGTTTATGAGGACAGTAGTGTTTATGAGGTCTCTATACATACAACACACAGATCGAGTTAATTGATGGTTTATGAGGACATTAGTGTTTATGAGGTCTCTACACATACAACACACAGATCGAGTTAATTGATGGTTTATGAGGACAGTAGTGTTTACGAGGTCTCTACACATACAACACACAGATCGAGTTAATTGATGGTTTATGAGGACAGTAGTGTTTACGAGGTCTCTACACATACAACACACAGATCGAGTTAATTGATGGTTTATGAGGACAGTAGTGTTTACGAGGTCTCTACACATACAACACACAGATCGAGTTAATTGATGGTTTATGAGGACAGTAGTGTTTACGAGGTCTCTACACATACAACACACAGATCGAGTTAATTGATGGTTTATGAGGACAGTAGTGTTTATGAGGTCTCTACACATACAACACACAGATCGAGATAATTGATGGTTTATGAGGACAGTAGTGTTTACGAGGTCTCTACACATACAACACACAGATCGAGTTAATTGATGGTTTATGAGGACAGTAGTGTTTACGAGGTCTCTACACATACAACACACAGATCGAGTTACTTGATGGTTTATGAGGACAGTAGTGTTTATGAGGTCTCTACACATACAACACACAGATCGAGTTAATTGTATATGGGAACACACAGATTGAGTTAATTGTATATGGGAACACAAACTAGTCATTATCGTATATACATATATGTACAAAATGGGAGAAGGAGCAATTATATATCTGCAATCAATTCACTTCTGGACAACATGTCATTGCTCTACTTTGCCGCTACCTGTTTGTGATTGCAAGTATGTACTGACGTGTGCACATATACTGCAGAAAAAGTACAAACCAAGAGAGAAAATGTCTGGTTTTGCATTAGGAGATACAGACAGTTGCAGAAATATTAGTGTTTCATTAACAAGTTGTTTTTGTATGGTTTCCTGGCCAGGAATTAGATTAATCAAGGACTAGGCCTCACATAAATTAGGACATTTAATATATTTTAAATAAATATTTTGTACACTTCATATCATGGAAATGGTACTATTTGTGATAAGGCTGGGCGATGTGGCCCAAAATAAAAATCCCAGATTTTTTCACAAAAAAATCCGATTTACGATTTAAATCGATTTTCCCCCTACTGAAAAATCCTTCTGCAGATTGCAAAGAAATTGTTCAAAACAAGTTTTAACTTTTTTCCACAGTATATATGAGGACCATATCTTTAGTAATGTACATTGCCACTGCATCTGTGATCATTTTCCAACTGACCCCTTCTTATCATCCTGGATACTAGGTACTGGTGATGCGTGGGTCAGGATTTTATTCAACCCGCAGGTCCCACTTTTATGAAATTTGGCCTGCCCTGCACCACTGTATCTATTTTTCCAACCCGCCATATGACCATTAAAAAAGATATACTAAGCATGTGTAATGTAAACAAAAACAGGCTTTATTTCAGCCTAAAAGTGCTTGGAAACAGCCATTAGATTACATCGCCCTGTAAACTGGCAACAATACGCTTCAGTTATGAACCATAGAAACCAACATTGTCATATTATAATGATAACCATTTTTAACATTTACAAAGCAAAGTTTGTATAATATACCAACAAATTCAGACCTTAATATCTCTTGCACCTCGTCTTTCATCTTCACTTTTATTTCTCTGTTTATTTTATTTTTGTGATTGGCAGCAGGAGCTACTTGGCGCTTTCATTACGTAAAGGCCAACAGTGATATCAAGTTTTTTTTCATCACCCAAAGTAAAATGTTCAAAATGGGCCTACACAACACCAATATTTGTTCACAATGCACTTAAGGTAGCATAGATGAATATTTACACGCCATGTGGCAATGCCAACCAGTTCAAAAATTTTGGGTTACAGTCACTGAGACACTATCCACCGTCCTGAGTCACAGAATCCCATTATCTCCAACACTCTGTCTCATTGGCGACTTTCTGAAATCCATATCCTGCAAAAATTCAGGAACCCAAAGAAATCTTGCAACATCAATCATTGGATAAATGTAATTTCAGAACACATTTCAATAGGCTTGATGCCCAGCTGCACTACTTCCTGAACTTCAGCCAGCTCCTTGTTTCCTGTCTGCCATTATTGCCAAACTGATTAATCCAGGTGTGTCTGATTATTGTTGTTGTGACTACTGAGGTCAGGCACACCTGGATTAATCAGTTTGTTTGTGACTACTGAGGTCAGGCACACCTGGATTAATCAGTTTGTGCAATAATGGCAGACAGGAAACAAGAAGTGTACATTACCAGTCACACATCTCCCTCTTCCCTCTTCTGTTATGTAAGTTTATTTATTTTCTTTCATAGGCACACACTATTTATAGTCATGCATAACATGTTTTCAAACCCTTTTTAAACCCCATTTCCCCTAAAATACCCTAACTGTGACTAACGAATGTGAACCTCAAGATCATTCTACTCAACCAGCAATAATACGTTTGTGTGTCAACTGTCTTGTCCCTTTGTAATCTGTCTGTTATTTTGTCTTACGTTATGTGTTACACTCTGTACGTAGTGCTTTAACCCCCCCCCCTTATGTGCACTGTATACAAGTATATCTATTGTCTGTATTTTAAAAATAATTTACTTTATTACAAAAAAGTTGTCCTCCGAAGAGGGGCCCAAAAAAATTATTTGAATCGATTTCTGTACCTAAATACTAATGTTAGACCTTAGTTTATTTGTAACTTTGTTTTTTTCTATTTTATATGCTTATAATTTCTTAATTTGTTCTTATTTTATCATTTATCACTTCCTTCCTTCTTTTTTGTCCTTGGCCAATCACATGCCTTTACCTAAACACACGCCCCTTACACACACACACACACGCACAAACCTAAAACTCAATGCATTAAGGCTATGTCCACACGAAGCCGGTGCATTCCCTAGCCAAACATTTTTTTTCCTTGCTCTAAAAATTTGCTTCACAAAATATACGGATTGGCTGTACACACGAAACCGCAAGGGTGTCGATTTCAGATTTATCCACTTTAGGCCCCGGTTTCAAAAAATAGCGGTTTCAGTCTCCCAAAACGCCGGATCCGTGTGGATGAAACGCCAATACGATAAAAAATGTGTACGAAAACAGTGAGACACGTCTCCGTGTGGACAGCCCCTTAGACTTGAATCTGTCTGGACTAAGAGATTATGCAAGAAAAATAAAATCACAGGTAAAAGAACATGACATCATGTTTGATTTATTTCTGTGATGTTGTGAGGTACCAGTTAGTTCAGTCCATCATGTTTAATAAAATTTTTGATCATTTTAATAGAATTAACATTTAAAAATTGAAATTTAATAGAAAGTACATAACTTTTAAGAATGATAAAAAACTTTAAAAAACTTTTTAAAAGGAAAACGCCCAGATTTTGGGAATTTAGCTTATTCACCGTATCCCCCAGAGTTAGATAAGTCCATACATAACTTTCTTATCTCTGTGCATGCTGTATCTCTGTCTGACGGAGCCCCCGTTACCTGTAACTCTGTCTTGCTGCATCAGACAGAGTTACAGCACGCACGGAGATGAGAAAGGTATGTATGGACTTATCTAACGAGGATACGGTGAATAAGCTAAATTCCTAAAATCTGGGCATGTTCCTTTAAAACAGATCCTCTCAATATGACAACATTCCCTCTCTGAACTATAAGCTTTTCATTTAAACTTAATATCAACATATAAATGAATAAAGTTAAAGATCTTGAAAAAAAAGTTAAGTGTTAGTCATTTTGCGCTTCAGGGTTACCCCTCTGTTACGGACAAAATCTCTGATGTTGTGTAATGTTCTATTTTGTAGAACTGGCTCGCACTTCTTGCACAGCTCACACTCTCTTAAAGACGCCAGATGACCTTTGGCAATGTGTGGTTTGAAATGCTTTAATACGGCATTGACCTCTGCATTCGACCACGGTCGCCTTGCACCTTTGTCTGGCTTCTGTTTACCACCAACTAAGAACAAACAAGACAAAACAAATGTTTGTTAAAATCACTAACTAGTTTTTGTATTGTGCCTTGCAGGACACCTTTGAATAGAGAGTATCCCAAATTGAATAACAAAATGCCATGTTTCTATCAAAAAGCCAATCTGTAGCTTTCGTTCTTTCTGCTTTGTCTTTTAATTATTTTATGAAGTCATTCAATCTGATCCATATTAGCACTAGAAATTGAGATTCAATTTTGTGAAATATAGGGGTGTAACGATTCAGGTATCGTGTGTCATACAATTCATGGTAACTGTGACCATTCACGGAAAGTAGGGACACAAGTCCGTTCTGGGGAATGAAATAAATGAAATAAGTTGTCTGGGCACACTTTGCACAGTTTGCACTGTGCGTCTGTTTGCCTCTAAATGTCCAATAATTTGCATGTCCTGGCACTCTTTTTCTGCAGCTAAAGAATCCAGCCGTATGTTGTACATAATGTCTGGAGAAAGCTTCTGGCTACAGGACTGTTTCCCATGTAGAGAGTTCTCTTTTCTCCTCGTGTAGTTTACAGTCAAAGTTACAGATTTTCTCTATTTCTCTGTCTTCATCCCTTTCAAATGTTACTACCGATATAGCCTCTGATATCTTACGTTCCAACTCATCTGACGCCAGCCCAATACATTCTTCCTCGTCTTTATCTTCGCTCAGGATATTATTCAGTCTTATGTCGGTTTCATCGTCGCTCAGATCGTCTTCAGAATCAGGGAGCGCTTCTCAAAGTGATCATCCCTATCCCCTTGTAAAAGGAGACTTGAGTGAGTTGAGCAGGTGTGTGTCATTATTTAGTCGTTTGGAATGGACTTGTCAAAGGGAGCGATGTCATTTCCTCATCTTCAGCTGGGATGTTCCCGTGATCAGTGATGGGAATAACAGTGTTATAAGTAATTGGCATTACTAACGGCGTTATTTTTTTACTGACATTAAAATGCTGCGTGTTACTAAAATTGATCTCACTGAAGTGATTTTCACCCGTGTAAGTTCGCTCTCTCAGCCAGACACTGTTTTGCTCTTGTTTGTGTGTTGGGAGATTCATAATTGATGATGATTGGTGTGTCTGTGTGTTAGAGGGGGTGGGACAACCACATAGATGATGATGATTGGCTTAATTTCCATCGTTAGCCAACCAGAGGCAGAGTTCACACACAAGCACAGTCCGAAAAAAAAGTCTGAGCAACTTGGTCACTTTTCGCTAAATTTAGCAACTTTCTATCACTTTAGCGACTTTATTTCAAAAAAGCCATAGGACATATCTAGCTATCTTTTCTGGCGTGGTTGGAGACTTTTGTAGACTGACATGAAAACACACGTCGTTCTCCGGTCGGTCTTCTCGACGAGGAGTGGGTGCTGCTGCTGTGCCCCATCTCAAAGCACTGACAGGCAGCCCAGTCCTCGCGCAGCAATCCCTCCAAATCTCACACAACGGCAACAGGGCAATGGCAAGTACAACGAGTTCAAAGGTAGCGGTTGCAAACACAAAGTATAATAAGCATACTTTTCCATTGTTGAGGTGAAAGGCAAGTTAGGCCCAGGAACAAAAAGTCTCTCCACGTCTGTGGCAGGTAATTCTGATCTAATGAAGCACCTCACATCGTGGTTTCTCTTTAGTGTCCATTTTAGTAATTTAACATAGTTAATATTTGGGGCATCCAAGTTATTTGAAATATTAGATTTTTTTAAGTAACGCAATAATTATTTTCCCTGGTAATTATTTACTTATAATGTAACCCAGTTACTAACTTAGTTACTATTTGTGGGAAGTACTTAGTAACTATAACTAATTCCTTTAAAGTAATATTCCCAACACTGCCCATTACGAACGTGTGTGCATCAGCAGATGTCACTGTTTTAACATCATAAATGTCTTTTTATTTATGTGACCATGAAACGTACGATACGCAGATCATTACACCCCTAGTAAAATATTTTATATTAAATACAAATTAAATTCCAGCTTGACCATACCAATGCATCCAGGAATTGGTCTGTCAGCTGAACTGCATGTAGGTTGTTCGGTGTGCACGTGTGAGTTACTGCCTGAAAAATATGTAAAAACAGAACAGATGCAATTTATTGACATTGTACAGAGAAATAGAAACCTGGTAAAACTTTTTTGATATATTCTATTAGCAAAAAAAAAAAACAATCTACATACCATTTTGTCCACATATATTTGTGTCAGTCTCCTCTCTGGCAGATGTGTCCATGTGTTCCTCTGACAATCATGTAACATAAAAGTGTAGGTGATGCATTTTATTAAATTCAGTGCACCCCACTGATGATTAGTGCTGCTGCAATTTAATTTTCTGCAGAGTTGTAGTGAAATTCTCTAGGTAACGACACTAGGGTTGCTCTTGGGAGCCCAAACACCTTTGAGATCTTTGAGAAAAGAGCAGAATTTGCATGGCTAGCCACATCCCGATATCAAAGTATAAATAGCCTAGCTTAGCATCTGCTCACTCATTCCATTTTGGGGTGCAGCATGGCACAACCAAATGGCCCCTTCTTCTTCGCGACCTTCCAACGTCCAAAATTTTAGGCTGCACTCTCCGTTACCGTTGTCTTTTCTCTATACTTACCAATAATTAACTTGCGTGATTGGGCCTGAGTGATGATTTTCACTGCTGGTAAAAGCTCTCTTAAATCCTCCTGGTTCAGGAACTAACATGAGGTAAAGAGAATGCCCCTGAACTTGGGCGGTTGCCTGGAGAACTGAATCACATAGCTGAGCTAAATGGTTCTGAGGAGCCATCAGGAGGAACTGGAGAGGGCTTGACCAAGCATCCAGATACTAGGGGTGGCACGGTTCACAAAACCCTAGGTTCGGTTCGTATCACGGTAGTGATAAAAAAAAGTTATATCATGTAATCATGCACAAACTGAATTTGACTTTAAAGCTCACGTAACACACGCTGTTTCTGCATTTCTGATGTTAATCTGGAGTACCTATAGAGTGGTATGACATCCTTTATATCTCCGAAGAGCCTTTAGTTTAATCAGATTTATAAAAGAAAGATTAGCTTTACAGAATCTTTTCGATAACGTACGAAAAAATGAAGAAGGAGGAGTTATACCGCGGGAGGAGCGAGTGCGAGTCATGCAACACTATACAACACTGTTTAAACTTATGATTCACTACATGTTCGTGTCATTTTTATAATATGTACGCGACTATTTTCAACATAACACAGAAGTCTTACTTGCCGTGTGCAACTCGTCATGACCCGGTTGGTAAAATCCACCGCATCAAACACACACGCAAAACTCTGTTGCTACCCCGGATAATAAACTATATCCATTGTTTTTATAAGGCTGGATTTCTTCTCCTTACATCCAAAAACATACTTCATCTTTTGTGCCATTTCTGAGTTTTGAAATTAAACAAAGCTGAGTGGCATGATAAGATGTTTGCAAGCTCAAACGTGTCCCGCTGATTGACGGGTGGGCGGGGTTTTCCGGGGGAAGTGCCCATGTAAAGAAGTGATACGTATAGAAAACCCCTGAAACGTCAGTTGGACCTGTAATCGAAAAAAACTTTCCGAAACTTGTACGAACCCTGGCGAAGTGCATTTGGCACAGAAATACTTTGTAACACGCCCAACTGCTGTTTTGACACCTTGCCTACGTTTAGCATGAGGAAACAACTCTATAACTGTGTTAATAAGTCAGAATTCTTGAAATACCATTGAACCCCCCCTTTAAGCACATTATTTGGACCATCTCTGAGCCATCTCTGAGGAAAGCCAGGTGAGATTTTAATACAGCAAGAGGGAAGACATTGATGATTTCAACATGCTTTTCATTTATTTGGCAAAAAAGAAGAATGTGTATATCCATCTACATGAACTTATGTGCCTTTTTAGCACACAAAGATAACTTGCATTTATCAAACTGTCAACTTCAGTGTAGCTCAAAGATTTATCACTGAGAGGCTGCTTAAATACTGCAGAGAGTATATATGGATGAGAGAGAAACATAACGTTTACACCTGTAATATTTAAATCTGTCTCTTTTGTCCACTTCTGTCCTGAATACTTTGAGGGGCAATTTATTAAATAAGATCGCGCAACTTTCACACGCTAGCAAAATGAAACTACGCGGAAATCAGCCGCTTTAGTTTTATCAATGAAAGGCTAAAAATAAGGTACGTTCATCGTGTTTTCGCAGCAGAAGTCAGAAAAGACGTTCAGTACCTCAGATTAGATAAATGGACGGAGAGAATGCGGTCTCCTGTGGCTGTTCGAACACATTCAACCCGTAGACTGCAGTTCTATCTATAGTTTTATTTCCACTGTCATCATAGATAACATGAATTAAAAAAATGTTTCCACACACCAAACTTATACGACGCTGGCGCATCCTCCAACTCCGGGCAGACTTCCTTTTCTCTCCCACTTGCCATTTCTACACGTAAAATAACCTGCAGCAATCACTCTCCACACCAGTCACCTCTTCTTTCGCACGAAAGGGAAACACGCTATCTAAGGTCACATACAGGGCACGAGGCTATTGCGCATGCCATGAACCGTCGAACCGTGCGGCGCACACACGCTCCGAACCGAACGGTTCAGATTTTTTTCATGAACCGTGCCACCCCTACCAGATACCCAGCCAATGGTGCCAGAGGACTGGGCAGACAGGCAGGCATTGTGGTAGGAAGTGAAATATCCTGCAACCCAATCCATGCCTTGTCTACGAGGGCTGCTCTCTGCATCAGTGGTGTATGTGGGAGACTGTGCTCACCAACATGCACTAACTGCACAGAGAGTGCACCCTCTCTCACCTGAATATGAGGAGCCAAACATACCTTAAATCCAACAACGAGGTTCAAAGAGGTGAGTGAAATACTGCTTCTCAGTAAGAGACGCTGCATTCGGCTCAGAAGAATAGAACGAGTGAGCAGATGCTAAGCTAAGCTATTTACACCCCAGTTTGATTGGCCTTTTCTCAAAGATCTCAGAGGTGTTTGGGCTGCCAAACAAGCAACAAAAGCAACAAAAGATCATCATCACCATGACTCTAAGCATGTGAGATTAATACAGCCTCGTTACATTGATGCACTGCTTATTTTCAACTGTGGAAATAAGCAAAAGATTTTAAAAGTTGATTGTGCCACGTGGTCCCAATGAAATGGATGTGGGCTTACAATGCGTGAAACTATAGCAGGACACTGATTTTTTAACCACAAATAAAATAAAAAACACATCTAACCATGGGTGTGTGCACAGGTTGTTGATATAGGGAAAGAGAGGTGCTCCCATACCCGACTAAAAAATAGTTTTAAAAATAATAAAAAAAAACCTAACCTATTGCAGACCATGTTAGTAAGGAAAAGAAATAAGGAAATCTTTACTCTAGTATGCTAAAACGTTTTTGTTAGCATTTAAAATACATACCATTAATTTCATCTGCAGTTTCTGTGTCCAGGGTTGTATCTTCATCACTCTCACTCTCATCGTCGTCCTCATCATCATCATCATCTGTGAAATCTGGACAATCAATGGGAAAGTACCAATTCAATCTTCAGTCAAAACAAAATTCCAACTTTCGTATACTTCATTGTGGCTGGGTTCTTATGCTTACAATGTGATATTGGGTAAAACTAGGCTTTATCATTCAGTGGGGTAGTTGCAAATAATGTACTTGGCATTTCCTTTCATTTTGTATTTCCTCCCCCTCACTGTTTTTGATGTGCGAAATAGAGGTTCAAAATATAAACAAAAATATAAATAAACAATGCAGACAGAGCCTCTTGTTTGTTTTCTTCATTTTCTAAATGCACAAAATTGTGTTGGTATTGTGTGTACAAATAAAAGTAGACCCTTCACAGATTCGATTGCTGTATTGCTATTGTCTATAGGATCATCTATTAGGGATGTATGGATGAGGAAATTAAGCATAAACAAAATTTTCAGTTGAGCTTTTCCTCCTTCATTGTCCGGTCAATGATTGTGCTGTAACAATACACAGCAACATCAGACAAGGGTAAAAGTCTGAATGGTTTAACAACATGTGCAGGTAAAACACAATGCTAAACAGTAAAGCAGTGGGAGGTAAGTATAATCCAAAGGAAAACGGTCTATACACAGGTAAGTATATCAGGGCCTGAAACAATTTTTGACACATTAGGGGTAAACTGTTCATCTTCATTTTTCTATGTCTACAGATTTTAATGTGTGGTGGTTTTTAAAACAGATTAACATGTTAAGTACATGCCCAGGTAAGTATATTCCAAAGGAAAATTGGCAACAGTTAAGTACATGCACAGGTATATTCCAATGGGAAAACAGGTACCAGGTAAGTATATTCTTAAAAGAAGAGAGTACCAAGTAAGTATATTCCAAAGGAAATGGGTAACAGGTAAGTAATTCCAAATTGAAAAAGGTAACAGGTAAGTATATTCCAAAGAGAAAAGAGTACCAGGTAAGTATATTCCAAAGGGGTAAAGGTACCAGGTAAGTATATTCCAAAGGGAAATGGATAACAGAGTATGTTCCAAAGAGAAAATGGTACCAGATAAGTATATTCCAAAGGGAAATGGATAACAGGTAAATCTATTTCTAAGGAAACGGGTAAATATATTCCAAAGGTAAAGGGGTACCAGTTAAGTAATTCCAAATTGAAACAGGTAACAGGTAAGTATATTCCAAAGAGAAAAGGGTACCAGTTAAGTATGTTCCAAAGGAAATGGGTAACAGGTAAGTACATGCACATGTAAGCATGTTCCAAAGGGAAATGGATAACAGGTAAATATATTTCTAAGGGAAACAGGTAACAGGTAAATATATTCCAAAGATAAAGGGGTACCAGTTAAGTTTTTTCCAAAGGGAAACAGGTAAGTGTCATTGAGCGCACCTTTTTGTGGTTTTGTGTGTTCTGGACTGCGTCTCCCATACTACTGTGCACCCTAATTGTTTGATCACCACCAGCTGTTTGTTATCTATTCATTAGTGTTTCCCTTTACGTAAACCTGTTTGTTTGTAGATTGTTGCTGTAGTGTTCCTGTTATCTGGTGTCCTGTTGCTGACTGTGGCTCTGGCTGTGTTCTGTGGATTTTTGTTTTGAACTTCATTAAATCTTGCTGCACTTTGATCTTTTGTTCTGAGGTTCATGACAGAAGACTACAGCATTTTTACATCCAGCTGTCCGTTTTTTCCTCCCTGGAACGATGGAACTCCAGAGTTCTCCCCAACGACTGTGAAGGGCAGGGCGGCCCGACTGTAACAGTTGTGAGCTCCATGCCAGCAGGGAAAGGGGGTAACAGACTTTGCCCAAAGTGTTAGGACTGCAGCACTGGGGCTGGGTTGTGAGGAAGCAGCGCTAAAGGAATTTTTTAAATCTTGGCCTGGATGATCCTTTGCCCCAGAGGGAGATGGAGGGACTTAGACTATGTTGGTTAATGCAGTCTGGTAAAGTCATGTCTGTCTGAATCCAATATAGTGTTCCCAGAGATGCCCCATGACAACTCAATGTCCTCAGAGGAGGAGGAAGCCAGTTTGGGAACCCTTGGCCTCTTGCACTTCCGGCTCCGCCCTGGCTCTTTACTCTGTCAAACCCTGTGTTCTGTGGATTTTTGTTTTGAACTTTTCATTAAATCTTGCTGCACTTGGATCTTTTCTTCTGTGGTTTGTAACAGCAAGTATATTCCAAAGGGAAACGGGAAAGGGAAACTTGCAATAGGTAAGTATGTTCCAAAAAGAAAAAGGTTACCAGGTAAGAACACTAAACTAAATCACAAACTCAACATTTTGTTTTTGCCCTCATTTTTTTTATGCGCTGAACTGAAAAATGTGGAGAGTGGAGTGGCCTTTTACTGTGGCCAGCCTAAGGCACACCTGTGCAATAATCATGCTGACTTATCAGCATCTTGATATGAAACACCTGTGAGGTGGATGGATTATCTCAGCAAAGGAGAAGTGCTCACTTACACAGATTTAGACAGATTTGTGAGCAATATGAGACAAATAAGCCTTTTGTGTACATAGAAAAAGTCTTAGATCTTTGAATCCAGCTCATGAAAAATGGGGGCAAAAACAAAAGTGTTGCGTTTATAATTTTGGTCAGAGTATATTACAAAGGGAAGGGGGTAACAGGCAAGTATGTTCCAAAGGGAAATGTGTAACAGGTAAGTACATGCACAGGCAAGTATATTCCAAAGGGAAAGGGGCAATGGGTAAGTATATTCCAAAGGCAAACGGGTACCATGTAAGTATATTCCAAAGGGAAAGAGGCAATAGGTAAGTATATTCCAAGTATATTCAATTGTGTATTAACTTACTGTAAAATCTTTTCAAACTTATATGAACTTACCTCCAATTTCATCAAGCGTTTTTCCTCTTAGCTCATGCAGCTTTCCTTTCTCAAGGGCAAGAAGCAGCTTGGAAATTTTTCCACTCTGTATGGTGGCATCAGAAAGACGGTAAAAATGTCTGTGCACGGTTATGTCGTGACCCAAAAAGTCCGCCAGCTGATCCATTTCATTGTTCTTTAAATCTAATATCTGAGAAGTAGTTGCCATTTCTTTCCTCAGCGGAGTAGATCGTAAAAAATCTGGTTTTTGGGCACCACATTCATCTGCAAACTTCCTAAGACATTGATGTCCCCTGTAGCATGTGAGGCAGTGAGGAACAGCGAATAAATACTCATTCTTATTGGGCACACCACACTGCTCTCTCTTCATAATCATCAGATTTAAGGACTTCGTCATTTCAGGAGTCAGCAACACTGCCACTTTTCTTCCCTTTTTTCCCTTGAGCTCGACCCGCTCAAAGTACTTGCACAATTTCTGTTCATACTCCGATAAATTCATTTCATTTTGTGTAATTGAACAATCTCGGTCCAGGAAATTTTTAAGCTTCATTTTTGAAACTTCGCCTACTCGTCTCCTATTGAAAAGCACAATCTTGGTCAGCGTTGTTCTTGCAACAGTGGAATAATTCTGCGGTGTTGCTGCCTTCTCCAGTGCTGCAGTTGCTGACTTTGCCTTTTTATCAAGATGCTTGTTAAGCCTCATGATGTCTTTGGTGAGTGGAAGTTTCGTCGGCTTGTTGTATTTTAATTCACTTATAGTGTTTAAAGCACCGTGCGAAATGTATTCAGGCCACTTGGCCCGATAAAGCTTTTGGAAACCATCTGAGGACTTCACTAGGTTTTCATCTTCAGCCATGAGGGCATGGCAGTGAATTATGTCATTTACTTTCACCAGGGAGTGGCCGATTTTTAATGCCAGACTTGGAGTCTTATAGGTGTTATTGTTCTTATCAAACCCTGCAGTTTCTTTCACAGCCTCAATCACATTCAGGAAATTTGATGGTTTAACCGCATCCTCTAAAGTTAGGACTGGAGAACTCTTGCGCATTGTCTGTAGAAATCGGCCCAGCTGGCGGATTTTTTGCCGAATATAGTCGTGTTTTGAGAGATCATGTCCATGTTTACTGTAAAGGGACTCTGCAAATCTTAAAAGGCAAAAGTCATTGCGAACAAGTGCAGCAATTTCATCATTGTGCATGCGGCTTAACATCTTAAGCACCCCTTCTTCAACAGCGCTTGAACATGCTGATTTGACTACTGATGCTAAGCCAAGTATTCTCTTCCTGCCTTGGTGGTCATGGTCTGTTGGTCTTGAAGGGCACCTTCTCATGTGTCTCCATAGCTCTGCTCTCAAAAACATGCCCCTACAATGGAGACAATATTCATATTTTTTAAAGCCACCCTGGGCTCTTCTTTTGACTTTAAGCGAACCAGCTCCATCTTTCAGCACCTCACAGTTATGTATGAAGTTCCCTTTGTTTCTAAGTTTCTCTAGCCACTCCTTTCTACTTTTTGAGCGTGCAGGGAAACTTAAAGCTTTGGCGATCTCTGCATTTTCCTTAACATGAACTTTAAAATGTCTAGCTATTTTAAAATGAGCTTTTTTGCAAACAAAGCAAAAATTCAATCCCTTCATTGCAATAGATGTTGAGTCTGTTATGTTTGCAGATGTTTCCTTTGCAGTTATTCCACTCATGTGACTTATATCCATCATTGATGATTCTTTCTCTGTCAGAACTGTAGATTTTTCCAATCTGCTTGGTGGTTCATCATCTTCCGAATCGGTTTCTGAAGCTGGAACATATTCTGGATCATTATCTGATATGTCCTCTTCACTTGTTTCAGTTTCATTCTAATTCAAAGATAACAAAACAAAAAGTAAGGCATACATAACACACACATAAAACATTACAATGACACCATATTGAAGCATTGCAATGTACAACATTTTCCGTTGGAAACTCCTGAGTTAGCAATTTATATCACTGATAATCCATAATGGCTTGATAAACAAGCATTTTGGATAGGTTTTGGCGATGTGTACCAAACTGGCATCAGGCAATGTCTACAGTGAAACATTGCAATGGACAATGATATTGGGTAGTGCGCGCAGTTATACAAGTCAGACACATCACTTTTGTGTGCTGTGCAGAAATTAAGTCACAAGCATCTTCACACAAATAGTTCATCCAAAAATGAAAATTACACCATAATCTCAACCATAAGACTCCACATAATTCATATGATGTAAGCTGCATCGATTTGCTTCAGAGGACTTATTCCTTTAAAATATAGGAAATTATTCCTTTAAATATTCAGATAATTTTGGTCATTTAAATATAACTAATACATTATTCAAACTGTAAAGGTGTACTTTTGTGTAAACTCGTAACAGCAGCACTTTGTGCATTTGTAATAAATAAATAAATAAATAAATAAATGAATAGGGTACGCTTAGTCTGTCACTGTCTCACCAAATACCTCCCTGAAACCAGTCACTAAAATGAACAAACTCACAAGAGATATGTATTAAGAAAGCTTGAAGTGTCTACTAAATTATCAAAATGTTAGAAAAATATACATATTTCGTAATTGTTATGGGACAAAACTGAGGCAGATGGTGAGTGAAACTAGTCTTTACAACGTTCGACCAGGCCGTTGGTCTTGGGATTGTAGACAGTGGTCCTCAACTGCTTTACCCTGAGGAGAGCAGGAAGAGACCCTGGGCGATGGCCTTGGTGGTGGCCTTCCTGAGAGGCTCTGCTTCGGGGTGGCACAGTAAACAATAGGGCTGTTACGATATTAGCTTTTCCACACCTCAGTTATTGTGGCCAAAATTATTCGCAATACTGCTATGCCGTGATATCTATAGAAACCTTTTAATGGTAGCATTTTAATATAAAATTGTTTGCGTTCAGCTAAAGGAAGGAAGTTATACATTTGGCATGTATGACATGAAGTTGAGTAAACTATAAAATAATTTTCATATTTGGATGAACTATTCAGATGATTTTAAAGTTCAGAGTTTATCAGGGTTGCCTATTAGACTTTACCATGTTACTTTGATGCTAAAATATATTATTTAGTTATTAATTTAACATTAAATTCAACTAAACTAAAATGTAATGTTATAAATGGTGGTCTGTTTGTCTCACTTCTCTGTATTTGAGAGTGTCAAATGCTTTGAAATGTCACAAAAATAGAGTACTTACCCAACTGTTTTGTATTTCTTCTTTTTTATGGTAACAGTACACATGCCATGTAGTAGTGCACACTGTTTAAGAAAATAGAATGTTTAATTGGAAAATTCATAAATAAAACAAAGCACTTATTAGTAAACCTAAAATAACACCTATTTGGATATTACAATAAACATTTCCACAGGAAGCTGTCCATGCAAATGAACTGGATGGATAGATGGATGGACAATTGATGCTGTCTCTCAATGAATTTTATGTGTATTAGTTTTTATATATTATCATGTTAAAAACATTTAAAAATTGCCTATTGCCTACAGATTAATGTTTTTTTATCCAACTGGTGAAGAACAGGCTATTAGCATTTAATTTGCGCAGTAGGTAAAATGATGTATGAAAACAGCTCAAGAGCAAAACATGTTTGTGATAGGCCTACACTAAAACTTGTAACAATTAGGGTTTTTTTAAGGACGATGTCATAACGCACAACATTTTATTTCACAGTTTTGAAAAAAAAAATTCTAAAATGTTATTTCAATTATTTTTCTAATAATTTTTTAATGAGTTATATCATAATGTTACTGTTGTTTTATTTGGTTATTTTATCTCTATTTAACAAAACAAAATTGTAGTCAGTTTGAAAACCTTGCGCCACCTGGCGGTAGTTTCGTGTACGACTTTAACACGCAACTGAATTAAACTTAACTACGTGGCCCTGCAGCGGCGGTACATGCGGCGGTAGTAGGCGTTTTGGTTGGCCACCTACTGTACAACAATAGATATGTAGATTCCCTATTAAATTGCGGACTCATCTGCATGCTTGGAACGACTGAATGAGGAATCCACCAACACATATCTATGGGTTCAACAATGCGCATGAGAATGTGGGCAGCTATCGTTTTTCCTCCGTTTACACTGAAACACAACTGCAGCATTTTCAAAAGTCTCAATTTTTAAAGTTGGAAAACGACAGAGTAGTGTAAACAATAAGCGTAACGGTTTTAAAACTAAAATCCACTAGTGTAAACGGGGCCCAAGTCGAATTCCATTAAGTTGGCTTTCTCATGCCTATTTAATAACATGCCTTTTAAGTTGCATAGTAACCGGACCATGATTATGAGCCCTAATGCTAGAAAATATTCCCATTACTTGCCCTGTGCTCCCCTTAATGTGGAAATAGTATGTCATCACAATTCGTACCTTTAAGCCAGATAGCCAAACATGGTTTTATCATTTCTAAACATATGTAATATGTTGTTCAATTGCCATTTATGTATTTGTTACCAATACACCTTTCAATATGAAAAAAAAGTCCCATGTGAATTTTAATACTAACCTTGACATTTCAGCCCCCACCACTTCAGCGGGGAAAATGGTCCATAACAAACTGAGCATTTTTCTAAAGATGACATCTCCTCTTTGACAAGCTGATGTGTCTTACAACCTAAACAAAACAATTTCGGAAATTAATCATTTAATTTGTGTTCATTATGCAAATGTAATATTACATTTCAGAAATCTGTGAATGTTTAGATAAATCAGTTGTGCATAGGTTGTGTGTAGGTAGAAGTTCCAATACCAGTATTTTGAGTTCATTAGCTGGCAGTGAGTTAACTTTTGTATATAAAATATTGATTGATTTAAAGCAAAGACAGATAAAACATACCATGAACATACAATTTGTTTTATTTAATTGTAAATAATATCTTGTAATTAGGCACCTTAAAATCTTCATTTATAAGTAATATTGAATGCTTCAACAATATTCCAGAGTGCCATGTAATATATTGTGATAAACCATCTTACCCTGACAGGCACTTGCTGGCTTCTTGACTTGCTTCTGGGAATCAGGTATTATTTCCTGCAGATGAATGAAACCTTCATTAAACAGAACAATATACTGATGACTGAAAGACATACCATAGCCAGAATCATAGGCAAAAACACCAACTGAGAGACAGGAAAAGAGACAGGCAGGAAAAGAGACAAGAAGAAATACAGGCAGGCAGACAGACAGGAATAAATACAGGCAGACAGACAGGAAGAGAGACAGGCAGACAAGATTCAGGAAACAAATATATTGACAAACCTCTGTAGAAGGTACGCGAGTAGACACAAGCGGACTCTGATCTGTAGTGAAAGTTAAGGGCTGATGAAGACTCTGAGAAACAGAAACAAAACACCGAACAAACTTATAACAATGTAATGTTTTATAGATTATTGCTAGAGTTCAATAAATTACAGACAGACAGACAGACAGACAGACAGAGAGACAGGCAGACAGAAAGAGAGACAGGCAGACAGACAGGAAGAGAGACAGACAGGCAGACAAACAGGAAGAGAGACAGACGGACAGAAAGACAGACAGGCAGGCAGAGTGACAGACAGACAGAACGAGAGACAGAAAGAAAGACAGGCAGACAGAAAGAGAGACAGGCAGACAGAAAGAGATACAGGCAGAAAGACAGGAAGAGAGACAGACAGGCAGACAAACAGGAAGAGAGACAGACGGACAGACAGACAGACAGAAAGACAGAAAGAAAGAGAGACAGACAGACAGACAGGAAGAGAGACAGGCACACAAGATTAAGGAGAAATATATTGACAAACCTCTGTAGAAGGTACGCGAGTAGACACAAGCTGACTCTGATCTGTAGTGAAAGTTAAGGGCTGAAGAAGACTCTGAGAAACAGAAACAAAACACAGAACAAACTTATAACAATGTAATGTTTAATAGATTATTGCTAGAGTTCAATAAATTACAGACAGACAGGAAGAGAGACAGACAGACAAGATTAAGGAGAAATATATTGACAAACCTCTGTAGAAGGTACGTGAGTAGAAACAAGCTGACTCTGATCTGTAGTCAAAGTTAAGGGCTGATGAAGACTCTGAGAAACAGAAACAAAACACAGAATAATGTAATGTTTAATAGATTATTGCTAGAGATCAATAAATTACAGACAGACAGGCAGGAAGAGAGACAGACAGACAGACAGACAGACAGACAGACAGACAGACAGGAAGAGAGACAGGCAGACATACAGGAAGAGAGACTGGCGGACAGGAAGAGAAACAGGAAGAAAGACAGTCAGACAGGATGAGAGACAAACAGGAAGAGAGCAGAGACAGGAACAGAGACAGACAAGATTCAAGAGACAAATATATTGACAAACCTCTGTAGAAGGTACGTGAGTAGACACAAGCTGACTCTGATCTGTAGTGAAAGTTAAGGGCTGATGAAGACTCTGAGAAACAGAAACAAAACACAGAATAATGTAATGTTTAATAGATTATTGATAGAGATCAATAAATTACAGACAGACAGGCAGGAAGAGAGACAGACAGGAAGAAAGACTGGCGGACAGGAAGAGAAACAGGAAGAAAGACAGTCAGACAGGATGAGAGACAGACAGGAAGAGAGACAGAGAGACAGGAAGAGAGACAGACAGACAAGATTCAGGAGACAAATATATTGACAAACCTCTGTAGAAGGTACGCGAGTAGACACAAGCTGACTCTGATCTGTAGTGAAAGTTAAGGGCTGAAGAAGACTCTGAGAAACAGAAACAAAACACAGAACAAACTTATAACAATGTAATGTTTAATAGATTATTGCTAGAGTTCAATAAATTACAGACAGACAGGAAGAGAGACAGACAAGATTCAAGAGACAAATATATTGACAAACCTCTGTAGAAGGTACGTGAGTAGACACAAGCTGACTCTGATCTGTAGTGAAAGTTAAGGGCTGATGAAGACTCTGAGAAACAGAAACAAAACACAGAAAAATGTAATGTTTAATAGATTATTGCTAGAGATCAATAAATTACCGACAGACAGGCAGGAAGAGAGACAGACAGACAGACAGACAGACAGACAGACAGACAGACAGACAGACAGGAAGAGAGACAGGCAGACATACAGGAAGAGAGACTGGCGGACAGGAAGAGAAACAGGAAGAAAGACAGTCAGACAGGATGAGAGACAGACAGGAAGAGAGACAGAGAGACAGGAAGAGAGACAGACAGACAAGATTCAAGAGACAAATATATTGACAAACCTCTGTAGAAGGTACGTGAGTAGACACAAGCTGACTCTGATCTGTAGTCACAGTTAAGGGCTGATGAAGACTCTGAGAAACAGAAACAAAACACAGAACAAACTTATAACAATTTAATGTTTAATAGATTATTGCTAGAGTTCAATAAATTACAGACAGACAGACAGACAGACAGACAGGAAGAGAGACAGAAAGAAAGAAAGACAGGCAGGCAGGCAGACACGAAAAGAGACAGGCAGACAGATAGGAAGAGAGACATGTAGACAGTTAGAGAGACAGACAGACAGTCAGGCAGACAGACAGGAAGAGAGACATGTAGACAGTTAGAGAGACAGACAGCCAGGCAGACAGACAGACAGACAGGAAGAGAGACAGGCAGACAGGAAGAGAGACAGACAGGAAGAGAGACATGTAGACAGTTAGAG
Organism: Misgurnus mizolepis; assembly: GCA_025389145.1. NCBI lineage: Eukaryota > Metazoa > Chordata > Actinopteri > Cypriniformes > Cobitidae > Misgurnus > Misgurnus mizolepis. Next base: position 23,703,475 of record JAIFKI010000019.1, on the reverse strand, counting down.
AGACAGGCAGGCAGGCAGGCAGGCAGGCAGGCAGGCAGGCAGACAGACAGACAGGAAGAGAGACAGGCAGACAGGAAGAGAGACAGACAGGAAGAGAGACATGTAGACAGTTAGAGAGACAGGCAGGCAGGCAGGCAGGCAGGCAGGCAGACAGACAGACAGGAAGAGAGACAGGCAGACAGGAAGAGAGAAAAGACAGACAGACAAACAGTAAAAAAGACAGGCAGGCAGACAGACAGGCAGAGAGACAAGACAGACAGACAAGATTAAGGAGAAATATATTGACAAACCTCTGTAGAAGGTACGTGAGTAGAAACAAGCTGACTCTGATCTGTAGTGAAAGTTAAGGGCTGAAGAAGACTCTGAGAAACAGAAACAAAACACAGAAAAAACTTATAACAATGTAATGTTTAATAGATTATTGCTAGAGTTCAATAAATTACAGACAGACAGACAGGAAGAGAGATGAGACAGACAGGAAGAGAGAGAGACAGACAGACAGACAGACAGGCAGAGAGACAGACACACAGGAAGAGAGACAGAAAGAAAGAAAGAAAGACAGGCAGGCAGGCAGACACGAAAAGAGACAGGCAGACAGCTAGGAAGAGAGACAGACAGACAGACAGACAGGAAGAGAGACATGTAGACAGTTAGAGAGACAGACAGACAGACAGACAGACAGACAGTCAGGCAGACAGACAGACAGACAGGAAGAGAGACATGCAGACAGTTAGAGAGACAGGCAGGCAGACAGACAGGCAGAGAGGCAGACAGACAGGCAGAGAGACAGACAGACAAGATTAAGGAGAAATATATTGACAAACCTCTGTAGAAGGTACGCGAGTAGACACAAGCTGACTCTGATCTGTAGTGAAAGTTAAGGGCTGAAGAAGACTCTAAGAAACAGAAACAAAACACAGAACAAACTTATAACAATGTAATGTTTAATAGATTATTGCTAGAGTTCAATAAATTACAGACAGACAGACAGACAGACAGACAGACAGACAGACAGGCAGACAGACAGACAGGCAGACAGGAAGAGAGACAGAAAGAAAGAAAGAAAGACAGGCAGGCAGACACAAAAAGAGACAGGCAGACAGATAGGAAGAGAGACAGACAGACAGCAAGACAGACAGGAAGAGAGACATGTAGACAGTTAGAGAGACAGACAGACAGTCAGGCAGACAGACAGACAGACAGACAGACAGACAGACAGACAGACAGACAGACAGACAGACAGACAGGAAGAGAGACATGTAGACAGTTAGAGAGAGACAGACAGACAGACATACAGACAGACAGACAGACAGACAGGAAGAGAGATGAGACAGACAGGAAGAGAGAGAGACAGACAGACAGACAGACAGGCAGACAGGAAGAGAGACAGAAAGAAAGAAAGAAAGAAAGACAGGCAGGCAGGCAGACACGAAAAGAGACAGGCAGACAGATAGGAAGAGAGACAGACAGACAGCAAGACAGACAGGAAGAGAGACATGTAGACAGTTAGAGAGACAGACAGACAGTCAGGCAGACAGACAGACAGACAGACAGGAAGAGAGACATGCAGACAGTTAGAGAGACAGGCAGGCAGACAGACAGGCAGAGAGACAGACAGACAAGATTAAGGAGAAATATATTGACAAACCTCTGTAGAAGGTACGCGAGTAGACACAAGCTGACTCTGATCTGTAGTGAAAGTTAAGGGCTGATGAAGACCCTGAGAAACAGAAACAAAACACAGAACAAACTTATAACAATGTAATGTTTAATAGATTATTGCTAGAGTTCAATAAATTACAGACAGACAGACAGACAGACAGACAGGAAGAGAGACAGACAGGAAGAGAGATGAGACAGACAGGAAGAGAGAGAGACAGACAGACAGGAAGAGAGACAGAAAGAAAGAAAGACAGGCAGGCAGGCAGACATGAAAAGAGACAGGCAGACAGATAGGAAGAGAGACAGACAGACAGACAGGAAGAGAGACATGTAGACAGTTAGAGAGAGACAGACAGACAGACATACAGACAGACAGACAGACAGACATGAAGAGAGACATGTAGACAGTTAGAGAGACAGGCAGGCAGACAGACAGGCAGAGAGACAGACAGACAAGATTAAGGAGAAATATATTGACAAACCTCTGTAGAAGGTACGTGAGTAGACACAAGCTGACTCTGATCTGTAGTGAAAGTTAAGGGCTGATGAAGACCCTGAGAAACAGAAACAAAACACAGAATAATGTAATGTTTAATAGATTATTGCTAGAGATCAATAAATTGCCGACAGACAGACAGACAGACAGGAAGAGAGACAGGCAGACATACAGGAAGAGAGACTGGCGGACAGGAAGAGAAACAGGAAGAAAGACAGTCAGACAGGATGAGAGACGGACAGGAAGAGAGACAGAGAGACAGGAAGAGAGACAGACAGACAAGATTCAAGAGACAAATATATTGACAAACCTCTGTAGAAGGTACGCGAGTAGACACAAGCGGACTCTGATCTGTAGTGAAAGTTAAGGGCTGATGAAGACCCTGAGAAACAGAAACAAAACACAGAACAAACTTATAACAATTTAATGTTTAATAGATTATTGCTAGAGTTCAATAAATTACAGACAGACAGACAGACAGACAGACAGACAGACAGACAGAGAGACAGACAGACAGGAAGAGAGACAGAAAGAAAGAAAGACAGGCAGGCAGGCAGACACGAAAAGAGACAGGCAGACAGATAGGAAGAGAGACATGTAGACAGTTAGAGAGACAGACAGACAGTCAGGCAGACAGACAGGAAGAGAGACATGTAGACAGTTAGAGAGACAGACAGGCAGGCAGACAGACAGACAGGCAGGCAGACAGACAGACAGATAGACAGGAAGAGAGACAGGCAGACAGGAAGAGAGGCAGACAGGAAGAGAGACATGTAGACAGTTAGAGAGACAGGCAGGCAGGCAGACAGACAGACAGACAGACAGACAGGAAGAGAGACAGGCAGGCAGGAAGAGAGAAAAGACAGACAGACAAACAGTAAAAAAGACAGGCAGGCAGACAGACAGGCAGAGAGACAAGACAGACAGACAAGATTAAGGAGAAATATATTGACAAACCTCTGTAGAAGGTACGCGAGTAGACACAAGCGGACTCTGATCTGTAGTGAAAGTTAAGGGCTGATGAAGACCCTGAGAAACAGAAACAAAACACAGAACAAACTTATAACAATGTAATGTTTAATAGATTATTGCTAGAGTTCAATAAATTACAGACAGACAGGAAGAGAGACAGACAGACAAGATTCAAGAGACAAATATATTGACAAACCTCTGTAGAAGGTACGTGAGTAGACACAAGCTGACTCTGATCTGTAGTGAAAGTTAAGGGCGGATGAAGACTCTGAGAAACAGAAACAAAACACAGAACAAACTTATAACAATGTAATGTTTAATAGATTATTGCTAGAGTTCAATAAATTACAGACAGACAGGAAGAGAGACAGACAGACAGAAAGAGAGACAGACAGACAAGATTCAGGGACAAATATATTGACAAACCTCTGTAGAAGGTACGTGAGTAGACACAAGGTGACTCTGATCTGTAGTCACAGTTAAGGGCTGATGAAAACAAAACACAGAACAAACTTATAACAATACAAGTCTGTGCTACACAACCACAGTTTATTACACAAGCAGAAGTTAACAATTTTCCCCAAAGAGTACAATACAGTATATTGTATCAAATCATTTTAGATTATATTTTTCACTAGTTATTGAGTTTGTCAGCAGCAGTTTGACACTTCTGCATTTAACACTACATATAGTTAAAAATACATTATTTTTTTCAATAAAAATACATTATACCCTACCTTCTTTATACTGCGTTTAAAACGCCATGGCAAGTCATCCCCTCCGTAGTCGTAAGTAATTTCTTGACCTTCATTTATGTCAGTAATAGCGAATAAACAAAGATGAGGTACACCATCCAGCACAATTTTCTTCATCTTGGAATTTGGCTTTGTATCATCATTAAGTAGCCTTCCAAGCGATCCATCCTCTGCTGATGCATCAATGCTACAGGGGTCATAAAAACCAACCATTATAAATATCAACAAATATTACACTTAAGAATATAAACCATAATTGGTAAGCATTTCAACTTGCCGCAGAGCTTTGGTTTCAGGGTTAAGAAGGTGCAGATATATTTTAAGATGGGATAGCTGGCATAGTACCAAATTTAAATGTATTCAATTTTTGCTCAACTGTTGTTTTTATTTGTTTTGTGTGATACGGCTACTCACCAGTATTCATTTCCATTGTGCTTAAAAATATATGTGTATTCAGTTGTTGGTTCAAAAGAGTGCGTTATCTTGCTTAAAACACCACGGTATTCAACAATGAATGACCCTTTTGTTATAGGGTCTTTTGCAAACACACCTCGTCCTGTTAAAAAAATGTAAAAGTATGGTAAACAGTTGTTTTATTATGCAAAACAAAGTTTAAAAATTAATCACAGAGCAGGTGTTTTCCCTTACAAGTTTCAAAGGGTAACACTGCAGTGTATCCCAGACTTATTTGGGAATAATCATCACTCAATCATCACTCAATTAATCACCTAATTATCTCATTAACTTTAACTGTGCTTCAGGGTTACTTTAAGGCCTAGTCCACACGGACACAGGTATTTTTATAACCATGAGTTTTTTCACGCGGTTCGGTCGTTCGTCCACATGAAACCGCAGTATCAGGGCACTGAAACCGAGCATGTTTGAAAACCCTGGCCAGGGTGAGCTTTTTAAGAAACCCCGGTTACAGTGGTGTCGTGTAGAAAGTAAAACCGGGGGTTTTGCCTTGCGATGTCAGAATGTGCGCCGTTATCCACTAGGGGTGGAACGGTACATGTATTAGTTTCGAACCGAATCTGTACGGGGGTCACGGTTTGGTGCATGAATTTAAACGGAGAATACACGGTATGGAAATAAAAAAACTTGCGTGCAAAAAAAATTATGTAATGCGGAACTACTGTTAAGATATGCAGGTTCTTTAGGGACAGCTAATCTGTAGCCCCACTTTAGCTCTGAAGCTATAATTGGCGCCGATGCAGCAGAGCTCCACCTATGTATGCGCTCTATGAGAGCCCGTCTACATTCTGGCACTCTGCAGTTTTTTGTCAGGTTGACGGTCTAGTGAGGGAGTGAGATAGCAGCGACAGCGAGTATGGCATCGCAACTTTGGCAAAACTTCACTTTTCCAGTCAGTTACAGTAGTACAGGCGAGAGAGTGGTGGAAAAGACGAGGACTGTGTGTCAGCGTTTTCAGCAGTTGTTGGGTATGCGAGTGGAAGTACATCTAATCAGGGCTCTAAAGTCTCAAGCATTCACCACGAGACACACGCATTTCAGTCAGTTCACATGCCACACCTTGTATTTCTCACTCTGAGAAGTAGGAGATAAAATGTCCTGCTAATATACAATTAATGGACGAAGCGCAGGCATACACAGGGCAGTTCTGTCGAGTTCAACTGCTTTCAGTTTTTTAAGCGTGGTCAACTTTACGCAGCGCCATTAGTGTCAGAGTACCGCGAGAAATCTTGCGGAGGAAGCTGATTTCAAATCGCTCTTGCGTTACTCTGACGTCATTCACTTGTCGTTTCTTGCAGCGCCTCATGAAGTCGTACACACCTATTAATGCATCCTACAAGCCTACATTTTTTTTATCTTTAGTACATTAATATGAAATAAATGTGCTAAAATGTAATTTAAAAATGTATTCAGGTAACTTGTAATACATCTGAAACCCATCTTTGTATGAAAGATGAGTACAAGTTTATACATTTTTGTTATACGAGATATCATGTTAAATGCATTTCAGTTCATATTCATGAGATCTCACAATAACACAGATTATTGTTTTTAAGATTATTTTAAGTACAGAAAAAATTTGCCTTCTGCATTTTTGTTTTGCTTTCCCTCCATTGTACCGAAATTAAACCGAACCGTGACGTCTGAACCGAGGTACGAACCGAACTGTGACTTCTGTGTACCGTTCCACCCCTATTATCCACTGTGTTTGACGTCAAGATTGTGCGCCGCTGACTGCTTTGTTGATGATTCTGTGCAATGGCAGACGTATCTTGCTAATAATAACGGTGCTAACAGGGCTTCTAACATGTATACAGATAGATGCTCAGTTATCTCACTATATTGCTGGTGTGGCATGCTCTTGACAGCGCTTGATAGCGTGCTTTTGCTTTATAATGTGGATGGATATATTAATTTAAACCGAGCATGTGTGAACGGGATTATTTTTTAGGGAAAATCTGGTTATAAATATACCCGTGTCCGTGTGGACTAGGCCTAACACACTTATTTTAACACTTTCACACACTTGAGTGTGGTCCCACATGTACTCCCAGGAGAGTTAAATTCACTCTGGATTTTTAGCTATGTATAACTGTGGTTAACTTGCAAAGAGACACAAAGTTCACAAAACAAATATTACCTTTAGTTTGACTGATATATTTCCAAGTGATGCTTTCCTTGTCTTTAGCCAGCCTCACGTAATATTCAGCCTCTTTGAGAGGATTTAATCCTCTCAATCGACTCCTCACCAAATTCACTATAAAAACATTATATCAGTTTATAACATTAACAACACATAATATGCAGTGCAATAATAATACAAGATATGTACTGTAATATTTCTCTACGAAAGTGACCAAAACAGAAGAGTAACAACAGTTAGTTAGTAGGGTTGCCGCGGTGACGTAATTTTCCCACCGGTTAATCGGCGCGTCACAAACTCGGTGATCCCGGTATCACCGAGTGGGAGGGGCTTATAAATGCGCATGCAGACGTGCACATTTTACTTTCACTTTTGAATTACGCAACTATTTAAATGCAGCGCTTGCGTAAGCTGCGTTAAATCGCCTATGAATTTGCGTGCAATGCGAGGGCAACAGCTGGTTTACTTAAGTGCTTGAGTCAATGTGCGCAGGTAATTCTCACAGAACCCTCCAGTCCCAAGCAGAGCAACCAGCTACTTCTCCATAAAAGCGCTGCTTAAATGATGGGTTTAATATTTTTCTTCATGAAAAACAACAAAATGATCTCGCTTATATTAAACATCATATATGTATATTATAACAAAAACAAGCAAAGCACGCGGCTTCTGTCATCATCTGGTCAGTCAGCTTGCCTTGCAAACTCTGACAGAAATAAATGAAATCTGACACCTGCTGCTCTGTGACGTGACGCGCGTTCAGCCCCGCTGAATTCAGACAACAGACACATTCAGTTGTAAGTGTTTGCCCTCTCTAACGAAACTAAATGATTTAATTACACGAAAATATCAAAACAACGGTGAAAGACGGTGTCGCGGTGGGCAAGTGATATAACCGGTGAGAGGCTGAAGCACCGGTTATTACCGTTTCACCGACTATCGCGGCAAGCCTATTAGTAGTTAGGCTACCTAATTTAAAACCATTTGACAAAATATAGGCTAGTACTATAGACCTTTTGCGTGTTTGCAAACAGAGATGACATTTTGTGTGGGCGGAGCCCAACTGGTGGGACAAAGTGAATGCTTCTCAATAGCTGTGTGAAGTGTTTTAGCATTAAACTGTCTGTTTTCCCTATATTTCTCTTAAGTGTAATGTTTCTTATAACGTTTTCACCAAGTTACGTTTATTTTTTAAATAAATTAAAAGTTTAAATGGCTTGGCTACTGATACGTGTGCATGTATGTAGTGTATATGTATTGTTCTTTATTGGTAAATCAATTATTTTTACAGTATGAATCGCTGAAGTACTTATACTATCATGTTTTCTGTATAATATAATTTATTAATTATTTCATCATTTCCTGTTTTCAAAGAAGATAGACATAGGCTAAGATATAAGGTAAAAAGAAGTAATAGAAAACGAAAAAAATACGAAAACTTTAAATGGTAATATTATTGATATTATGAACCAATTCAAATCTTTAATCTTTCTAAATAAATTATAAACGTAACGTGATGAAAACGCTATAAGAGACACATAGAGGGAACAGACTTCGACAGAACACCGGATATCTTCTCTAATTATTTTCTATTCAAATTAATAAAAGATTTTCAGATGATTTCATCACTCCAGTCTGCCCGGTTGAGGGCTTTTATTGCAACCATAAACACCTACGTTTATCTTCAAATGGTGTCTTCAACGACGATATACTCTAAAAATGAAGGTCATCAATTTTGGCATTCCTATTCTGACACTCAACAGCACAACAAAACATTTTCTAGTGAGTTATATTGTTCGTTTCACTCGTGTCTCATTCATTTCCACTGTTTTTCTGCCACCACATGCGTGTGTGACGTAACTATGGCGTTGACTCGCAAAAGGCAACCCAGTCTCACCCCATGGCGTCAATATTTGACGACACTTGACCATGCGTCAATATGTTGACGCGGAGGGTATACCTTTCGCGTCATTTTTTGACGAACTGGGGACTTCAATACTATTAAGTCCGTCTCATTCTCTTTCCTATTTTCTAACCATTTTCGCGTCGGTTTAGGGTTAGATTTACATAATGACATCCCTACCCAAACCTAACTCTAACCCCAACGCCAGGTGACAACTGTTTAATTTCGCGTACCTAACTCTAACCCCAACGCCAGGTAACAACTGTTTAATTTCGCGTACACTGTTTAATTTTGCGTAATCTAACCCTAAACCGACGCGAAAATGGTAAGAAAATAGGAAAGAGAATGCAACGGACGTAATAGTATTGAAGTCCCCAGTTCGTCAAAAAATGTAGGTATACCCTCCGCGTCAACATATTGACGCATGGTCAAGTGTCGTCAAATATTGACGCCATGGGGTGAGACTGTGTTACAAAAGGTCTATTAATGGAGTGCTTTCTGAACTCTGTTTACCTCCTTCTGTTTAAGACAACGTAAATGTTTATGTACATGCAAATAAAAAATGAATAATTTTATATTGATTGACTACTGGTTTATATTCAAGCTTTGATTTTAAGTTCAACTCCCTGCATCAACACTTTTAAGGGTAAATTTATCCACATGTACAGTTTAATTGAACAAGGTTATCAGACACAAGACTTTTGGGAAAATATAGCGACAAATTCATATTAATTCATAAGTTTAGTTCAATCGTGCTTAATTCACGTTTGGTTAAATTGTGTCCACGTAATACTAATGTGTACAAGACTTAAACACAGATCACAGTTTGATCACATACAGTCACTATACTGAGTCCTCATATACCAAATCATGACCTTATAACCCATGACTATACCACACACACAATAAATACACACAAGACTTAAACACAGATCACAGTTTGATCACATACAGTCACTATACTGAGTCCTCATATACCAAATCATGACCTTATAACCCATGACTATAACACACACACACAATAAACACACACAAGACTTTAACACAGATCACAGTTTGATCACATACAGTCACTATACAGAGTCCTCATATACCAAATCAAGACCTTATAACCCATGACTATAACACACACACACAATAAAAACACACAAGACTTATACACAGATCACGGCTGGATACAGTCACTGTACTGAGTCCTCATATACCAAATCAAGACCTTATTAGGCCTGTCGCGATAAACGATAAATCGATTAATCGCACGGTAAATAAAATGAGCTCGATCATTTTTTTAGGCCGCGATAATTCACATTTGCATGCTTGTTTGTTTTCCTTGTCTCTCTCTCTCTCTTCCAAAGAGACTGGATGACCGCTCCGTGCAACGAGTGACAAGGAGTGAACCCTCGTCAGTCATTTGTCAGTCGCATGATCTGTGTGGGGAGGGGGGACTCCTGGCGTAGCCTATCACAGTAGGAGTACTGAGGAGTATGAGAGCCGCGTGAGAAGTGTAGCAGGAGAAAACACTAGTTAAGACGAGAGTTGGAGAAAAAGATGGATTTACTAGAGGCTGTTACACTTGTCATTAACATGCGTTTTTATCGATCGGATCACAATGTTTTACGTCTTTTCTGACTTTTCTGACACAAGGTGAACAGTGCTATTTTAGCCTTTCATTGATAAACTAAAGCGGGTGATCTCCGCAGTTTCATTTTGCAAGCGTGTGAAAGTTGCGCGATCTTATTTCATCAATTGCGCTGAAAATTCAGAGAAAGCTCTAACATATAAACGTACAAAACACTGTGCAGCATGTATACTTGCTAAACAAGCAGCGGACTCCGACATAATATTAGTTTGCGTCCATATAAACTCATAATTACTCCCGCTGGCGTTCAAATGACAGCGGAGAGACTCGCCCACCGTCTCACGGACCGTCCCCTCACAGTATTCAGCACAGAAGCGGTCGAAAGTGGACAAAAGAGACGGATTTAAATACCAGGTGTAAATGTGATATGTCTCTCTCGTCCACTTGTGATCTGATCAAAAACACATCTTGATACCAAGTGTAAACAGCCAAGTTTCAAAACCAAACGCTACAGCTGCAGTGTGGGAGTACTTTGGATTTAAACCTAATGACCGAGGTGAACCACTAAACCTGAACGAACCACTAAACCTGACCGAGCCGTTATGTCGCATTTGTGGTAATAACGTAGCACTTAAAAGTGGCAACACGACAAACATGCATATGCACCTAAAACGCAATCATCCTGTTATTTTGTTCATTTCTTGTGGATATTTAAAATGTCTTCCAGTTCCAGTATTACTTATTGTTTAGAAATAAAAGTTTATAGATCTTTGAAAAGGTGTATCTGCATTATTATAATGGTCCCGGAGCATCAATGTTATCGCCTATCGCGATAAATTCCGAGGCAATTTATCGCCTAGCAAAATTTGTTATCGTGACAGGCCTAGACCTTATAACCCATGACTATAACACACACAGAATAAACACACACAAGACTTAAACACAGATCACAGTATAATCACATACAGTTACTATACTGAGTCCTCATATACCAAATCAAGACATTATAACCCATGACTATAACACACACACACAATAAACACACACAAGACTTAAACACAGATCACAGTATGATCACATACAGTTACTATACGGAGTCCTCATATACCAAATCGAGACCTTATAACCCATGACTATAACCAGGGTGCGATTTGCCGGGGGGGATGCGTGGGATTTCCCCCTTTCTGGTCAATGTATCCCTGCCTCTGCTTAATTATTTTTATCCCCGGTGGGGATAAATTTATCCCCCCCTCAAAGTGATCAGTGCTACTACACTTGTGGCGAGACGGATCACAAAACTTATGACTGATCCGTGGTTTGGTTAAAGTCAATTTTGTTTTTAAATGCGCTGCTTTGGCTGGCTCTGATACAGCTGCCGCGCGCAGCCTCTCTGTATTATTATTCACCACTCTGCAGACTTGCTCAATGTCCCGCCCACGGCGCTATCTGATTGGTTACAGACCAGGTTACACCTCACGAGTAGCCTATCAACACATGCGAGATGGTTATGGAGCTGTGTGTCGAAACGGTGGAAGGCAGCATATTCATCCGCATATTAATAAAGCGGGAATAAACATCACAATCTGATTATCTGTTTATGATGACAAGCAGAGTTAGTGTCCCAGTCACACCACTGAGAATGGCCGAAGTTACACGCAGATGAGGCGTTTAGCGAGGCGAGGGCGCGTCCAGTTTGCGCAAATGAGGCTAAGTGACTAACACATAATGCATCTGTCTTTTCTATCATTTCACTGTAGCTCCGCATTGCGGTGTAAAGTTAATATTATTACTTTAAAAGCAGCAGTAAAACTGTTTCTACTGTAATGATTTAACTTTGCAATCAAGACATTGTTCATATTTATGTTTAAGTTGACACTACATTGTGCCATACAGTTTTGCCATTCAAGATTTAATTCTTACGCGTTTTTCGTTGTGCATGATCACAGTTCATATGTGTGGGGAAAGATAAGCTATTAGAATAAAAATATTGCATTAGGCTGCTTCATGAGTTAATAAGAAAAAAGATTTTACAATTCCTGCAAATGCAGTGATGAGTTCATGTTCTCATTATTTATTTTTATGAATTAAAATGTTTTGAAATGTGCTGTGGACAGAGACGCATTATGTCAAGAATTATAAAAAATCGTCAATAAGCTCATAATTTGCGCTAAAATAGTCTAAATGTTAAGTTTTAAAACCATTTTAAAAAGCTGGTTATATTTTGATGTTTCTGCGCAAGTTCAGCAGACAGTGAGGTTCGGGTTTGTTCTGATCAGAGCTCGTGAGCGGAGAGCGCATTTCTGAATATTAGAAATATTTAAATTAGAAATATATAAAAAAAAAATAATAATATTATAATGGATTTTTGTTAGGTCAGACAATGATTACCACATTTCTCTCTCATATTGCTCTTCATAACCACTGAAAACAGTAAAAAAAGTAAAAACTAGTGGTGGGTACAAAATAACTCATGACGAAATATGGTGGGTGCCCACCGTCGCCGAAATTGACGCCTATGAAAACATCCCCCCCTCTGTTTTTTTCACAAATCGCACCCTGACTATAACACACACACAATAAACACACACAAGACTTAAAGAGTAACTAAACCCTAAACCAACTTTTTTTAGTTAATGATCTGTGAGAATGGGGCTTTATTAGTGCTGTTCATTGATTTTAGTAAGTTTTTTGACATTTGGATGTAAAGTGTTTCAATACTACAATATATGGTGTAAAAACGTCTTAGTGCTGCCCTCTTCAGGTTGAACGGTGGCTACTGCAGTTGAATTTTCCTATTGGATGGTGGGTCCAAAAAATGACTCGTGACGTAAGCAGGTTCAAAATCACCACGCCCTTGTTACGATCTCACCACACACTTAGTTCGTCCCCTCTATCTCCTTGGGATCTGCCCACTTTTCTTGCATTTTTCAAATATTGCCAGTGGGTGGAGTCATGCTCTGACCAGGGGTTTAGTTACTCTTTAAATACAGATCACAGTTTGATCAAATACAGTTACTATACTGAGTCCTCATATACCAAATCAAGACCTTATAACCCATGACTATAACACACACAGAATAAACACACACAAGACTTAAACACAGATCACAGTATGATCACATACAGTTACTATACGGAGTCCTCATATACCAAATCGAGACCTTATAACCCATGACTATAACACACACACACAATAAACACACACAAGACTTAAACACAGATCACAGTTTGATCAAATACAGTTACTATACTGAGTCCTCATATACCAAATCAAGACCTTATAACCCATGACTATAACACACACAGAATAAACACACACAAGACTTAAACACAGATCACAGTATAATCACATACAGTTACTATACTGAGTCCTCATATACCAAATCAAGACCTTATAACCCATGACTATAACACACACACACAATAAACACACACAAGACTTAAACACAGATCACAGTTTGATCACATACAGTCACTATACAGAGTCCTCATATACCAAATCAAGACCTTATAACCCATGACTATAACACACACACAATAAAAACACACAAGACTTATACACAGATCACGGCTGGATACAGTCACTATACAGAGTCCTCATATACCAAATCAAGACCTTATAACCCATGACTATAACACACACAGAATAAACACACACAAGACTTAAACACAGATCACAGTATAATCACATACAGTTACTATACTGAGTCCTCATATACCAAATCAAGACCTTATAACCCATGACTATAACACACACACACAATAAACACACACAAGACTTAAACACAGATCACAGTATGATCACATACAGTTACTATACGGAGTCCTCATATACCAAATCGAGACCTTATAACCCATGACTATAACACACACACAATAAACACACACAAGACTTAAATACAGATCACAGTTTGATCACATACAGTTACTATACTGAGTCCTCATATACCAAATCAAGACCTTATAACCCATGACTATAACACACACAGAATAAACACACACAAGACTTAAATACAGATCACAGTTTGATCACATACAGTCACTATACTGAGTCCTCATATACCAAATCAAGACCTTATAACCCATGACTATAACACACACACAATAAAAACACACAAGACTTATACACAGATCACGGCTGGATACAGTCACTATACAGAGTCCTCATATACCAAATCAAGACCTTATAACCCATGACTATAACACACACAGAATAAACACACACAAGACTTAAACACAGATCACAGTATAATCACATACAGTTACTATACTGAGTCCTCATATACCAAATCAAGACCTTATAACCCATGACTATAACACACACACACAATAAACACACACAAGACTTAAACACAGATCACAGTATGATCACATACAGTTACTATACGGAGTCCTCATATACCAAATCGAGACCTTATAACCCATGACTATAACACACACACACAATAAACACACACAAGACTTAAACACAGATCACAGTTTGATCAAATACAGTTACTATACTGAGTCCTCATATACCAAATCAAGACCTTATAACCCATGACTATAACACACACAGAATAAACACACACAAGACTTAAACACAGATCACAGTATAATCACATACAGTTACTATACTGAGTCCTCATATACCAAATCAAGACCTTATAACCCATGACTATAACACACACACACAATAAACACACACAAGACTTAAACACAGATCACAGTTTGATCACATACAGTCACTATACAGAGTCCTCATATACCAAATCAAGACCTTATAACCCATGACTATAACACACACACAATAAAAACACACAAGACTTATACACAGATCACGGCTGGATACAGTCACTATACAGAGTCCTCATATACCAAATCAAGACCTTATAACCCATGACTATAACACACACAGAATAAACACACACAAGACTTAAACACAGATCACAGTATAATCACATACAGTTACTATACTGAGTCCTCATATACCAAATCAAGACCTTATAACCCATGACTATAACACACACACACAATAAACACACACAAGACTTAAACACAGATCACAGTATGATCACATACAGTTACTATACGGAGTCCTCATATACCAAATCGAGACCTTATAACCCATGACTATAACACACACACAATAAACACACACAAGACTTAAATACAGATCACAGTTTGATCACATACAGTTACTATACTGAGTCCTCATATACCAAATCAAGACCTTATAACCCATGACTATAACACACACAGAATAAACACACACAAGACTTAAATACAGATCACAGTTTGATCACATACAGTCACTATACTGAGTCCTCATATACCAAATCAAGACCTTATAACCCATGACTATAACACACACACAATAAAAACACACAAGACTTATACACAGATCACGGCTGGATACAGTCACTATACAGAGTCCTCATATACCAAATCAAGACCTTATAACCCATGACTATAACACACACAGAATAAACACACACAAGACTTAAACACAGATCACAGTATAATCACATACAGTTACTATACTGAGTCCTCATATACCAAATCAAGACCTTATAACCCATGACTATAACACACACACACAATAAACACACACAAGACTTAAACACAGATCACAGTATGATCACATACAGTTACTATACGGAGTCCTCATATACCAAATCGAGACCTTATAACCCATGACTATAACACACACACAATAAACACACACAAGACTTAAATACAGATCACAGTTTGATCACATACAGTTACTATACTGAGTCCTCATATACCAAATCAAGACCTTATAACCCATGACTATAACACACACAGAATAAACACACACAAGACTTAAATACAGATCACAGTTTGATCACATACAGTTACTATACTGAGTCCTCATATACCAAATCAAGACCTTATAACCCATGACTATAACACACACAGAATAAACACACACAAGACTTAAATACAGATCACAGTTTGATCAAATACAGTTACTATACTGAGTCCTCATATACCAAATCAAGACCTTATAACCCATGACTATAACACACACAGAATAAACACACACAAGACTTATACACAGATCACAGTTTGATCACATACAGTCACTATACTGAGTCCTCATATACCAAATCAAGACCTTATAACCCATGACTATAACACACACACACAATAAACACACACAAGACTTATACACAGATCACGGCTGGATACAGTCACTGTACTGAGTCCTCATATACCAAATCAAGACCTTATAACCCATGACTACACACAATAAACACACACAAGACTTAAATACAGATCACGGCTGGATACAGTCACTATACTGAGTCCTCATATACCAAATCAAGACCTCATAACCCATGACTATAACACACACACAATAAACACACACAAGACTAATTAAAAAACAGTGCACTGCTCACTCTCAAACAGGAACAATAACATTTTCTCTAGAAAACAAGATTCAGGAGACAAATATATTGACAAACCTCTGTAGAAGGTACGTGAGTAGACACAAGCTGACTGCTCATAATACTAATGTGTACTAAATACCTCGTGTAGATAGATCTTAAACACCTTAGAAGTTACTAATTCCATTGCTCGTTTAATTTACGTAGCATAAGCCCAATTCGGACGTATGTAAAAAAAAAAGTACATATCTAAAACTCATGGATTCTAATGGGGATTTAACGTTATTCACAGCGGAGGAGCGAATTCTTAACGTTGTTTGTGAGTGCTCAAAAAGGTTTTAACGCTGACTTTTGAATCGATTTCTTCTAGTAAACGTAGAGATGTAAATGTGGACGGTAGTTAAATTATCACACGCCCTCATAGTTTGTCTAAAAACAGAAGCCTAATGTAAGGTAACGTTAACTCGGCCGGGGATTTTTACGAGGGTGGTGAGAGATCAACACCGACAAAATGCGGATTGGTCTGAATCCATGATTCATCTCAGTTTTATCGCGGAGATCATAAAAAATATTTTTACAGACGTCCATGTGAGATACCATGACTCTACCCTCCGAAACGAGATAAGCAATTAGTATTTATCTATATGAGGTAATTAGGTGTCCACTTCCTGCTTTGCTACTGTTCGGACTTGCTTACTGCACATTTTAAACAGCGCTCTGTGTAATTGTAATACATGTACAGAATATAAAATAAGAAGCACTTACTTTTTTTCCAGCTCCACAAGCGCGACGAATCATCTCCACGCTCTTGGTTGGTACTGACGTTTACCCGCGATTGTATGAAACAGCGCGAAAGTGTGTGTAGTTTTGGCGCGAATGTGTTTTGTATTGCAATACCAATTCCCGCCTACAGAGGCGCTATTCGAAGTTCACACATACACATCATGGTTTAAAAGGACCTTATTTGTTAAGGTCATATAAAGCATGCCAACTGTTATAATGGCCAAATAACAATATGATCCAATAAAAGAAGCCATATAATGCTCATTTAGGTAATCATATTAAATAATCATAATTTAAATCATATTTTTTTATCAACTTAAATTCTCTGAATTATGAGGACATCAAAAATGGGCTCATAAACCAAATGGTCTCATAATGGTGGTGTGTAAACCTGAAAATTGGTTTCATAAACCACATATGCCAACACACACACACACACACACACACACACACACACACACACACACACACACACACACACACACACACACACACACACACACACACACACACACACACACACACACACACACACAATACCTATTTATGTAAACATTTACTGTCAGCCATATCATCTTCTAAGCAAGTGATCTTGTTCATTTATTTTTGTAATACATCTGGAGATAACCTTTAAATGTATGTCCTGACAGACATACCACAAGACAGGGGTGACAGATTTTAAACACAGCGCTTCGATAGGGCGTGTGCACAGAGCTTAAATGAGTTCATGTTCTCGCCTTTTTGGCTGAAACGAACAAATACCCAAAACATTTCTTAAAGTATCATAGTAAACAATTGTTTATGTCCTCATCGAATAAAATTTTATTGCATCTTTTATAAGCCTAAACAGTGCGTGTATAAAAAAACAAAGTAAGAGTCTGCTCCTGTTCAATTAACATCTGTAAGTTTGTATTAAAAAAGATTAATCCATCTTTATTTTGAAATAAATTACATGGCAAAAATCCTTAGTTTTGAGTTCTACTATTTGGAGATTCCTGATTAACTTCTCTAAAAGTAACTGCAGTTTACATGTGATCTCTGCTTCATTAACTCTTTCCCCGCCATTGACGAGATATCTTGTCAATTAAGAGAAAACGCTTCCCCGCCAATGACGAGATTTTTCGTCTTTCCGCAATACCGCTATTATCAACCAGGTGGCGCCCTTCCGCAACTTTTTAAAACCGGAAGTATTGCCCTATGGCAAGCGGCTGCATGTCCGTGTCTGTTTTAAAGATCGCTCTGAATGGGATCTCTATGAAAAGTCAGTCACAAAAATTGAATTATTTTTGCTTTTTGCTCAAAATATGGTGTTTTTGCAAAAACCTACCCATATTCAAAAGCTGATTGCAAAAGAACCACTGAAGTTAGGATGAAACGGTTTTTTTTGTTTGAAAGCAGAGGGTCTGTTCTTTCATTTGGTATATTGTATGTTTATTTATTTAAAGAAGAACATTTTCTGGAAGGCATTAAACTTTGGTGAAAATCATGAAAAATGCTGGCGCTGGCTGGCAACTTTTTTTAAAAACGCTGGCGGTGAAAGAGTTAACAGACAGTAAATCAGATGTGGAAAATATTTTAGAATAATTCACTGTAGAACAAGTCGCTCGTGACGCCAAAAGTCGTAAAAGCTTACATTGAAATTAATGAGATGATGTCGCTCTACTGCTAGTTGCTGGCAGTCTGAACGGGGCTTAAGATAGTTGGCGTTAACATTTTCCGTCATACAAAACAAAAGGCTGTGAACGACGTCTGCATTCAAAATAACATCTTTAACATCTTTTAACATCATCACACACACAACTCTGTTTGTATGACTATGAAATGCACAGCTGTAATCATCTGCCTTCCCGTCTGCCCTTCATCAACAAGTTTTTTGTCACGTTCTTTGTCCTCATCAGTGAAAAAACTGTGTTGTAATTATAATTTAGTGTGATTTATTATGTCTGTTAAATTGCTTTTTGTTTGTTTTCTGTCTTGTTTCTAATTTGGCATGCTGTCAAAATGTGGACGGCTAGGTCTCTTAACAACACCAAATGCAAACAAATTAGCATAGTAGATAAACAATGAAATCAACGAAGACAAAAAACCTATAATGAATTTCTGCTGTTTTAAGCAAAGATTACTTGAGTAATTGAGTCTCGCTCTCTCTCTTTCTCTCCCTCTCTCTTTCTCTCAGGCAGAGCAGGCCAGTTTGTCTCATGTGGTGGAGCTCTTGTCTCTCATCCTGCTAACTGCGATCTGGGCAATCTGTCCTCGTGACAGTCTGGCTGTGCTGGGCCAGTGGATTCAAAGCAAACTAGTACAGGTAACATTTGACCTCTTACACGTTTACCTCTTCGGACCTATACTATGTAGTAGGCAAAAATGAGTGTGCATAATATATAGATATCGACCTATACAGATTGTTTTTTAAACCAATACCAAAGATTTGGATGCTTATGTGCCTGAAAACCGATTTGCTGAACCAATTTTGATTTACTGTTTTTGACACAATTACTACAGCACTAAAATGAAGAAACCCTTATAATAACAACAATCACTCCCTCATGGCATACAATGTAATAAATAGGGGTCTGAAAGAGTGAAGAATAATATTAATTTGATGAATTATATCACTGGAATAATACAGGAAAGTCAGGAAAGTAACAAACAAAACAGCTTATATGTCATTGAATTTCTTAACTGGTATTTTATGTCAGAATAATTCATATTTTGTTGTTATAGCTCATGAAATGGCTGTTGACAAAGCGCTGTTTATAGATGCATTAACCCATGCATTAACTGTATCATACTGCGACAGCTTGCAGAGGTAATAAGTAATTCATTAACATCTACAGAATTTATTTAGATGTTTTTAGCAAAATAATGTTTATCTGGTAAATGTTAAAATAACTAAGAGTAAATCTTGTTAAAAGTTAGCTACATGTGGTTGCTGTGCTTCAAGTGTAAGTGAACAGCAATATGAACATGATTTTACGAGGCTACCAATAAGGATAAATAACAGAAAAACTAATTTAATTTTGCGTTTTTAATTCCACCAAGCAGTCATTCATCGCTGTTTCATTTATGTTAAGCTACGTCGTTATTGGGACAGGATTTTATGGATCAGTTTAACTTACGTGACTCTGAGTTCGTCTCTTATTTCTTAGCCAAGCTACATACATTGCACGTCAGACATTTATAACACATCTCATCTATTAAAGCAAAGTAAGTATACTCAAAGTCCTTTTAATGAAGTTGCGTCATATTTTCTGTGGAGGCTGTTGTTGTTGTTGTTATCTCCCCAGATGCTGTGACGAAATGGCGTCCAGCGCCCAATTCTCAAAATGGCCACAAGATGGCGACGTTTATTGGTCAATCCAATATTATAAATCCGATATCCGATAATGATTATAATACTTTTTTAAACATAAAAACAAGCGTCTGCTACCACTAGCATTCTATAGGTGACATTTCACCTAACAAATGAATAGCGACTGGTAGCACTTAAAGCACGCTGCATGCAGTTATATTTAAGTGCATTTTTGGGAAACGCACGTGAAAGAATGACGAACAACAAGCACAGACTGGAAGTTAACTTACCAAATTTATTCATACTTTCATCCATCCATTCTTATATAATAATTAGATCAAGGAAAGGTTTAAGATCTTACAAATCTGTGTATTCGGTTAAGCGATAAAAGGAAGACTGCAAAATACTACAAGGGACCAATGAACTTTAAGGAGTTAAAATGATGTTATTAATAACCACGTGAATGAATTTCATTTGTTATACTATATAAAGTTGAAAGTATAAATAAAGTGTTTAAATTGTGTTTAAGAATTAAACGATAGATGTTTATAATATTAGTTTAGGTTGTGTTAGGCCATTAGCGATGCAAACACTCTTTCAAAACTGATTATAAATTCACCTAAAGGACCATTTAAACAAGTTATATTTCTCCACAAAAGCTCATAGAAACCTTCTCAAGTGCTCTCTCGCCACCATTTTAAAACAATAACAGTAGCTCAGAGGAGATCCTATCTTATTTGGTTTCCTCAATTTGAGGTTAGTTAAAATTCATTTCAGCTACGTATGTTTGTGTTGTGAATGGATATTGAATTAGCATTTTCTGAATTGCTGTGTGGCGTAAAACAAAGGAGCGCTTTTAGTTTTATAGCACTTTTGTTGTTTTCCTTCCTAGATACTTTGTAGTCTTTTTGTTCTGCCTTTTATGTGGATATTCTCATCCCTTTTTTCTCGCTTTTCGCCTTCTTTCCCCATTACATTCAAAATAAATTACATTTTAATGGTTTGGCTTTTTATCTCAGAGTCGTTTTGCTCTCCAAATATGGTTGAATGTATTTTTTTTTAGTTTTGTCCATTTTCTTCCGATTACCCAATGTAACTGCTGTGTGCTTTGTTAGAATGGCTCATTTACTGACTCTCTCTCTCTCTCTCTCTCTCTCTCTCTCTCTCTCTCTCATTTTCTCTGTTTGTCTGTCTGTGCTTTAGTTCTTATTTGACAGGCCATTCAGTCGTAAACTGGAGGCAGAGGCGGACCAGGTTGGCCTGCAGTTGGCTGCCAAGGTACCATTAGATATTATCTTACACAGTTAGTGAAACATAATCAGATCATTCAAATTCTGACTCTAATCAGATTTAGTGATTGATGTAAGAGACAGTATTACTTACTTTACATACTAAACAAGTAGTACTAAATGATCATAAATGGGTGGGGGAGGTTTCTGGTATAAACTTGTCATGGTTAAAGATCTTGGCTAGTAACTAAAAACCACCAATTTGTCTTTGAGGAATAATTCTCAAGCATCAAATCAAGTTGATCTGGGAAATGCCGTTGTAATGATTATACTTTAAAGGTGAAATTTGTGCCTTTAAAGCCCAGAATACACTGCAGGATTTTTGCACTCCTATAAGATCATTACCTTATTACAATGTGCCACATGGATTGTTTACAATTGGGTACGACAAGCATGTAGACTGTACGATGATGACACAAAGCTTCGCCGGCTGCGTCACACATTAGCGCAATGTTGCATGCGCTAATGGTAAACAATTACCAGTATGCAGGTCGTAGCAGCAAACACACTGTGCGGTGATCATGCTGAATTTCTCACATTGTCAGAAAACTATCGTAGGCTATCTTTGGACGCAAGACCGGGAAAACGGCCGTCTTTGAACCTCTCTTACTGTACGACATAGGACCACTGATGAAGAGCCACCATCACAGAAATCACGACAATCGTTCCACAATGGCAATCTTTCGTCTGGGACAGCCAATAATCGTGCAGTGTATCCCGGGCTTAAAAGACAGCTATTTTTAAGTAGTTTATAGGTAAACTGCACCGTGGCTTTGAGTCAACCATTTATATTTGACATCCAATGAAAAATGGATGCCAAGTGCTTTGAAAGAAAATGCTGTTATGTTTCATCATTATGTTTATGATGGTACACTTAAAGCTAGGGCTGGGTATTACAACAAATTTGACTATTTGATTCAATTCTTATTTAAAGGGACACAAGGCAGCATTTTTATGTTAATAAATCATCTTCGTAAGTCGGTATATGGTTAAATGACTCATTACATGACGAATGAAGACTCTCTCGCCCGCCCCTACCGTCTGTAGGAAGAATACCCCACTTGCAAGTTCGCTGTATCCGACCCGGTGTCCTTCAGTCTCGTATAGTCTTAGATATAGAACGCATTTACTCCCAGACACTAGGGGGAGCTAGTAGAGAAATTATACTCAGACTTGCCTTGTGTGCCTTTAAATGGTTTAGGTTGGATTAAGTTTTCAGATTAAATATCAGTATTTCATTAAAACATTAAAAAGACAAAATGCTATAATATTTTTAAAGTATGTCAGTCAGCCTCTGTCTCACCTTTAAACATCTTATTTTACGTTTAAATATGTGCATTGGGAAGAAAGAACCAACATTATTTCCAAGCAATGATGTGCTAAGTTAGCTTGCTAGGTGTTTTTGTTAATCCAGTCGAAATTTAGTTGTGAATTACACACTGCTTGATCCACGTCCGGCATTTCTACACTGGGCTTTTAAGTTTCGGGAAGGGAAAAAATCCACCACCCTGTCCAAACTCTTAGGATGCCGGGTATCAGATTTACACAATCCATATTAACTTCACAATGCTTCAGAATGTTTTCCTTGCTCAAAAGCTTGTCAGACCCCCGCACCTTACGGTTACTAAACCACGATTGGCCTGTGGCATTTTTTGGGCGTGGCTTAGCAAAGGGTCAATTATTCACTTTGAGTAACAAACACTGTAACAAGATATCATAATTATGTGCATACAGTGCACACATGGTGCGCAAACTGATCAATGCAGATAACTTACATAAAAAAAAGTGCAACAGTGAAATTCATTTCCAACTTGAAAAATGTTTAAGATATAAAATTTTCAAAATTCATAACATATTTAAAACAGGCCCATAAAGCTTGTCTGGACTGCATATTCAAAAACATTTGTCAACCTCATCTTTATCGCTATTGCATTTGAACATGAAATACTTCCACACATCAGACTTTAATTTTGCCGGCGTTGTTACAGTGACCGTCTGCAATAATGCTCTGCTTTTTTGTCTGTTTTGTTTTAAGCAACTCGAAACATCTTTAGGAGGAGAGCTGAAGTACAGATAATATTCACATCTTCTGAAGCATGCACTGTAAGAATTGATTTAGGGATTTTCCAAATTTATATTGTTTTTTTAATTGAAAATCGATTAAAGTCTTAGAATCAATATTTTTACCCAGCCCTACTTAAAGGTGCACTGTGTAACTTTTAGGATGATCTCTTTACAGAAATGCAATATAATAAACATAACCATATTATCAGTGGTGTATAAAGACCTTACACAATGAACTGTATTGTTTTTATTACCTTAGAATGAGCTGTTTTTATCTACATACCCTGCGGGTCCCCTTACATGAAAGTCCTATTTTGTGCCGACATGTTTCTACAGTAGCCCAAAATGGACAAACTGGTCTAAAGAGCGAGTTTTGTTACTATGTTGTCTCAGACGACAACATGTTTGTCCTGTGGCAGCTACCATAGCATCTCATTGCGTTTCAAAAGGGAGGAGTGAAGCCCGATATATAGTTCTCAGTTTTTCTTCAGCTTTATTGGAGAGGTTGAACTGCAACCAAAAATCATTAGCAGAATTACTGTAAGATGGGAATTCTGACACTTCACCTTCAATTCACTTCAAATATATGCAACTGCTTATAACTAGAAAATTCAATAACGCTTATAGGTTAAACCCTATGTAGTGGTGGAGCACTAGACATTTTAAAGTTGCTGTATCAAACATGACCTCTAGATGGCATTGTGGTTTTGCAAAATGCTTTACAAAAAAAGTCTGATTCACAGTATAGTGCTCATCCTGTCAGCATGTTTTCTGCTCCCGTACTTGGCACCATTAAATAGAAACATAGCCGATTCCCTTCCATCTCTTATTAGTAGTAATAACAGAACTCCCGCTGCTGGTAAATGGGCTCAGATCCTGCCCGGTGAAGGACACTGGCACGTTGCTGCGGTAGCGGTGCGAGGACAGCTAGACTAGTCATGAGTCATGCAGTCTGCTCCCGGATACAGTTTCAGTTAATGATTATGTCCAGGGCTCAGAGGATCCTGCGGGTCTGCGTGTCAACGCTCCATTCTGTTCCTTTGATGATGGCAGGGTTTTTACATACCATTTCTGCAACTGTATTTATTGAGGTTTATCTGTCTGTTAGGCGTGCGCTGATGTGAGGGCGGGCCCGGTGTTTTGGCAGCAGATGGAGATCTCTGAACAGTTGAGAGGAGAGCCCACCATCCCAGAGTGGCTGTCCACACACCCCTCCCACCAAAACCGTGTCAGACAGCTGGACCGCCTCGTCCCTGAGGTAAAACACACATGGAAAGAACACACATCTTTAGAGACATTTTTAGACCTACACGTTTAACCGTTAGGGCTCGGTATTGTGACCAATTTGGAGATTTGATTAGATTCCTATTTATTCGATTCGTTTTTTGATTTGATATCGATATTTTTATAGATTTTTTTCCGTTTGGCAGACATGGAATCCATATAAATATAAATGCTGGTTAACTATTGGGGGTATCCTGACCTTTTTTATTGAAGCAGCTCAAAAGATGGCTTCTTTAGGATGGGAGGCGAAGAACAGATAATATTCACATCTGTGCACGCACATTATGAATCTATTCAGACATTTTCTGTTGAAGTTGAATATTAAAATCAGAGAATCTATATTCTCTGTTTTCATCTTTCCCCAAAATGTCCTCCCCATCTATAAAAAGATGGGAAAACGGTATAATATAAAATTTAAAATCTTCATATAGCTCACTTGGTAGAGCATTGCTTTAGCAAACCAAAGGTTATGGATTTGATTATCAGGGAACACATATATTGACAAAAATGGATACCCTTGTAAGTTGCTTTGGATGAAAGCATCTGCCCATTTTTAATAAGGAAGCCATCAGCACCCATCTCAACATCTTTTGATCAATAATTTTACCCATAATTGGGTTTAAATCATCACCGTGTAGTTTTTTGACCTCAAGCCCCATTCACATGTGCTTAAAACCTGTTGTTTCATACAGGGATGCTGATCATTCAGCCATCAAAACACAAAAAATACATCATTTTACAAACTTCCATAGGAAAAGAACCTCAGAAATCATGGATTGTTATAATTTCGAATAGACATATGACCTAATTTTGAGATGCAACGGAATGTGTACATAAAATCTGTTTTGTTATTACCCTGTTGGCTACTCACTGATTTCTAATGTTGTTAGCATGCTTGCTTTTCTTTAAAACACTAATATAGTCCTATAACTTAGGACATATTTACAATCGTATAGCTAACAAAAAACAAATGAATACGTTAAAAACAGTTTTTTTTTTAAATTAGCGATTAGCCAACAGGCTAATATCCAAAACAGATATTATGTACACAATGCTCTATTCTTATCTCAAATTAGGTCACATGTCCCTACTAATTTTAACAATTCATATTATTTGAGATTCTTTGTCCTGTGAAAATTTGTAAAACAATACAAAATGCCTATCGCTTACAGCCTCGGTTTGGAATCAACATTGCATATACAACGACAGTATTACAACATTGGTAGCAGAAAATTGCACTTATAAACCATGTGGGGGAACTGTGAGCTGATGTTACATAGTGTTGGTTTAAATGTTGGTTTTTGTCATTTAAAATATATATTTATTTCTCTGCATAACAAACTGAATGAAAAGAGTGATTAAAGAATAAATATAAACGTTCTTATACTGTAGTAATGTTTGCTAGTGCTGGTGTGGACTCGGCAAGTTTTTGCTAAATCCCAGCATGATACGACAATGTTCCAATGAGCAGCTTATGTGCTTCAGTGGATGCAATAAAATCTGACCTTTTGTACAAGAAGTTTGCTCGCATTTGATTAGTGACCTATACGCAGTGCATCTTAAATATCGGAATCCAAATATTTCATTTACATCTTGGCCTTTAAAGAAAACCCTAAAACAGTGTTTATATGCACTTTTAGCTCGATTTTAAATGATCGTTATCTCAAAATTTTGGATACCCCTGTATAAACAATGTGAAACACACACAGTATGCTGTTATAATCCATAGAACTCGATGTACAAACCAGAAATGAAGCTTTATTTTTGCACAGGCCTACTAAAGGGTTAATGGTGCCACATGTTGATCAACATTAAAAATGCCAAATTTTACCTTTTTGCAAAAGGAAAAACCATCAACAATCAAGAATTCATGATTATATGGTGTCATGGCTTTGCAATCAAAAAATGTTGTTTTAATTATGGAAGTCAATGGGGCAAAACAGCCACGGATAGCAAATAAAGGAAAAATAAAATCTGAGGTGGCACAAAAACGAACAATGCATCAAAGCCAATGTTTTTATCAATCTTTGGCATGCCCAGGACTGTGAAAAAAGATAAAAAAAAAACCTGTCCACAATCACTTTTTATATTGAAAATCTGTCATTTTGTGTGTGTGTATGTTTTTTTTTTTTCAAATCACAGACGTAACCCACAGGGGGTTAATATAGGCCTTCCAAGGGCAATTAGTGCACAAAAGAAATATAAATATTTAAAAGTTTACAAACTAAAATAATTAACTTTCTGTAGCATGTGTTCACAAGAGTGTTTGTTCCGTGTTTCGTCTCTTTTGTCTCATCTCCACTACATCTCGTATGTCATACACTGGAAACAGAATCTCTTGTGAATGCTCGTCGGTCTTTACTGGTAATTTTCATTTTTGTCTAAACTATCCCGTTAATACATCTTTCAAAAGGACAACTTTAGCATAAGATGAATAATAGTCCTGGCAAAATGAACTGTTTTTGAACTTTTTTATTTTATACCTTGGAAGTCCGTCGTTCAGTTTTTAAACATTATTCCCTCGAGTACTACTAACTCACAAGGTCTATGTAAAAAAAGAGGCCAGGATTCTTATATTTAAATTGCTAAATATGTCCTAGGTGCACTGTACTTTTGATTTAAACAGAGTGGCCATCAGAAACAAACAGCAAAGCTCGCAGCCGTGTCTGAAATCCAGACTACACCAGAGCTAACAAGACGTCTGGAGACCCCTCTGGTCTAGAGAAAGCCAGCCGTCTGCACACATGCCTCAGACCACGTTTGGTATGGAAATGATAAATGCTCTTCTGAGGGCAGGGTCAGAGAAAACACGCGGGTTATGAAAAACCTTGAAAATCCATAAAAAGCAGGGCCGTCGAAGAACTATAATTGGCTCGTAGTGAAGTCCTTTGATCAGGTGGAGAAGTTAACCAATCACAAGCAACCACCAGAGAGAGTCTTCATAAGTGACTGAGACTAAATAATTTACTGTGAGTTGGAATGTGGTGCTTTAAAGCGTAACGCACATTTAAAGGCTTTTAAGTATTATGCATGAATTGAGCTTCATAAAGGATTCAATCATAGTTCCCTTCATTGAGCACCATTGCTAAAAATGTTATTTTGTGTATTTGATATAATATAATGTGTTTACGTGGTTTATGGTTAAAAAAAACACATTATTTTCTACATACCGTACATTTTTCTAGCTCCAGATTTCACTCTCTTCCTAAAACGAATGGATTTAAAAAGCTATGTGTCCCTTATTGGCCAACTAATCTGTACGTTGTGATTGGCCTGAATACCTTTGACGTCAGCCGGAATGTGACGCTAATTTACAGGCTGTGAGTCCGAAGCGGGAGGAATTACGATAATGTCGATCGTGTCTACATCATCAATCCCAGGAAGTAAACTGTTGCCTACAATCCGTGTGTTTGTTGTAGTCCAAGAAAAGAGATTTACGTTTGAGATGATAACTCACGTCATCTTGGGGTTTGTATCTTTTGAATATCATAAACATGTACTAATACACACTTACACACCAAAGGAAATGTAAAAACGTGAATTGGACAATAGCTGCTCTTTAATAAGTATTGCAGTAAAAGAGTCATGGAGAGAGTTTAGCGTAATGTGCGTTCGTTGCCATGGGTACGTTGCGCAGTGACTCTCATGAATCCTGTAAGTCCAAGATGGCGTCGTTACCATAAGCTAGTTAATATAGTTTATCAAATTTAAATTATGGATATTTTTCTTACAAAATTGCCTGATTGCCAGCAGAAGACCTTTATTAACCCCTTGGAGCTTACTGCTATAAAGGGGTTAGTAAAGGGTGAGTAAATCATGGGATAATTTTCATATTTGGGTTGAAGTATCACTTTAAAGGTTTTGCTCACCCAAAAAATAGTCATCATTTACTCACCCTGATGTTGTTTAAAGCTTGTATGAGTTTTTTATTCTGATGAACACATAATAATATATTTTGATAAATGATGATAGTCAAGTATTGTTTGAATGCATTGCAAGTCACCTTGGATCAGAAAGCATCAGCCAGATGCATAAAGGTGTAAATACATACTGAATATTTGTATTAGTGTATGACAGGGTAAGATGCAGGGTAAAATAAAGCTGATGTAAGACTAGAGCTGTGTAGGGAGCCATATACACAAGCATGTTCTCTTACCCGTCACACACCAGCGGCTCCACAAAATGGCTGTCTAAATATACAATGCAAAGTGCTGGAAGCAGCGTGAAACAGCGGCGGAGAGGTGAATGTGAATTAGCATGGATTTCAGTGCCCTGCAGGGACCATACATCCAACCAGAAATTAATTGTGACCCTGTATTTGAAATCTAGGATAAAGTTTCATAATCTGTATTAATTTCTTTGTTCTGATGAACAGACAGGAAGATATTTTGAGGAATGTTTACCGATCAGAGGCCCCATTGACTTCCTTAGTAGGAATAAAGAATACTATTGAAGTCAATGGGGTCTCTGATTGGTTTGGTTACAAACATTCAAAGAAATATCTTCCTGTGTGTTCATCAAAAGACAGAAATTGATGTTGTGTTTGTAACAACATGAGAGTGAGAAAATATCGACTGCTTTTTTGATGCGTTTATGATACTTGGAGCTTTCATGCCCCAGTCACCATCCACTTTCATTGTATTTCTGCTAAATATCTCCTTTGGTGTTCTCCTTTGGATGTATGTGAAATAGGTTTATAATATCGAAGATGAAGGCAAATTTTCATTTTTGGATAAACTATTCCTGTAACCTTGATCAAAAACTCTGAGGTTAATTGAGTCCTGCTTGCTTACCATTGCAAACACTGAAGGAACAGATGGTCAAGGCACTAATTGTTCATCAACTGTAATGCATGTCTTTGTTTTTGTTCTGGCACTAATAAGTGAAGGCTATCACTCCTTCGGGAAGTTACTTTAAAATGCCCTCCATCTCTCTCTATGCTCGCCCTTCTCAACTCAAACCAATAGAAAGTAATCTTGCATGTTCTAACTGATGACAGTTATCATAGTGAAGTGTGCACACTCTTATGTCTTGTGCTGTTTATTACATGAATCAAAGTGAACATTCTGGAGGATGCAGAATTCTCTGATTACACCGCAGAGTCCATTTAAGTCGTTTTACACTGTGGCAATCTTGGTAATGTCCCTGTGCAGCTATTAAAAGCATTGTAAGCACATCTCCTATCTACTTGAATGGTGAATAAACAAAAATCCCTTGTCAGCACTCAGGAGAGAATATAATTGTGTTTAAATGTTAGCAGGTTAATATTATGAGGATTTTCGGGTATAGAACTACACTGTAAAAAGTTCGATCAACTTAAACAATTACTTCAATTGTTAACACTTTTGTGGTAACACAATTTAGCTTTTTCAACTTAAATTTTTCACATGTTACACTTAAGTTTTTTAAGTGTTACCAATTGAAGCAATATTTTAAGTTAATCCAACTTTTTAAAGTGTAATTATTAATTTGGCATGTGGTTGCCATGTTTGTGTTTGATACTTAGTATTAATTGAACTAGGTAGCCATTCACTGTAAAACAAGATGTTGTTTAAACTTAAAAAAGTAAGTTACCTGTTGTCTTAACATTTTGAGTTAATTTAACTTGAAAATATTATTTGACTCAAAAAAGTTGTGTCAACTAATATTTTTTTTAAATTAACGCAAAATTTAAGGCAAACATGTAACTTTTCTAAGTTGAAAAAACAAATATTTTACAGTGTTTCTTTCTATGAAATAATCAACACATTTACATGCATTCGTCAGACGCTTTTATTTAAAGCATCTTTGTGTGTATTAAGTTGTAATTTTTTTATTAGCATATAAGGATTTGCTGCCAGCGCAATGCTCTACCACTGAGCTATACAGCAGCACATTGTATAATCAATAAGTATTTTGTATATTATATATCACATCTGTCTATTATTGCATTATCTGTTTCAGATGTACCTGTCCCTAAATGGCATTTGATAAAAACACTGATTGGTCAGTTTATGCCTAAGCAGGCTATACCAAAGATATTGGATATGGCAAAATTGAGCACTCCTGTTATTATGAATAAGTCCCGCCTTCCAGTCAAAAGAAGCAATCATCAATCAATAAAGACTGGCGATATGGAAAGGGGCTCTGTAGAGTCGCATGAGGTGTTTGCACATGATGAGGCGGTAATACTATCCGTTACTAAATATAATTTTTTTTATTGCGGTTATCCATTAAACCGGTAATTGTTACATCTCTAGGTTGATGGTTGCACATGAGTACCATCGACTCTGTGGTTATATTTAACAAAATATATTATTTTGTACTCATCAGAATAAAGAAACTCAAACAGGTTTAGAACAACATGAGTAAACGATGACATTTTTGAGGCGACTATCTCTTTAACTATGATTTTAGCTTGTGATTTTAGAGATATTATTCGTTCCCCATTCATGTAGGTAGGACTTTAGTCTTGCATGACTGAGATAACTGCTTGGAGGCATTGCAAACGTGGCCTCCTAGTGGGGCTACTTCCTTAAAGGGACTTTGCCTATACTAGGCCTAATAGAATAGGAGCAAAAAGTGAACCAGCCCTAATGTTGTGTGTGTTTGCTGTTGTCTTTGAATCGTCTAGGAACTGCTCATCCATTTGTCTTGAACCCCCCCCAAAATCTGACATTGTTCATAACCTAATATGCCTATAACAGCTGGTTCATTTGGTCGGTTTCTCTTCATCCGTGATTTTCTGTCTGAAGAATCAATATGCTTTTTAAAAGATTATTCTGTGTCAGATTGGCCCTAACTATGCAACCGATGTGTTCCTCCTGGGTAATAGTTCTCAATAAGCTTTGGTCCATCCATCCACTCTTTTATCAAGTGTCGTTTATATTTAAGAGTCTCCCTAATGGCCTAATACTCAAACATAGCGGTGTTGCTTAAATCTTCCATTTTTTTCTGGTTTAAATTGCTGGCGTGTGTTTAGCAACCGATTCTGATGTGATCTCCCTTGGGCTGATGGTTCTGAATAGTAATCGAGCTAAAAAATGCTTTCCGTTTAGTCTGTTCCTGGTCTTTGAGTTCATCTTTCAAGAGCAATTATTGATCTGACGTTATGAGGGCTGTTTCTCCATCACCCCAAATGGAGGTGAGGGGTTAAAGTTCAGAGTTCGCAGACAGGGAGCAATGGGTGTCTCGTTTATGTCAAATCAGTCTTTGTAAAACGTCTGTATATGTAGATGGCCTTTTGGTCTTTTTGAATAACTAATGCTGTATAGGCTTTTTGTTTCCACTCATCCATCAATCCACCACCTTCTCCGTCCTTCCCTTTTAAGCCTTTGTGATTGTTGGGTCGAAAATGTCAGCTCAGATCCATCCTCTCTAATCTGCACACTTCTCTTTGTTGTTTTAGGCTCTGGAGCTCCGTGATCGCTGCGACTGTCCCACCCTACCAGCAGCGGACCCCCGTGTTATTTTCTCCAAGAGCGTTCGATCGATTTTGGAAAACGCCAAGAAGCAAGAGGTGATGGAGAAAGAGGAAAATAATGAAAAAGGGAGAATGCTACCCCTTCCTCAAACCCCTCCTGTCCCAGCTCAGGGTGCTCCGCTAGGGGGGCTGCTGGCTTCGTCCGCATTGCCACAAAACTCTGCTTAGTAAACAAGACCGACAGGCACAGATTCGAGCTTTCCTTTGTAGTTCCCGCTTTCCTCTCCAGCAGCTTTGAACAAGGCCGAGCGCGTCACCGAATTGATCAGTTGCGTTTGTTGTCACTTGGATTCCCATGAGTTTGCTGCTGTGATGTTAGTCGATGAGTCGAAACGAGTGGGCATACATATGTCGAACTTTGACTTCACGCCCCTCCTCTTAACATCCACCGTAAGTGCGAGCCTATGAATAACGGAGGCTTTCCAAATGGGGTTTTGATTAGTTTTAATTATGTTATTAGCATAAGACCCCTATGAAGATGGGTAGCGGTGTGCATTATTCATCAAAGATTCGGCTCTACTATAGGTTCCCGGACGTGATGTAAGTGCTGCGTAGCTGTTTGTGCCGCTGTGTTCAGAACTGCGCTGTGATTTGGGCTCTCAACATTATTTAAAGGATTTATTAACAGTGACAGCTGGACCCGGATGAGCCCAACAGTAGCGTTCTTGAAAAGCATATCCTCTATGCAAGAGACGTGAATGTAATCGTGGCATAAAGAATTGTGTTTACACCCTTTGTGTCTCCAGCGTTTTTGTGTACTTAATGGAATTTTATTGTGCATCCATAAGGCTTTACTAAAGTGCAGTACCCTGTAAGGGCACATCAGTACCACTGAAGTGTATCAAAGAGACTAATATTTGTTTAAGGATATAATGTAATTTAAATGAAATGGAGGTTTTATCAGTTTAGCCAGTGTTTAGCAAGCAAAACACCAGACTGTAATACTTGTTTTTAGGTTTATTGAACTCCAGAGAAAATGAACAGGGGAATTTTAAGGTTCTTTTTCCATTTCAAGTAGTTTTGAGATACTGAGCTTTCCATATAGGAAAAATTATAGTCTCTGTTATACATGAAAATTTATAAACAATAAAAAAAATACTATTGTAGTATTCAGTGGCGGCCAGTGACTTCTTTTTCGAGGGCACACGATGCGATGCTCGTCACAACATGTAAGTAGCCTGTCATATGTGTGGCTCGTCATTTGAAAATATGTGTTTGCCGCGTCATGTGAACTTATGTGCATCACATGTGTGATGTCAAAATACGAGCCTGCTGCAGACGCATCTACAGGGTTTATGCTTACGTTTGCCAGATACTCGCTTAATCTCATGTGTAATCAGAGTTTAGTGTTAAAGGATAATTCCGGTATTTAACACTTTGAGTCTCATTTCTGGTTTGTTTTGGATGAACTACAACAAATCATCAACGAACACCACGAACCACTCTGTGAGTAGTACAGTTTTGAAAATGAACGTTAAGTGTTGTTTTAATGACATGTTTGTGCATGGTCATTGACTTCCATTCTGAAGCAGTCAAGAGACGCTTCTAAACGAGTCAAAAACTCAAGACACGACCCATTGTCAAAATTTCAGTGTCCATCACTGTAGTTCATCCAAAACAAACCAGAAATGAGACTCAAAGTGTTAAATACCGGAATTATTCTTTAAGTTAGTGTCTTGTGAGTATTTTGTGAGTGTGTGCAGCAGGCACTTATTTTGACAAGACAGGTGATGCAACAAACACATATTTTGAAATGATGAGCAACACACATGACACACCGAACACATAATTTGAATTTGCGCCCTTTGGAAGAGAAGTCACCGGCCGCCACTGGTAGAATTCTAAAGGAAGATATTTAGAGGAATGTTTGTAACCAAACAGTTTTGGAGCACCATTAGCTTCCATAGTATTGTTTCTTGCTATAAAAGGCAATGGTGCTCCTGCTTCTTGCTTGATTACAAATATTTTCCTTTGTGTTTAGCAGAACAAAAACATTTGTACAGGTTTGGAACAACGTGAGTGTAAGTGATGACAGAATTTTTTTGGGTGCACTATCCCTTTAACACAGTAAACCATCTTATCAAATGTGTTATCTTCAGGGGACATGTCATGAAAATCTGACCTTTTTTGTTTAAGTGTTATAATTGGGTCCCCAGTGCTTCTATCAACATAGAAAATGTGAAAAAGATCAACCCAGTAACTTAGTTTTGGTAAACCATTCTCTGCAAGCATGTTAAAAAATAGCTCATTGAAATTTTTTTGGCTCCCATTGTGATGTCAAAAGGAGATCTCATTATTATAATAATAATCTGCACTATCCAACCATGGTACTGCTTTTTAGTGCAGAGAGATAGAGAAAAAAATTTCAACAAACCATTCATCATGGTGATCAGTGTTTTCATTTCATCAGCTCATTTGCATTTAAAAGGACACGCCCCATAACAGCACATTTTTGCTTACACCTACAAAGTGGAAATTTTTACATTTAATTATAAATTATCTATATGGTATTTTGAGCTTATAAACTTCACATATGTACTCTGGTGACAACTAAGATTTATTTTACATCTTAAAAAAGAAATATCCCCTTTAAAAGTAACCTACACTTAATTGCTGGGAATAACAGTAGCTTTAGACAATGGCTTAATGAATACAGTGGTTGGCAGGTGGTTAACCAATAGCCAAGCATGGCTTTGGTGATGCGTCAGAAATCTCTTAAAGGGGACAGAGAATGAAAAAACAACTTTTTTACCTTGTCTAAGTTGAATAACGGGTCTACCCGCATTCATGAACATACAAGAAGTGCCAGACATTCTAAACATCTCAGTTTCATAGAAATTCCTCCTTTAGAAATGTCCGCCAGAAAATGGCCTAATCTGAACAAAGATTACTTATTGCGTAAAATGCATCTCACTGCCCCCCCACTCTCATTCAATTCCCTCCCCTTTAAAATAAGTTGCATACATCCAGCCTATCGCCTCCAACAGGAAGTAAATTACAGCAATGTTCAAGGTGAAATGGCGACTTGCATTCCGAGGTGTGCTCTTCTATCTGTAACATTTTGGTCTGTCCGTGTTCTGAAGATGGCAAAGTTTACATTCTTTTGAGTGGCAGCAAAGGCAGCCAATCAGCATCAAGTGCTTGCATTTCATAATGAGGTTTCTGGTTAAGCCCGAAGGGATGCCAAATAGGTGCAAACCCACGCTTTTTAAAATCCCCCACCCTAATATAGCTTTCTGAGAGAGGTTTTTAGGAATCTTGTAAGGCATTACAGACCCAACAAAAAATTCTGTTGTCTACATGTCATGAGCTAATTTTTTTACATGTTAGGCGCTATTTTTCCACACAATTTACTTATCTGTACCGCTATTTTCACCTTCCGCAAAACTGTCCCCTTCAAGAAATACGTAACAAGTTCTGATTGTGTAGTTTGTTTATTGTGTTGTGATTTGATAGCAGCTTAGCTTGCCGTTAGCTTAGCTGGTGACTGACGTTTTCCTGTGGGCGGAGTTTAGTCAAAAAAATTTTCTACTGATGTCATTAAAGCAGGAAGTAGAAGGCTGTAGTACAAACCGGCCATTCACTGTAAGCTTTGAAAGAAAATATATCGCCTGGCAGTGAACTTTGAGCTTTATCATTTTACAGGTATTCTTTATGCTATTATAGCAACATTACACACTAACTAAAGTTTGAATAATGGGATCAGAAAGAAAGTGACCTTTAAGTTTTAACCCAGCATGTATTCTGTCCAATGGGTCAAAAATAACCCTGCCATTTTTAGAGTGTATTTTCACTTTTTACACATTTTCTAGCACAAAATTAGTATTGCAGCTTTCAAATATAAGTTATCACAAAGATGCCTATGAAGGCTGTCTGAATGTGACTTCCAGAGTTGCCTTCATGCCTATGAAGTCACTACGTGTGTTCAAGATCATCCGGCGCTGCGCAGACCGATCGGCGAGGTTTGCTGTTTGCAGTCGAGGGAGGAGCTGAAGACGTAGCCGTCAAGCCGGACACCTGCTGCTTGCCGTAGTGATATGTGTGCCAGGATTCCTTTATTTTTAAGTGAATTAAATGGTGAATTTGATAAAAAAAAACTTTTAATAAAAAGTTGCAACCAGAAACATTTTATATTGAATATTTGAATTGCTGCTTATACTGTATGCCCGAAAATAACGGGAAACAAGCCTACATTATTAATTTTATTACACAACACAATATAACATATTTATGCATATAACGTGTTTTTTCCCTTTTATAAAAACATGAATTTATAATGTCTATTAGTGGTACTGAAGGTTGGATTAAACTTGAAACGCACGTGATCGTTGTCATCAGTGAGGCGACCAATCACGTGGAGCTTTGTCATCATCAGAACTCCGTGCAGCTGCTCTGGAGAGGCTGCAGCGGCTGAGCTAGCCGGCTACTCTCGAAACGCTCTCGCGGTACTTAAAACCATATGACACAGTCACGTGCTTTCAGCGCCAGTTCAAGTCAAACAAAATCACTAACCAGCATGCACTGCTTCAAATCAGCCGCCGATCGGTCTGCACAGCGCCGCATGAAGTCGAACACACCTATTGCCTCATGAGTGAAGCCAGGCTACAAGTCAGCTGCCTTAGTTTTCGAACGCAGCCCAAGTATTTTCTTACATTTCACACACACACAAACATATTTTTCTTTGAAATACCTTGTAATGATAATTGTTTAATATAACACCATATACACATTTTAAGAAAGCAAATAATTCAATCCTGACAGTTGTGGATTTATGTTGACTTTTAACAGAACTAGACATTGTGTTTACTAGCTTTTGTCTGGACTCCTCTTTACATTCTTTCCTTTTTGGACAAGTTAATTCAGTCCTTTACCCTCCCGACCCTGCCAAAATCCCCAGAGACCTGGATATAAAAACTCATTACCAGATGTAAGATTGCATAAAACATCAAGCAATGATTTTAGGAATCTGTTTAAAAGGTGAACAATAGAGCAAGAACAGAAGATTTGCAGTAAAAACAAAGGAAAAAGAAAGGTGGAGCTTACACCTGAATGCCACATGAGTGAGATAAAGTTTGTTTTTGCAGATAATAGTTTGGTGATTGGGTTTGATTTAGAGTGAATACACATACTGATGAAATCTATATGTTGAATCGTAAAATAATCATAATTTATTAAAGAAATAATCTAAATGTATTTAGTTAGTGCCCTGAGAGCAAATAGCATAGCCCTTTAATGTTTTTGAATCCAGGACCCCTTGCTAGATAGAGAGACAGAATAGGAGCCCTATTAGATGTTTTTATAGAAAGTGAGTTGCAGTTGAAGCCACATCATTTACATTTTTTTTTTTGAACGAACAATAATAGGCAGACCCCCTGTTGAAGAATCAGCAGGGACATTTCTGCATAGTCTTTTGGGATGACATGCTCCATATCTAAAGAAACTTTACAAATATATTGCCTCCTTTTATGAGTGTTAAAACAGTTCTGCAAAGACAAAAAAAACAAAGATGATTTTTTTGACAGGTGAATTTAAACTAGTTAATTTGTGCTTAAATTCAATGTATAAGCCATTCAAGCAAGAAGACAGCCAGCCAATCTGGTGCCTGAAACTCTGAACACCGTTTCCTTCCCTTGAGGCCACTTGTTACAGAATGATGGGCCTATAAAGAGTGTGACATGTTTCTGTCTTCCAGACAAATGTGAAGCTGCACTTTGTGCCTCTAACGAGGGAAAATGGAGGGGGAAAGCGATGCATTCGCTCTTACTGGGTGGATTTGTTCCCTCGTCCACCCACCAGCCATTTCCATGCCGTCAGAGGAAGACCTCTTGCTGAGAGAGGTCATGTCTGCGTTCATCACTAAGATAAGACTTACTGTCTGCGTTTATGACTCTTGCTACATGTAGGTGTGCATTTTACGGACTTTAGGGCAGGTTGGAGTTCATCTGGGCAATGTGTTTTGGGCAGGAGAAATGATGCAGGGCCTTGGCGAACCATGGACCAAGTGTTGTGTGGGTGTTGGTAAAGAATCTCAAAATTTTAGCTTTAATTTTTCATCCTTTTACAGGTAGTGAACTCGAGCCTACACTGGAGAAAATGCTGGGTTTTTTTTAAAACTCATAATAATTTAGTAAAATATGGACAAACCTAACCGTTGGTTTAAATGAAGTCCACATTTTACCCAACCATGGGAGGAAATAACCAAGCATATGTTAATTACAACACAAAAGTTGGATTTGACATTTTTTGAGAGTGCATTTAAACCAGATTTAGGTGGTAGCTGGTTTATCACTGGTCTAAGTTGCTTGACCAACTAGTGGGGATTTGGGAGAGTTGGCAGCCCATTATGGATTTGGTATTGTCTTGGTATCAAAACTCTGTGCCGCCGGTCTTGTCTTGGTCTCAACACATTCGATTATTCGTCTTGTCTTGGTCTCGACACGCTCTGGTATTGGCCTTGACTTGGTCTCAACATGCTCTGGGATTGGTTTTTTCTTGGTCTTGACATGCTCTGGTATTATTCTTGTCTTGGTCTTGACATGCTCTGGTATTGGTATTGTCTTGGTCTTGACATACTCTGGTATTATTCTTGTCTTGGTCTTGACATGCTGTAGTATCGGTCTTGTCTCGGTATCGACACGCTTTGGTATTGGTCTTGACTTGGTCTCAACATGCTCTGGTATTGGTCTTGTCTTGGTCTCGACATGCTCTGGTATTGGTCTTGTCTTGGTCTCGACATGCTCTGGTATTGATCTTGTCTTGTTCTCGACATGCTCTGGTATTGGTCTTGTCTTGGTCTTGACACACTTTGGTATTGGTCTTTTTTTGGTCTTGACACACTTTGGTATTGGTCTTTTCTTGGTCTTGAAATAGTCTGGTATTAGCATTTTCTTGGTCTTGACATGCTTTGGTATTGGTCTTGTCTTGGTCTCGACATGCTCTGGTATTGGTCTTGTCTTGGTATCAACATGGTTTTTTTATTGGTCTTTTCTTGGTCTCAATATGCTCTGGTATTGGTCTTTTCTTGTTGTTGACACTCTTTGGTCTTGGTCTTGTCTTGATCTCAACACGTTCTTGGATTGATCTTGTCTTGGTCTTGACATGCTTTGGTATTGGTCTCAACACGCTGTGCTGGTGGTCTTGTTTTGGTTCCGACACACTCTGGTATTGGTCTTGTAATGACGGGCACCAATTAATGTAGTGATATTCACACAGGGCACCAATTGGGTGTCCTATGGTTAGCCAATACCTATGCATAGCCATGCTGTTTCCTTAAGAAATTTTTATGATCACCTTGACTTTGGATGAGAGCGAAGGGTGTTGGATGGATTATAAGGAGAAAAACTGGGACCAATCAAAATGTCCTTTTCTTCTCAGCTTTGGCAATGAGGTCAGCCATAAAAGATGTCTGTCAGTTGTCCGAGCAGCCTTATTTAATGGAACTGGGCATTTGTTTGTGTTACCCTACCAAAATCCAATCCCAATGTAGCATACCATTCTAAAAAGCAGTTGGGGACACATGAAATGCTTGTAATCTGTTTTTCGCTACAGTCTTGTCTTGGTCTCGACAAACTCTACAAGTATGTGATTGGCCCAGGACAAAAAGGAAGGAACCCTACACTAAGCACCCCCCAGAGGTCATTCCACTGAGGTCAGAAAATATGGAAATCCAAGACATTGGTCTTGGTCTCCATACGCCGTGTTGTTGGTCTTGTCTTGGTTTCGACACATTTTGGTATTGGTCATGTCTTGGTCTTGACATGCTGTGGTATTGGTTTGGTTTTGTCTTTGTCTTGACATGCTCTGATGTTGGTCTTATCTTGGTCTTCTGCTGCAGTGGCATCTGTTCGTCTTACCTGCACAAGCAAATATCTCACTATGGCCTCTGGGGCGAGATTCTGACCCACTTAATAAAAATACATCAGCTAAAAATTCCTCCTTTGAAGGTGCAGGAATAGTGTGTCTGTATAATTTGGGCAACCGTTGCCATGGTTTTGCAAATTAAACCAGCGGTCTAGGATCAAATTTGATGCAAGCTCAGCGGGACTCTGAAAGAATGTTTAAACATCCAAAACTAACGCAGGACCTAAACAGGTAGAAAAATATGTTACCTTCACCCTTGTTTGGTATTTATTTGATATTGATTGGAGTCACGAGTAATGAAACCTTACTTTAGTATTTTGTAATCAAATGTGATGGGTTACATGAGTGGTACTGCAGTAAACAGTGCTTAAATTATCAGTTATGAACTTAAGGAATAAGCGCAAAGAAGATTCAATTTTCTTCAAGCTGTTGTGCAGAGACTGATGATGATATGCCAATTTAATTTCATCATAAAAGCTACACAAAAGGTTCACCACATTGTTCTACAATGTAAAAAAAAATTATTGGCATAGTTTACAGAATAATTTGAAATCAAGTGTACATGGTCTAGAAAATAAGTTTTATTTTTATATAAAATAATTTTAAAGCCAATTTACTGGAAAAAAAATAAACCTTTAATATATAATTTAAATAGTACAGCAAATAGTCAAATGTAATATATTTTTTAAATATCAAAATAAAAAATCATTATTGTATTGTATTGCTGTATTATCGCATGTTTATGAGTATCCTACACTGAACAGTAAAAATATTTTTATAAACTTGTACACATTTCTTTTTGTTGCCTTAAAACTGAATTACATTTCTGGAACTCAAATGGAATTGAAAAGCAGATTCAATTTTGAATGGTGCACAACCCTTTTCTGTATTTTTTCTGTGTGGGGTCACAGTATGAACCCACTTCTGTTTGCTTGAGTGGGTTTTGTTTTCAAAAGACAGTTTTAAACATAAAGCCCATTCCTGTTGTGAAGGCTCTTATATGGATAATGCATTTTAAAACTGAGATCGTGGAGACATTGTGTGTAAAGTAGAAACCGAGAGACGCAAAAAAAAAAAAATAAAATAAAGTGGAACGCCAGTCTGTTTTCTTTCTTATTCTGTTTGTGTGACTTTCCAACTGTGTTCAGCAGAGCAGTGAAGCGAAGTGAAACTTCAGAGCGAACTGGTCCTACAGGGCAATGTTATGAAGGGCGTCTGAGTAGACACAAGGACGCACACACACACAACAGACACAGGTCACTGGTGCATGTTTACATCTCACAACACCTCATTTCTCCTGCAGCTACCACACTGAGAGTGGGCAGAGGAGCTGGAGACCAAAAGCTCTTTAGATAGTTCTGCTTATTTTTATATAAAGTATTAAATACTGCATATTTGTTGCTTCAAGGCCATGTATATATCACTTTCCTTTATTTTCTCCCTCTAATGCTAGTGTCCAAATGGTAAATGTCTGTATAGTCCCAAGCACAGAAGTTAAACATGGACCGCTGGCTGAATGTGTGACGCTTAAAGGGACTGTAAGTAGGGTTTTAAGTGTTTTATTAATTAAAATCAATTTCTTTATTTATAAATATGTCCTCATTGGTGTCAAATGACCTTTGGCAATGATCTGACTTTTCTTTGTAAGCTTAGATTTTTTTCTCTTTACTTACATTAAACGGGTAAGTCCAAGGAGGCTTCCATGTTTTTCCGCCATACTGATAAACTATAATAGCAGAGAGGGACAAAAAGCACTAGCCTTACAAAGCGTTTCATTCAGAACACGTGAACCAGCTGAAATGGACAAGGAGATAAGTGATTACATAACGGCTACCGTAGTTGCCGCATGCATTTGGAAAAGCGAGTCGCAAGAGAGCAATATTCGTTTGAATGCACAATACAATTTCACCACTGGATGGGGTAAATCCTACTTACTGTCC
Source organism: Misgurnus mizolepis (assembly GCA_025389145.1). Lineage (NCBI taxonomy): Eukaryota > Metazoa > Chordata > Actinopteri > Cypriniformes > Cobitidae > Misgurnus > Misgurnus mizolepis. The sequence continues at coordinate 23,661,125 of JAIFKI010000019.1, read as the reverse complement.
CTTTAAGGCCAACACTATCTCATGGCATTTCGTACGTATTTTATTCATACGTAATTCATACGTCCATATTTGTACATTTTTGTACAATTTGCCTTTGCCTCTGTAATGTTGGGTTTAGGGGCGAGGCTATTTTTTTATGACGATCGTACGTTTTTTTGTACAATTTATTTCGTACACATATTAATACAAATAGCCAACTTGAGATCAGGCTGTTAAGGCATAAAATGGGAAACACTTCAGGAGTTCTGAAGTTGTTCTGATTGGTTGAATGGTACATCAGGAGATACACTGTACAAAAACTGTGGCATTTTTGTCAAATCAACATAAAATGTAAGTTAAACCATTTCAACTTTATAAGGTCAAAATTAAAAATAGTACTTTGAAATTGACTTGCAAAACCAAGTGGTTTTAACTTTTTAATGCTGCATTTTATTACAGTGTAGGGACATTGACTTTACATTTTTACACCCTTAAAAATGACGCATTATACTGATTTCCCATTTTTATTTTTATTCCAATTTTTTATTTACAATTCATAATTTTATTTTTACCTACTTTTAAGTAAGGAATAATGTATAGGCAAACAGTTGTTATCAGTGGCTTAGCAAGTCAGTCCCGGGCCCAAATGCAAAAAAAATTTACGGGCCCCCTTAAGCCACAGCCCCCCAACCTTGCCCCCCGTAGTAGCCTACGGCAGCCGCGAAGTGCAAAAAAATAAATAAACGCAAACAAGAAATGACGGAGAAATTAGACATTACGGAGAAATAAGAAATGACTACACATGATATGCATACAAAAATAAATTTATTGCGGCACCAAATAAAAATGAAATTGAAAAAAATGTTTTAATTAAAAGCTGGGGTGGGCCCAGGGCCGGGCCCCTATTGGCACGGGCCCATTTCCACGTGCATACCCTGCATGCCCAGAAGCTACGCCACTGGTTGTATCACAGAAATAAGCAATCAGGACCTGATGGAAAGCTATTTACCTTATAAGTAAGAAACATTAATTTATTGATTTGAAAATACTTTTTTTGCTCATATTTAACAAATGCAAAACCCATTTACTTTTGTTTTAAGAGAGAAGATGTTAAACTGTTACAAACACACTATTTGGTTTAATCATTTGAAAATATAATGTCATATATGTTATTTAAAGACATATTTATGCCATATAATTTTTTAATAAAATATAATTTTTGTGTATTATTAAACTGTACCTGTCAAAATAATTTCGCAGCCTGTCTCAACTGGCCAATCAGAATCCAGCATTCCAACGTGGCGTGTAATAATTATTGTTATCCTGTATTGTATTTTACAGTATTACCATTCTTTCTATTAACTTTCTATCCATTGCTGTGCATGTGCCCAATGAATTGAATTGAAAAAAGAAAAAACTAAATTGTTGATTAAGCCATTTTATTTAAACAGGAAAAATGTAGAAACTCTTTGTAAGTGCTGTTTTCATATATTTTCAGATCACTCTTCTCTTTGTTTCTATGGGCCAGAAATTTTCTAAAACGCACTTTGTGTATGGATTTTATACCCACTCACTTCATCAAAGTGCTGTCTGTTCTCTCTGTATCGAATAATAATAATTCTCCAGTCATGCCTCCTTTGAGGGCTCAGTAATCACCTCCCGCTTTCATTTGCTCACTTTGCTTACGTCTCCCTTCCGTTTCTCTGTTTCACACTTGAAAACCTCCCTGAACTGGAAAAAGGAAGCCAGATAAAGTGTGACTGCATTCCGGGGCCTCGGGGGGCACCGAACTCCTTACCGTCAATGGCAACGGGACAAGGGATTTACATATGAATGCATCTGAATAATTTCACATTAACCTTCCGCCCGCTCTCGCTTTTGTGTATTCTAATGGTACCATTACAATTCAAAGGCTTGTAGAACAACCACAGCGAGCAGTAATGTCAAACTCCGCCCTCATGTGGTTACCTGGCTTTGTCATGCGAATGCCAATGATGTCACAAGTGGGTATGCAAAAATATTTTCATGATAGTTTTGTTTTGGTGCACATTAAAGCTTGGTTTATAACATGTTGTTTGTGATTTTTCTGGTTTCTATGGGAGTGGATGGTGACCCACCTGTTAAAACTTCAACAGGACCCAAAAGTGTTAAACAAATAGCTCCACTTGACTCGTGGTGTATACTTTAAGTGTCCTAAAGACATACAAAAGGGTTCGGTAAAACAATCATGACCATGCAACATACACAATACATCTTTTTATTATTTATAATTATGGATAACTTTTGATTAACTATACATTATACGCTCTTACGTGCTGATTGCCACCAACAAAACACAGACATTTGATGCAGTTTAATTACCACCTGCGGTTCCGATTCATCACCGGGTCTTTTATCGCTGGGCCAGCTCTATCATTTATTTTTAAACAATCTGCAAATCTGTCAAACTGGGCCTTGCTCATTAAACATTCGTCACCGAAATGCAGCCAGGAACAAACAAACTGCATCCACTCTTCCATTAATGCTGGGTTCTATGGGAAGCTGAACATGCTTAAATTTCCCTCACAATCAAAAAAACATTTCTTTGGTGATTTTCTGATCAAAAAACAAACAACAGATCTGCCTCAACCAAGTCCTCTGCAGTGCTGGCCATGACTTCAGACCGAACATTAACCATTAACTTATAAGATTTTAATATTAAATTGTCATTGAGTAAAAATACAGTTGACGGTTTTCTGTGACCTGGTAAAAACAAATTTTTTTTTTATTTCATTTGAACGTGCAAACAGCAGCGTCAGATCAACAACAGAATGAGGATTCATACATTATCAGATATTTACGCAACATAACCTTAAGCCGCATTCACATTATAAGCGACTAGCAGTAGCAGAGCAACGCGATCTCATTGATTTCAATGGAAGCTTGGCGAGTTCAGGCGACACAAGCGACAGTGACAGTTGGCGACTGGATGGGGCGTGTCCAGTCGCGTTGAGAAATGTTTAACTTTATGCAAATTATGAGCGACTTTCGGGAGCGACTATTAATGAGAACGAAGCAGTGGAGTTCACGTCATTCATCTCTCGTCAGTTATTGAAGTGGACGTTACTCTTTTGTTTATGACAACCAGTAGAAACGCCTCTTTTGAAAGAGACGAGCGACACACAGCGACAAAGTCGCTTATCATGTGAATATACCTTTATCAAAGAGCACGCGATCAGTCCAGATGATTAATATCCAAAAAGGGCAGATTGTCTCTTTTTCATCTACCACAGTGCCATTTCTAATGCGAAAAAGTTTTGCTTTTGCCTCGTCTTTCTCCGTTTGTGCAAAAAAAGATGTTTATGGTCAGGGTCTGAGGCCATAAGCAAAGGTCTGTCCGGATGTGCGCGCGAGACAGAGATGGACCAGCACTGGGGCCTTTAAAGTAGTTACCATTAAATTCACCAGTAAATTACCATTAAAATATTATAAAAAGGCTTCGTACAAAACAGGTGCTATTTTCAGTAATGTATTTGATTTTTTTTGTGCTTTGTGTGACAAACAGGCTATAATTTAAGTTGCTATTCACAGCAAATATTTCACTCCACCGAACTTCCCATAAATCAAATATGGCACCATTAAATGTCATGGGTTTAATGGCTTAGTCATATAGACCACCTTTATGATACTTTAATGGTGCTTTATTTATCTCACATGGAGCTTGACTGCCCCATTCCCCATTCACTTTAATTATTTTGAAAAGAATGACCACAGTCTAAAAATGGCTGGTTATTTTTGACCCATATTGGATAAATATTGGACAGAACACACCGTTGGGTTGAAATTGACCCAATGCTGGGTTGTTGTAACCCAACTATTGTGTTATTATACCCCATGGTTGCATAACAACAACCCAACATTGGGTTATTTTTCACCCAGCATGTGTTTTGTCCAATATTTACCCAACATGGGTCAAAAATAACCAGCCATTTTTAAACAGGAGTTTTGTATAATCTTTAAAAGATGATGTTTTGTTTAACAAGATGTGATAAAGTGAGAAAATGAAAACATAATGTTAAGTGCATAATTACAGAATTATTCTTTTTTTATTATATGCGGACTATCAGACTATCCTATGAACTATGACACCTAGCCGAAATCAATTTTTTATTTAGGTTGCACCTCAAGAAGACAAATAAGGTTTCGTGTTATAGATATCTTAACATTCTCTTATCAGATGTCTTTAAATTCCCTATAGCACATTTACCGTTGCCATTTTAAGGGATAATATCAGCATTTAAGATCTGCAGACAGATTCAGCTTAATTCCCTTTCATTCTAAATGTGAATTGTATCGCTGATACGACCATCTTAAGTCTTATCTCTTTTCTGGATGCATTTTGCAGGTGGCCGGGTGATGTGCATTGATGCAGTCATATGCAGCACGTACTCGTGCTTGTCCCCGCTGCTCTGTGCTGCGGTACCTGGTCCCGTTGCTATAGTTTCCATTATGCACAATGTGTTTGTGATGTGAAGGACAAAGCAATGATAAGTGCTGTTAGGAGCTCTCTTTTTCTCTCTATCCATATCACTGTCCTCCACCCACTTCTCATCTCTGAAATGTCAGTAGGACCTTAGCAAGCGTATGAGAGTGATACAGACACTACAGAAGAAAGGTCTTCTTCAAGAGCTATGCCAAGCAATGCAGATCTCCCTAATGTTTGTGTGAACATATTTATGACAGGAATACTTCACCCAAAAGTGAATTGTGTGTCATTAAATACTCACCCTCATCTCATTCCCAGCCCATGTGAATTTATATTTTACAGAAAGGGAAAATATCCTGGCCCCAGGAAAACACTTCAGTATATGCACTGTAAGGGTTAATAAAATGGTCCCTGGAGTGGTAACCTTTCAAAACGTACAAATTTGCACCTGATGAGGTCATATAAGTACATTAGAGGTACCAAAGAGTGCCTATAAGTACCTCAAAGGTACATATTAGGACATTTTTAAAGACCAGTGACAGAGGCGAGCTGAGAGAACCCAAGTGCCGTTTTATTAACGAAAAATATATCAATAGGAACAACGACTTAACACAGCATGACTTGAAAAAGCTTGACAAAAGACAAAAGACGCACGCATTTTGTTGCCGTTACGTGCCTGAACCGAAGTGAACTGGTTTGTATTTATTTATTGGTCTGGCTAGTGGCTAAACTGATCTCTGAAACAAATACCTTGTTGAGAATAAAAAGTTTTGGTTTGCTAAAGCCGACGGGAGAAGACGAGCATGGATCACAACTGTGCGTAGAGGTTTGGTAGCCAGGCAACATTTTTTTTAAAAAGTGCAAATATATATTGCATTTATTTAGACTTTTTTAAATGCTACCCCACTGATTTATTGTATATTATGATTTTGTACCTCTGGAAATGGTGAGATGAGAAACATTTTTAAGTAATATTTTTCCTGTTGCTATCCCAGTGCTGAACTCATTGTAAATTCTTTATACTGTTTGTTACAAAGAAAGTATTTTTTCTTATGCCAATCGTTTTTCACCATATTTGTAAATTATTCTTATAAAAACCTTTTTGAGATTACAGTGATCATGCACTTTACCAGCTTATTTTACTTAAAGGGCACCTATTGTCCAATACACGATTTTTTCCCTTTGGTGTGTAAGTGTGTATTAGTACATGTTAACGATATGCAAAAGGTACAAACCCCAAAGTAACAATAACGCGAGTTATCGTTTCCAACGTAAATATCTTTTCTTGGACTACAAAAAACACACGGATTGTAGACAACAGATTACTTCCTGGGATTGGTGATGTAGACAAGACCGACGTTATCATAATTCCTCCTGCTTTGACTCACAGCCTGTAAGTTAAAGCAACACTATGTAGTTTTTTTTACCTTTAAATAATGTCTCTAAAATTATTTCAGTGATAGAACAACTTTTAACTGGACAAATTGTACTGTTGCTGCAACCTGAGCAACCTCCTAGCTGCTACAAGCACACTCTGAAAGTGGCGGTGGAGGGTAGAGCACACAGCCCCGCCCCTCCCCCCTCCCTGCAGAAGAGTGTCTGATACCAGGCACTGTTGCGCTTTTCGACCACATGGGGGAGCTGTAAGTCATTTTTATATGGAAACTACATAGTGTTGCTTTAATTCATGTCAGAATTGCATTGTGAGTGAATCTTTCAAACATGGTAAGGAGCGTCACATTTCCAGCTGACATCAGAGGTATTCAGGCCAATCACAACATACAGATTAGCTGGCCAATTAGGGACGCAGCATTTTTCAGATCGATGAGTTTTGTACAAAATCTGTGCGATTTTGGAAAAGAGTGAAATGGCAAATAAAATTTTGAGCTACAAATGTACGGTATGTGGAAAATAATGTGTTGTTTAACCATTGCACGTGAACACATTGTATTATACCATTTACACAAAATAACCTTGTTTTTTTTTAGCAATGAAATAGGTGCACTTTAATACTCCATGACTGAAATAAGAACTTTTAAATATAACCAAAGCCTTAATTACACAAATAACCATTATGATAAATAAAACACAACGCCATTTTTTTAACACCAATCTCAAACTGTTGGTCTTCTTCCTCTGCTTACAGTTTCTCAGCTTACAAATTATGCCATGTAAATAAGCAATTTGCCTTGGCGCGAGCGCAGCTGGCTTTTAAAGGGGATGGGAGATGAGACTCTCATTGGTTTATTGCACGTTAGGCCCAAAACACACCCATTACTCATTACAAGAATAGAAACAACCATTTTAGACTGTGCGCCAGGCGCATAGACCATTTCCCCGTTATTAAACTAGCAAAAGTGGATTTGGACACACCCTAAATACACTTGCGCTTTAAATCATGCGCTTAGATCGTTAAAATATGGGCCTAGATGATGCTAAGAAACACATTACACCTTTTTTGGAGCAGTCACCATTCTTGTTAATTAGAAAAGAGTGGCCAGGACACCTAAAAAATTTACCTTTCCCATTTCATGAAAGAGAATGCTGAGTTTGAAACAAAATTATGTGTAATATTCATTTTTGCATGAAGTGTTCCTCTATTAAAGAAGAGACAGTGTACATGGAAGCAGTTTTTGAGAGAGCTTAGATATAAACGTTGTGTAGACGTGTAGTGTTGTGTAGAAGGAGTTTGGGTGTGCGTGTGTTTCAGAGAAGCTGACTCAGATCGATGGCTCAGTGGTGGTTCACAGTGGGTTTTCTGATCTGGCTGATGTCTTAGCCCTTCGAGGTCATCAGATCTCTCTCTCTCTCTCTCTCTCTCTCTCTCTCTCTCTCTCTCTCTCTCTCTCTCTCTCTCTCTCACGCACGCACGCACGCACGCACGCACACACACACACACACTTCCAGTACAATTTCATATAGAAGAATTTATCTAAAGTTTTTTTTTAGGTCACTACCTGCAGTGTTAGCACATCTGCTTTATCAGTCTGGTTACGCATGGACATATACATTTAATATATATATTTTTTTCTTATCCAAACCTTTCGGTACCCGAATAACCTTGTTCCAGTTCTCCAGACCATCATGTTTCTAAATCGTTTCCCCAATCCCGTGAAAGTGCTGCGTCCGTGTGTTGGGAGTCAAGGGAAAATAATGAGAACGCTCCCGACACATTGATTCTCTGATTGTCTGGCCCAGGCTCATCCAAGGACCATCATAGAGGGACAATTGTTTTTCATTACCGTGAGTCAGAGAGGAGCAGAGGTCAGAAACCTGGATTGACCTTAAAGTGTCACTAGTAGGATATACTATTACAGCACACAGGGGGGTTGGAGACCGTGCCGTTATATATATCTTCCACTAAACCAGCTCTAACCATCACAGATTTATGCAGTTTTTTTCCCTAGCAGGGTAGCTAACAAACTCATAAAGATGTACGATCAATAGCAAATCCTAATAAAATTGGAATTGTATACATTAATGTTATTGCAGTAACCCCATCTTCATAAGAATATGAGGAACTAAGCTCTCTCAAGAGTAGTACGTTATTAAGCAGCCAGTATGCATAATGGGTTTATACCACAGTTGCATGTTAGATAAGTACATTCAGTTTATATTCTTACAAGGCTGGTGTGATTTTAATCAATTCTGCAGAGTTAAAAATTACAATAATATACAGTTTAGTAGTACTGATGAAACCATTGCTATGCTAGAGCCCAAATGGCCACCATATATGATCTCAGTAAATGACTAAAGGAGGATGAGACTGCAGCCTTGGGGCTCAGGATTTTTGTGCTCGAGTTATCAAAAGAAAAGTACATCTGTTATCCTTCTTTCATTCTTCTTTCAGCTGCTGTTGCTATTAAAGTGATCTTGTTAGATCTTTATTCACTCCTATCCAATGGTTGTTCAGGTCAGTCAAAACCACATTGGAGAGGATAACTGTAGCAGTCTGTATACTCTGTGTCAATGCTTTTATCTGATAAGTATACAGGGCTTTCTCTCTCTCTCTCTCTCTCTCTCTCTCTCTCTCTCTCTCTCTCTCTCTCTCTCTCTTTGTTAACAGTGTTAAGTGTTATTCAGTGCAGTGATTGTCTTGTTTTTCATTCTGGTCAGGATTAACAGGAGGATGCTGGGTAATTTTGCACCACATTTTCCTCATTTAGCACCATTCACTTTGGAAGAGAGGAAATAAAAACAAACCTTGTACACATTCAAAAGTGAGAGGCCAGCTGTTCGTTTTTTATGTGATAGCTTCAAGTTTGTTTTTGTATTTTATTAAGATAGATATTTAATCTTATTGTGCAAGACACTGGCTTTCTCTGGCTTAGACGTGCAAGTCTGTAATATCTATTTGAAACCTGATAGTAGCTGGTTTTGCATGGTTTATTACTGTTTAAAGCTGGTAATATGGTTATAAACTGATTCATTCTGATTCCTAAGATCAAGTAGACCTTATTGGTTAACCGCTTTAGGATTGGTAGTAGAGGTCTTCACGGGTCCACTTAGATCTGAAAACCGGATATCTAAATTGAGCTGGTTCGGGTCTAAAAGTTTCACATGTGCCCCAAACACGGGTTGGGTATAATATTAGTGGCCTCTGGTTTCGGGCAAGTTAAAATGAATGTGTTTTTGCCAAATGGATTCGAAAATACCCAAACTAATTTGCGTGTGTGCATCGAGTCCTTTTCCAACCCCCCCCCCCACCGTTTGGCAAGAGCACTTACAACACATAAAATGGTCACACATTATTTTGCTTAGTTTTGCATGGCATTGGCACACATTTCCACTATTTTACGTGCCCGTGCCACGCATTTCTTTTCCATGTCAGTTTCACGTATTGTTACTCAAATGTTTTTCCTATTTTCTTACAGTTGTCGCTTCGTTTTGGGGTTAGAACAACTTTTTGTTACATAAATAACATCCTTACCCAATCCCAACTCTAAGCCTAACGTCAGGTAACAATGGTTTAAAAAGCATATGAAAAAATAGTGTAAACCAATACTTAAAGTACGGAAGCCGAGAGAGGACATGCACTATTATTATTTTTGCTTGCTTGTTTTCTCGCGATCACGACTTAATTTCTCGTGATCTCGAGATAACAAAAGTTGTGTCCCTAAATCACAAATGCCCAGTTTATTGTGAGTTCATTCTCCATATTGAGATTTAGAGGCGGCATCTGTGATTTTTTGTTTTAGACAATAATGTCTTTCTTTATTATTGCTTTTTTGATTATTTTTTTGTCTTGAATATGTATTGAATAACTAAAGTTTCCAGTGAGTGTCAGACATTTTAACACTTCAATTTAAAACTTCCATTATGTTGCAGTAAAACTCTCCCAAACCAAATTTGTTTCGCATTTAACGTGTGGCAAGTGTTAATTTAGCACCCCATGTGTATAATATTTATATTCTATAATAAAGCCGTATCTAATTCTCTCAGCATATCTACATAACTGCATATAAATCCCAGTCTCTCTGTGACTCCAGAGTTGAAAATCGCAGGATACAGTAGTTAAGGGAACGGATGTCACGGCTCTTCAATAATGCTACTAGTTTGTATAGGCCAAATAGGATTTAGTTCATATTCTATATTCAGTATTATTATCTCATTGGATTGTCCCTGCTTCAGTAGCCTGCTGCTCACACTATTAAGAATTAGTGTGAAACTTCACATCTTTATTGATCTGACGTCTTCACCGCACCCACAGCTAGATGTTACAGCTCTGGGATTTATTCTTCCATCTCTCCATTGCTTTCTCATTCAGATACTCTCTCTTTCGAGCTTCTTTCCCGCTGTTAATCCATATGAGCACAGCGCGACCGAGGTCCAATTCTTTGTCATCTTGAGTCTCATTGTGAGGTTCTTACTGGGACTCCACAACTTTTAATAACAGTGGCTTAATAACTCCCACAGTTTGCTTTGGTCAGTGCTGGAGCTTCAACAGAACACATTTAATCTTAGCTTGAAGATGTGTGTTATGATTCACGAGGCGCAGATCCAAATTGTAGATGTTTTAGACACAAAACTTTATTCACAGTAACAAAAAAGCCAGCGAGGGGGCAAAACAACTTGTGAACACAAGGGCACTAAATAGGGGAGTAAATAATGAGGGTGCAGATGACATGATTGAAACAATAACAAGGTAACTGCGGCTGGATGTAACCAATTGGCGAGATTAGCCGTGTGCAGGCGGGGAGGAGCTGAAAACGGAGACGTGAAGTCGGACATGCTGTGGTTCCCGTAGTTTGCTGCATTTACGTCTGGCATGGCGTTTGCTTCCTTTATCGCAGTAGACATGATTTGTAAGATGTAAACAACATAAAAAGTAAATTATCAAGTTGGACAAAATTACTAACCAGCATGCACTTCTTTAAGTCAGCGCTGATCGGTCTGCGCAGCGCCGCATGAAGTCGAACACACCTATTAGCACATGGCCTGGTAAACACATCCAAGACCATGTGCTACCACACAAAACACATGGGGGTGTCATGATCCTGCCACAAGGAGCAAAAACTATGACAAGAAGGCAGGACCATGACAATGTGGCTCTATTTTATGACAACTTTCTCTATTACACATAATGTAAAATTGTATGTAATAAACAATTAAAATTGTAATCAGACATAAAAAATAACATGAGAAAATTATTTGAATATGAAATTACTATTTTATATCCTTCTAAATACCCATAGTCGGATTGTAACACACTAATGCTGGGTACACAGCAAAAGAATATCGGGCAGATTTTTGCCCGTTTTCCCCCCTTCCGACAATCCTAGCTATGTCACGATTATCTTGATGGTTCTACAGATTGTTGTGAGGTGTGTTAAGAGTAGGGATGGGACAATTACCGGTTTCATGATTAACCACACTAAAATTACCTGACAGTTAGCATTATCGTTTAAAATTGAATTATCATTACATCCGTGTTTGATTACCGTGATTTAAAAAACTTGCGTAAATCCTGTCCAGCCTGAATCAGTTTTACGCAGGCGTGCACATGGAACATAGTTTTTTTGCGCAAGGCGGCATTTAAGGGATAATGTATTGTATTCATTCACGGTAAACCTATTAGACAGATTTATTTTTTATTTCAGGGACATGAATATTAAATTGTGATTTTCAAAAATAAAACTTGTAATAAAAAAATGTTTTCAGTGTGTGTATCAGTTTTTTTTTTAACATTTCTATCTCATTTTAACAAAACTATAATAATATTGATACCCGTGATAACTTTGGTCGCAAATTTTCATACCGTCCCATCCCTAGTTAAGAGTGTCCAACCCTGATCAGAAGACCGTCAAGCCTCCTCGATTGCGAATCTTAAATATTAAACGTTTAATATTTACGATCAGAAATCCTGGTTTGAGTGAGGAAGCCCGAGGACAAACAATATCCAATCAGAAAGCGAGATGATGGAAGACGGAAGCAGTCTTGGCACAATACAAAGTGAAACTGATGCAAAGTGAACATCCACAGATCATGTTCCTGCTTTCTCCATGACTTATCCACCCAAACCCTTTCCCCCCTTGAATTTTCTGTGCAAATCATTCCAAACACTATCATTGAAATTTCTTCCTGCATATCGTCCGCCATTCTTATTCTGAAGTCTTGCCATATTTCCTGTGTTCACAGTCGAGACTCTATTTGAAAATCTGGTTGGTGTGCTGTGCTGTCTTTGACACACCACACACTATAAGAGCAAAACTGTTAAATCTAGGATTTTTTATCCTCATGTTTGTGGTCTATCACATTTTGAAAATCTTATAAGATGTAAAAAATCTTTTGGTGTGTACCCAGCATTAGTCTGCAATAGCCGTTGTACGCAAATCTCTCAAAATCTCTGGTCTAGCTACTAGGACATCTTCACAATCTGATTTCAACACTTACTGTAACAGTGCGTATACCAAGGGAAACTTGCTGTCCAGTGATGTTCTTCGGCCCATAACGTCACACTACACGAGGAAAGTTTTCCACGTAAGCCATTATTCTGCCAGATCTGTTTCGGCTTTGCGTGCATGAGCAGTCGTACTTTTTCGCTTTCTCTTTGGCCTACTTAGATGTGGTATAAGTAGCACATTGCTCCCCCTGCCTCTCTCTGTAGAGCAGGGTTGAATAATTGACTGAGTGTATGCTGGTTGGTAAAATCCTCGTGGACATCTTGCCTGTCTGCTCTTTGTAATGACGCTCATTATTCGCGCTCTCAGGGACAGGGCACGCCGTGTAGAGAAAGGGAGACCCGGTACACGGCAAGTAAAAACACAGAGAGCGTCTGCTCAGTCTCACCACCAGAACTCTGAGTTCATGACACGTCTCTTGCGAAGGGATTCAGGATTGGATTTGTTTGACAAAGGTCCCTATTATAGTCGGCCGTGTTTTTGTGTGTGTGTGCGCGAGCGAGTGAGAGGAACAGTCTATTGTGGTGACAGTAAGCTTCACAGGGGCTGCAGACTTTCTGGTGTATCTCAGAATATAGTGAGTGGAGTGCGGCAAACAGATTCGAGACAGATTCAGTTTGATGTGGCTGAATGTCGACAAGTGGAGACTACTGATGATTTTTATATTTTGGCAACTGTGTGGCAACAGATCAGTCATATGGTATCTTTAAGATGACTATATTTTGCAGTTTAAAGGAATGATATGCACAACTATGTGACCAAGTGTGTGGAAACCCAGCTAAAGTCATTTTTTGAGGTTTACTGTTTTCTTCAATAAAATCATCTGACATGGGGCCCTATTTTAACGATCTGAAACGCAAGTGCAAAGCGCAACGCGCAAGTGAGTTTGTGGGCGGATCTTGGGCGCTGTTGCTATTTTCCCGGCGTGAGAAATAACTCTTGCGCCGGGCGCAAATCAATAAGGGGTTGGTCTGAAGTAGGTTCATTATTCATAGGTGTGGTTTGGGCGTAACGTCAAATAAACCAATCAGAACGTCATCCCACATTCCCTTTAAACGCAAGGGCGCAAGTTCCATGGCGGGTTGCTATTATTATGACGGATTTACCAGGCGCACGCCAGGAGCGGTTCACAGCCGAGGAGACCGACGTTCTTGTACAGGGGAATCCCAAGCTTGCCAGCATAAATCGGGCACGCCGTGTAACGGGAGGTGGATCTGCCTACACATGACCTGACGCCAGCAGAGGACATCGCTGCGTCCACCCTCACCGCTGAAAGGGTTTGGGGGCTTTGAAATCGGACCCAAGAAACGCAAGCAAGGTCCAACCCCAAAGTACTCTTACAAATCAAGTTCATATACATTAAGGTTTCTTATGAAAACATTTTAACTATTATTTACATAAAATAAACGTAATACAGCCACACAACAAAGTTATGAAAATATTTTAATCGTTATTTGCATGAGAATAAATAAAAACTATCACCACAATGCTCACCACTATGATTCCCCTTATCTCGTGTATTAATAAGTGTAACAATTTATGATTTGCAAAAATAACTGTTGCATCTGTGTAGATTAGATAAGCAAAGTGTATGCGCGTTGTGCACGCTATACATTATGGTCAAGCATGCGCCCTTAAAATAGCATAATGAACCACGCGCAACGCGCCACTGACTTTAAACTTTTTTTTTCTGGTCAGTGGCGCAATTGTTTTTTGAAACTGCAAAATAGCATCAGGGATGGTTTGCGCCAGAACACGCCTCCTTTTTTGCGCTGAACCGCCCAGGGAGCGCAAGTTCATTCCCTAGTTTGCCGATGTGCGTCTGTGGAGGGAAAAACCCGCTGGGCGCCGGTGAAAAATATGAATGATACATGCGTCACTGACAAAGTCAATTGCGCTGGGTGCAAGATAGGGCCCATAATGTTAAGAATAGGGATGAGAAGAGGGGTTATGAGCGAGATGAGATTTTTGCACTTTTTAAGAAATCCTCAATGATAAAATATATAAATGGGAATGTTTTAACTAATCTAGACTAGGACTGTACCTAACAATTATTTTAGTAATTTATAAAGAAGAAAGTAATTTTATAGGTTTTGTTAATAAAATAGACCTTAATAGACCTCATATAATAATGATGATGCAATAATAATAGGTTCAAATTAATTATCAAAACCAAGTTTTTTAATAAACAAAAACATAAATATATATATATATATATATATATATATATATATATATATATATATATATATATATATATATATATATATATATATATATATATATATATATATATATTTAATAACAACCAACAATGTGTATTATAACAAATGCCTGCAGAGGGTGCTAGTTGACTCACAAATGTTGTTTTTATTTTCACTTTAGATTGAGAAAACACTTACTTCAGGCCAAACAGCATTACAATCCATTTAAATCTTTAATATTTGTCCAATAAAAATGATACAACCACTGTAATTCTTGAGCAAGAACATGCAGACATTAAATCATGTAAACTCAGAGAGTTATATATGCTGACGCTTTACATTTAATGACCAACAGACAAACACAATGTGTCTCAGACTTTATATGAGTTCCCAAACAAACATTATTTGAAAGCCAAACCGAAAAAACACATGCAAAGACAAAATATAATGCAAAGTAAAGAACAATTTGTGAAAATATACCTTCATATTTTTATTAACCATGTCAAATACTGAAATCAAACTTAGACAAAGGGGTCTAATATTTCACGTTCAAAAGTACCAAGCAGATCTGGGGCACTATTGACTTCCATAGTGGGAGAAATAGTACTATGGAGGTCGGCGGTGACCCAGATCAGTTTGGTTACAAAAATTTTTCAAAATATATTAATTTGTGTTCAGTAGATGTTCATACAAGTTTGGGACAACAAGAGGGTGAGTAAATGATGACAGAATTAAAATTTTTGGGTGAACTATCCCTTTAAAGGGGTACTCCACTTTTTTGAAAATACGCTCATTTTCCAGCTCACCTATTGTAACACATTTGTTTTGTACCGTTTTGGAATCCATTCAGCCGATCTCTGGGTCTGGCAGTAACACTTTTAGCATAGCTTAGCATGATTATTTAAAAATTCTTCATATTTAAACTCTTCTTAAGTTACATTGTGTACTAAGAGCGATGGAAAATAAAAATTGCAATTTTCTAGGCCGATATGGCTAGGAACTATACTCTCATTCTGGCAAATAATCAAGGACTTTGCTGCTGAACCATGGCTGCAGCAGGCGCATTTTCGAGAGGCGCCCGAAAATAGTCCTCTTGGTAACTTCAATAGTCAGGTAAAAAATAGGAAAAATACAGAAACTCTTTGGTAATTTTTGTGCGATGCTAATGGTCTAATCAGATTCAATGCATTATGCTAAGCTATGCTAAAAGCGGTATCGCCAGACCGGGAGATCGGCTGAATGGATTCCAAAACGGTAAAACTCAAATGTTTAACTCTAGCATATTAACATATTTTCAAAAAGTGGAGTGTCCCTTTAAGCTCAAGAGATGTGTTGCTTGTTTGAATCCCTAGAGCAACATTGTAATAGGGCTGCCTGAATTATTAAACACACATAAACACATGGCCAGAGAATGACTGATTCTTATATGATTAGATATTGATGTAACAGATGAAAGAAAAAACTTTATGACTTTAGACTCGGTTGTGAAAAGTGTCTGTTTTAAATCCTAGATCAAGAGTTTATATGATATAAACTCTTGATCTAGGATTTAATTTATATCACACATTTTCTCTAACAGTTTCCTCTCATTTGTTTATGTAGCTGAATAGCATAACAACTGTGTTTGCAAAAAGCAAAGTCCTGTCCTAGTTTTACTGATGAGTCGATCATCACACACAGTCATAGAGAAAACCCTTCTGCCTTTGAAGACGGTTTATTTCTTTACAAAGAAGAGCAGATTGGCAGACACAACAAACTGCATCTCAGTCTTATTGTTTTAAAGAACTGCTTAAGCCTTTCTCTATGGAGCGTGTCAAATTTAGCCATTTTTTGTAATTTTTAATCATTTTATTCTGTTTTATTTGGAAAGCGACATCTTTTATTTATAATAAATGACATTTAATTGGCCATATTGTTCAGAATGTTTTCTATAACAGGCCTAACCTATTTATAAACAGTTAATCAAAATATATATACATTGAATGTTTTTCTTCTATGTATATATTTGTCTCATTGTCTGTTTGAATATTTCCACAATGGCAGCTTGTAAAATTCAAGTCAAATCTGTTGAAACTCAAGAGGCAAGTAAAGGTCAAACGATCAGACATAGCAAAATACTGAAAGAGATCTGCAGCACAGGGGCAGAGAGATGAAAGCTAATGGCTCTTAAAAGTCTCTCCTGTGGATTTAATGCTCTGTTCTTTTAGGTTTGTAATCCCTTTGGAAATGTGAGAATTTTGTTTGAGGTAAATAAAAAGCAGGTAAAATCTTTAAAGCGTGAGGACCTTATTCATGAAGAGCTAGCTGAACGGATTTATGTGTGCAGTAAATAATTTGTAAACCATCACTTTGAATCAAATGCAACAATATAAAAACGGTTTTATAAACGATTTATACAGAAATTTGCTTTGCTTGTGATTCATGAATGAGGCCCAGATTGTGTCATATTTTTATTGTTGAAATACTTGAAATCTCATTTCTCATACATTTTCCAGTTGAATGTGCAAAGGCACAATCTTGAAAAATGGTGGGTTATTTTTAAATATAATTCTTTCATTCATTCATTCCTCTTTGCACCGTCTGGTGCTTGAGGCGACTGCAAGGGAACTACCAACTCTTATCCGTGTTTTCGTCTTCAGGAGATCGGCCATCGGGAAGGATACGTCCTTGTGTCTTTGGTCTCGATCCATCATGCATACGGTTACCTGGTCTGCTTCAGTCCCGATTCTGGTTGTCGTTAGTTCCCTTGTTGTCGTTTCCATAGCAAGATTTTTTTTAAGGAAATGAAGTTGCTAACCCCACACCCAACCCTCCTCATTTATTATTTCTGTCCCATTTTAATCCAATTATGGGTTGAAAATAACCCAGCATTTTTAGGGGGTATGATAATATTCTGTTTGTAGATTCCATCCAGTTATACTTTGAGATAGATTTTTTAAACATTGTTTACATTTTCTGGCTATAACCAATAGTGTGTGTTTGGAGGCGGAGCTATCTGTTTGTCCGGACTTTTGTGATAATTCCATTCATGACCCAATAGTGTCAAATGCAGTTTTGTTTAATTGTCACACTCACAACACAGTAAACCGTCAAAAAAAAATTGTTGAAGGGGACATATCTTGAAAACCTGACTTTTTCCATGTTTAAGTGCTATAATTGGGTCCCCAGTGCTTCTTTCAACCTAGAAATTGTGAAAAAGATCAACCCAGTAACTTAGTTTTGGTAAACCATTCTCTGCAAACATGTGAAAAAATAGCTAATTGAAATTTGGCTCCCCTTGTGATGTCAGAAGGGGATAATACTGCCCCTTATTCTGCACTATTCAATTACAGCACTGCCATTAAGTGCAGAGATCAACTCAATTGCATTTAAAAGGACACACCCCAAAACGGCACATTTTTGCTCACACATACAAAGTGACAATTTTAACATGTTATTATAAATGATATATATGATATTTTGAGCTAAAACTTTTTTCAAATTTTTAAAAGATTTATTTGACATCTTAAAAAAGTCTTGTGAAATGTCCCCGTTAAACAAAGTGACATCACTACAGAAAAAATAATCCCGATAAATTACTGCAATGTTAACGTACAGGGATAAACTTTATAGTTTGAAATTAGGTCACTCGCAGCCTCAGTTTATTTTTCTTTCTATTTCAGTTTATATCAACGTGATGTCATCCCGCCTCTTTTGTTTCTGTGTGTACAACTACACCTCAATTCCAACAAACACACCGTTGCCAAAAAGTGGGGCAGTTGGTTAAGGTAGCCGTGGGGAGGAGACGGGCGTCTGGTAGGGCCTACGGCGGTTTCTATATCCAGACTCTCATTACACTCACTGTCTGTCAGAGATGAATTAGAGGCGGGTCACAACAACCCCAACTATTAATCATTATATATTGATCATCAGAGCAGATGTGTGGGGGAGTGAATGGACCCCTGTAGCTATTAGGAAGAGAAGATCCTCACAGGTACAGACTCTTGAGGCGAAGAACATTAAATCCACATCTTACGCAACCTGTTTTGTTTTTCCTGAGTGGCCTCCGTCCTCTCTTTGCCTCTGGATCCTACAAGTACATTAATATTCAGCGCAGGACGATGCTTACTGTATTTACATATTTGTAACGACCCTCGCCGGCCCTGTAATTAATGGTGCCCGCTGATGCGGAGCGAAATCCGACGGCATGTTTCATCTGAGTTGCCATGGCTACCCAATCCCGCTGTGACACCATGGCGACTGGAGACACGGGTGTTAACTGCTTCCTTGAGGGTCAGAACTTCATCATTCTATCATAGTCATGGTAGAAGAAAGGGATATTTCCATCTATTCATTCATCTGTCATTGCCTCAATCCATCTTTGCAGCCACATCCTAAAGGCCTGGTGTTAGGTCTTAATGTTACCACAGGGACTGCTCTGGCTTTTAACCCTTTATTGCAAGTACAAACCATTTTAACCATTCAGTGTGTGAGTTTATAAAGCACCATGGGTGATTACCTTTGGCAGTCCTGTTTATTTGTGTTTGTTTTTTGTGACATTTGTAATATTTATTTCACATTTATTTCTCTAGTGCTTTTCACCATGTTGCTTATAGAAAACATAGCAGCAGAAACATACAAAGAACATCAGTATATATAAAAAAAATAAATAAAATGTATTATAAAATGTATAGGTATAAAAATAAAATAAAATAAATTAAGTATGTAAGTAAGTATGTAAGTAAGTAAATAAGTAAATAAGTAAGTAAGTAAATAATAATTAAGTAAATAATAATTAAGGAAGTAAATTTAAAGTATGTAAGTAAATAGTAAGTAAATAATAAGTAAGTTAAAAAAATAAGTAAGTAAAAAATAATAAGTAAGCAAAAATAATAAGTAAATAATAATTAAAAATAATAAGTAAAAAATAATAATTAAGTAAAAAATAATAAGTAAAAAAATTAAAGTTTTTTTTAATTAAAGTAAAAAATGAAAGTAAGAAATAAAAAATCAAAGTAAGAAATAAAAAATGAAAGAAATAAATAAAAAAATAAAGAAAGAAATAAAAAAATGTAAGAAATAAATAAAAAATGAAATAAAAAAATAAAGAAATAAATAAAAAATGTAAGAAAGAAATAAACAATTTAAGAAATAAAAAATAAAAGAAAGAAATAAAAATTTAAAAAAGAAATAAAGAATAAAAGAAAGAAATAAAAGATAAAATAAATAAAATATTAAAGAAAGAAAGAAAAATTAAAGAAAGAAAGAAAAAATTAAAGAAAGAAAGAAAAAAGAAAAGAAAAAAAATTAAAGAAAGAAAAAAAATTAAAGAAAGAAAAAAAGGTAAATAAATAAAATAAATAAATAAAAATAAATAAAGAATTAAAAAAAAAAGAAAGAAATACAATTTAAATAAAGAAAAAAGAAAATACGAATTAAAAAATAAGAAATAATAAACAAACAAACATCAAACAAATAATAAATAAATACACAAATACATAAATAAATAAATAAACAAAAAAACAAATAAATAAAAATGTACGCCAAGTAGTCAATATCTTATATTCTATTTTGAGTTAGATTTATAACTAATATCTATAACTGTGTGTTTAAGATCATTCATCAAAATATCTTCTTTTGTGTTCAACAGAATAAAGAAACTCATACAGGTTTACAACAACATGAGGCTGAGTAAATGATGACATGATTTTCTTTTTTGGGTGAACTATCCATTTAATGTGATAAATATTGTCAATGTGTAAGCTATAAAACTTTTTGCTGTATGTAATAATGTAAAAAACACAACACAACTGTGAGACAACCGGCTATACAAACAGATCTTTAGAGGTTAAGACACATAATATGGGTTGGAACACCACTGTCATTGCCATTTTCTTTATAACACTGCACAAGGGTTTGTTAAAGCACAGATCCTCAGGCCAGTTTAATTATAACTTTAAAGCACTTGGCAGGCCCTTAAGCATTGTAGTTTAGTGCGAATAGCACCTCTGGACTTTAGCCCAGACATGGTAAATATGAAGCCAGACCCAATATCACCTCTCCACAGATAACAATCTAGCCAGAGACCAAAACCAATAACCAGCTTCTTCATTTACTGAGATTTCATCTTCTTTTGACCATAAAGTATCCTGTGATCTACAGAAGTGGCTCTGGTATCAGTCCACAGGCCCAGTCAGCCCCAATGGGCTTTAAGCAATCTATAAATTTACATTTTAATCTATTAAGTCCCGCACTATATTTTCGCAAGCATCTTCCGTTAGAAACCAAAAATGTCAGACATAAATCAAGTGTATTGAAGTATTTAATTTAAAGCAAACAGTTTGAAGATGCTTAGTCAAAGATTGAAAGCCAACGGCCGGTTAGGGACTTTTATTAATGTGTTGTTGTTTTGGTGTATCTTTGTAGCTATTTCTTCACATTAAAGGCTGAGATTCTTGGGGGCATTGGTCAAGACTGTTTATGAGTCTCATGATAATGTTGTTGTTTCAGCATCTGATGTTGCAAATTTCTTTCAGTGAGACGTTTCATTAGAAAACTTAACACTGCTTATGTCCTCAGGCCACAACTTTCTGACTAACAACTTGATTTTTAGCTTTGAGGTGATTTAATGTGACCATAAAAATGTTTATACATTTCATCACACTAAAGTAACGCCTCAGAGCCTCAATGTGCTTTAAACATAAAAGGGTTTTATGAATAAAACCAATAGCAATACTTTGGGAATAAATTTGATTAAAAAAAACCCAAAAGATATTGTTTAAAGAAGTCCCGAAATGGTTAACTTTTAAATGCAACTGATTAAGATGTTATAATAAGGGTATGTGTATGTTTTTATGTGTGCTCATATTAGATGTGGGGATTCCCGGGTCCCACATGAGCTTTGTAACCATTTGTGTGCATGCAAACTTGTGTGGCGAGCCTTTTTGTTGTTGAACATATGAATGTGTGTACATAAGCCTGTATCTGTGAGTGTATGTTTCAGCGCTTTAATTGAATCAGGCCCTTGGGAAAGCTGACTGTCTCAGCTGTAGGGCTGTGATCTCATCTCAATGTGCGACTGGCCGAGTACTCGCAGTCACTCACAGTCAAGTCAATATCACGGATAAATATTGCAAAGGCCTGTTCTCTGGGCTCCATGAATAATGAATGGAGCCATTTTGCCACTAAACTTGCCTGTTGTCTTGCAGGGCGTGCACGAGCACGTCTCCATTTCCGTCTCTCCTGTCTGTCTGTATTGGTGGAGGAGTAAATTTCTCATTATAAACTGACCTGTTTGAGAGGGATCAGATGGAGTCACATCTCTTCTCTTTGTATGATTTATTGCTAGATCTCTGTATTGATCCTCAGCAGGGGCTGTGGATGAGGAGATTTACCTCTTTTGTAAAAGTATATTTAGTTCCAAGCTGTTTTGTTTGCAATTGACAGCTTCAAAGCCGATCTCTGACATATTCATCTGTAAAAGAGCAGCATTGTGCTAGCAATGCCAGGGTGCCAACAATGCAAAGGGTTTAATACCAGAGAAAAACAGCCCATCCTCACCCCATGGCGTCAATATTTGACGCCACTTGACCATGCGTCAATATGTTACGCGGAGGGTATACCCTTCGCGTCATTTTTTGACGAACTGGGGACTTCAATACTATTGAGTCCGTTGCATTCTCTTTCCTATTTTCTTACCATTTTCGCGTCGGTTTACGGTTAGATTTACATAATGACATCCCTACCCAAACCTATCCCTAACCCCAATGTCAGGCGACAACTGTTTAATTTCGCGTACCTAATAGTATTGAAGTCCCCAGTTCGTCAAAAAATGACGCGAAGGGTATACCCTCCGCGTAACATATTGACGCATGGTCAAGTGGCGTCAAATATTGACGCCATGGGATGAGGATGTGTTGGAGAAAAAATGTATGCTTTAAATGCGATGCAAGTTGCTTTGTATAAAGAATCCACCAAATGTATTAATGTAGATATCTCTATTCACTCTTAAAAATGAAGGTGCTACATAATGCTATAGATGAACCGTTTTTTGTTGTTGTTTGGTTCCATATAGAACCTTTCTGTTTCAAGAAAGATATTTGGTGGCAAAAAGTTTCTTTAGGCCAGGGGTATTGCTAGACCTCTTTTACTGCACATACCGTAGCAGTGGCGACCGGTGACTTCTTTGTTCGAGGGCGCTCGATGCGAAGTTTGTCACAACATGTATGTAGCACGTCATGTGTGTGGTACGTAATTTCAAGGTACAGTATGTGTTCTGCGCGTCAAATGATCCTATGTGCATCACGAGTCTTGTCAAAATAAGTGCATGCTGTAGACGTGTCTAAAGGGTTTATGATTAAAGAGACGCTCGCGTTTGCCAGATACTCACATAATCTCACGCGTAATCATAGTTTACTGTTAAGGGAGTGTCTTGCGTATATTTTGTGAACGTGAGCGTCTCTTTTATCATAAACGGTTTTGACGCATGTGCAGCAGCCACTTATTTTGACCAAACACGTGATGCACATGGTTCACATGACGCAATAAACACATATTTTGAAAACACGAGCAGCACACATGACACTCCGAACGCTTATTTTGAATTAGCGTCCCTTGGATGAGCAGTCACAGGCCGTTACTGTACTGTACTGTAGATCTGCTAAATGTATGCCCCAGTGTAAAACTCAAGTTTAAGTTGTATCAATTTACTTGACAGTGTATTTATTTACATTGATAATCACGGCAAAAACTTGTTTAATGAAACTCCGCCCCATACTTTTAGAAAAAGGTACACAACTGTACCTTTTCTATCACTGTGGTGGGACCATCAAAGGTTAATTTTTTTTACTTTAAGGGTATACAACACATCGAAATGCTGTACCTTTTGGGGTACAATATATTATGACCTATTGTGTGCCTTAACGAACATTTTTGTACCAGTTCAATTTTAGGGGTACAAAACAGTTAACTGTACTTTTAAAGGTATACAATAGATACTTAACTCTTTCACCGCCAGCGTTTTAAAAAAAAGTTGCCAGCCAGCGCCAGCGTTTTTCATGATTTTCACCAAAGTTTAATGCCTTCCAGAAAATGTCCTTCTTTAATTATATAAACATACAATATACCAAATGAAAGAACAGACCCTCTGCTTTTCAACAAAAAAAAACGTTTCATCCTACCTTTAGTGGTTCTTTGGCAATCAGCTTTTGAATATGGGTAGGTTTTTGCAAAACACCATATTTTGAGCAAAAAGCAGAGATAATTCAATTTTTGTGACAGACTTTTCATAGAGATCCCATTCAGAGCGATCTTTAAAACAGACACGGACATGCAGCAGCTTGCCATAGGGCAATACTTCCGGTTTTAAAAAGTTGCGGAAGGGATAATAGCGGTATTGCGGAAAGACGGAAAATCTCGTCAATGGCGGGGAAAGAGTTAAAGTACAGTAATGTACCCCAAACAGTACAACATTTTATGTCTAGTATACCTGTTAAGGTACCACCCCAGCAACTGAAAAGGTACAGTTTTTTTCCCTTTTTTTGACATTGTAAACCTAACGTCACTGGAGCTAAAAGTACAAATATACTGAATACAATTGTGGTGATATGCATTAATACAAATTAGCCACCTTGTAAAATACGTACAAATTGCCATAAGATTGCGTTGAAAGGTTTGTCATTCACTCTTATTGGCTATTGTGAAAGTAATGACACAATTATCCACATTTAAAAACCCAAAGTATGAAATACAGGATATGATATGATTGGGGCAGCCCCTAATTTGCTTGTGAACAGATCTGAAAACATCACACATTCCCATAAAGTGGTTTTATCTTGGTTGTAGTTTGTACCTATATATTTCCTATCATTTTTATAAATTATTTGCAGTGGAAACAAATGCAGGGCTTCCATTTCGTAATTTTTGACTAATGGTTACCAACAACTTCACTTACTGCTGAAATTTTTTTATGCCACCTGTGGTTGTTGTTGTTAAACGTCGAGAGAAAGCAAGACTGTATTTCTTCTCACTTGCATTAACAGTTCATATCTGTGTTTTTGCATTTGTCAGACACTTTTATCCAAACTAGTGACTTTGTGTCCAAAGTGTGTTATTATATGAGCATTATTGGAATTGAACCCATGACCCTGGCATTACTGATAATATGCTCTACCAATTGAGTTTTTCCCCAAAATTAAAAACACCCTTATAACACTTAGGACTCATTTATAAATATTTAATTTTATTAATATACAATCGGTTGCATGCCGATTTGATCCACGCACGAAAATGATTCTGCTGACAAGCTATAAAGACATCACACTCGACTGAGATTTGGCTGTGTTTTGCTGAAGCGGTTGCTAAGTTGCTGTTGTTGTGGTAACCAGCTCTCTGTGCCCTTGAATGGAGGAAAACTCTGGCCTAGCTGAGCAGGGTTAGTGCAATGTGATTGACGGCTCGCTGCTAGAAAAGCACTGTGCGTGGGTTAGAAATAAGCTGCCCCGCTGGGTTGCTCAAAGGGTCTTGCTTGGGCTACACAGCCAAAACTGTCTACCTGAAAAATAGATGGCTATGAGAAGCAACCAAGAGAGACGAGTTAGTGACAGACATTTAGATGAATCATCGGTTCTTGCAGAAAGCCGAAGAATGAGAAGATATCACGAGTTGGCAGCATATTGTGGATATTATAGGGGACAGAGGTGATCCATTGGGTTAATTTTGTTCCAATATACAAACCCACCACTGTGTGTGACTGCATGTTTCCTATTCTCATTATTTAAGTAATCACTGGCATTTGAAGGCAAGCATCACTATTTAGTTTTTACTTAATTGGCTTATTTTTATATTTTGAATGTTAAGCAGGTGGTAACACTTTATTTCGATAGTCCACTTTAGACATTTTACTAATTATAAGTAACTTTGCAACTACTTATCAACTACCAATCTTTAGAGAATTAGTAAACTGTCTGCTTAATATCTACTAACACTTTATTGTGATGATATCTCAACAGACATTCAACTGTCTATAAGCATCTTTGCATGTGCATGTCAACTTATTCCACTAACCCAAACCTCTTCCCTAACCCCAACCATTACAGTCTACTAATACCCTAATGACAGTTAGTTGACGTATAGTTGCAAATTATTGAAAGTTAGTTGACATGTAGTTGCAAAGTTATTTATAGTTAGTAGCATGTCTAAAGTGGACTATCAAAATAAAGTGTAACCAAGCAGGTTAAACAATCCCATAGACTTGGATTGAGGAAGGGAAATAAGCTATGGGGGCCAGAATATTACAGAGACTTTTCTTGCACTATAAGCAACCACCAATAACACCCTAGGAACCAAGAAGCAATTTCCTAACAACCACGCCTTACACCAAGCACCACTGATATTTTCTTCAGAAAGCGTGAAAATCTAATCTGTTTGTATGTTGTTTACTTTTGTCTGTGGATGCTGTTGGGGGCTTTGTAATGTCCGTTTGCCGGTGAGCTTGTCAAGTCAGGTAGCTTATATTTTGTGTGTTGTTGTGTGTACTTGTACTCTGCTGCAAATGCGTCAGCATCAGTGGACCTGTATCAAAGCTTGGGCATGTGATTTATTTATTGAAGGCCATTTACATGTTGTCAAAGCATCTGCGGTTGCATAACTGCCAACTGCCAAGCAACAGTTACATCTTTAGTGGCTGTGAAAAAGGAAATCAGAAAAGTTAAAAAGAGGGAGTGAATGGATCTGAATGATTTTTCCCTGAAAGTGCAATGAAACCTGTAAAGTATATAAAAGATGTAATGCAAAATGAATAATAAAATATATAAATAAAAAAGAAATATAATAATAATAATAATAATATTTTTCATAGTAATAATTATTATTATTACTACGTACAATAATACATACACCCACTGTACTTTTGATAGAGAGCGTAGTTTAGGTAGGACGTCCCAGATGCTGAAGATTCCATCTAGTCAGTGTAGAAGCGTAAACTATAAGTTAGACTGCTTTTGATTTTTTGCCGTCCGTGTCCCTTCTCCCCCTCTGTGTAAATCAGGCTGCCTAATGCTGCGTTTACACCAGACGTGGTAGAGGCGGCAAGTGAGGGTAATTTACATGTTAAGTCAATGCAAAGACGCGATTACACAAGGATTATTATCCTGCGGCGCGGAACGCGAATTGATCGTTGCCGCGGGAAAAGCGCGAGTTAAAAAATCTGAACTTCGGTGGATTTCCGCGCCGGGTTAACCAATAAGGACCTTGCTGTAGTAGTGACGTGATTACAGGAAGCAAGTGGAGTGGCGGAGTCTCCGCGGAGTCGCAGAAGCCCCTCCCATGACGGGAATTTCCGTGTGAATTTCTCGAATGACTAGAAGTTCACCCGCGGCTTTCACGCGTGAATGAAGCGAGTGAACTCAAATGTTCAAGCGTCCAACTACGCGCCAATAGCACGTTTTAGCCGCCCATACCACGGCTGGTGTAAACGCAGCATAACAATTAGTCGCGACTAAAAGTTATAATAAAAGTTTTTGTTTACATAATATATGTGGGTTTACTGAGTCTAATAATTATATATAAATACACACACATGCAGGGCTCGCAGAAGCGCTAGCCTGACGTCCCAGGGCTATTGTGCCTTGCAGGCGGGCTACCAAAATGCATCTCCGCCCTGCCTGTCGGGCTATATTGACTTATAAGAAGGAAAAATATATTTAAATGCTTCTGCATTCTCTCACAGATTTGGATGGGTAATTATCATGGCTTATGAAATTCAGGAATCGGGTATTTAAATCGCGCTTGAACGCACGTTCGCGTTTACTTTCACAATCACACAAAGTTGCGAACTGTACAGGAAGCAAGCAGCACTGATTTGTCATTGATGATCTGGATCTGTTGCGCAAAATTATCCTCAAGTTAAAAATGAAATCTCTCACAGCAAACTTTAAAGTGATATTGATTGCATGTGCGGTGAAGAGAATTACGAAAAAGGCTACAGTATGTGACTGTGCAGAACTCGCTCTTAAAGCGACAGTAACCCCGATTTTTCTGATAGGAAATATTATCCCATTGAACCACTATTAAATGGTGAGTATATCCAGTGTGGATATGAGCAGGATTAGTTAAGATTCCAGATTTTTTTGTTTGTTAAAAAAACAACAGCATCAAAAACAACAACATCGAGTGCCATTTTCTTATTTGTGACTTCAGTTAATATTTTAGATTCAGAATATGAAGTTTATATAAATTTCAGTTTTCTTTTAGAAGCAAATATTGGTATTGATGATTGCAATCTGATTACTTTATGTGTTTGTGTTTGAATAGATGTTTTGTCTCAATATTCTACTTAAAATGCAATGTCTTTTTTATTTGGGTTACCAAAAACTGATGAGTGCCTGTCCGCAGGGCTACCAGAGATTTCGAAATTTTGAGAGCTCTGACATGGATGTATAATTTTAAGAAAAAATCTATATAATAAATATTTTATTTATAGATAATATAAATTATATATAGTCACGACTAATCGTTAGGCAGCCCTAGTGTAAATATTGTATATTGACTTGTAATGTAAATACTGTAAATAAAAACTTTGCCAGTGGTTTGCATCGCATCTCTGTTGTCGTTTTCGCTCCGGGGTTGTAACAGAAACATAAGAATCGAAAATATGTCTTGTACATATTTTAAAAAGTGATATAGATATATAGATTACATGCACTGTAAGTTGCTTGGAAAAAAGTTTAGTTTTCTTATAATTTGGCAAATGTTTTTTTTTTTATTGAAGCCTCCACTACACTTATTTCTATGTTAACAGAAAAAATACAAAATATTTCAAGGATGCTTACATATTTTTACTGGAAAACATGACAAAATACTCATAAAGTAAATCATTTTTGTAGTGTTTTTCACTTTACCTCAAATACTGGGTCAAATATAAAACTGACATCCTGATGTTCCCTTCACATGTGTATTAACAAGCACACTCGCCCATATCCATATTCTTCAAAATACTTCTGAACTGTTAACTTGTGATCTTTCAGAAGCACATTTCATTTCAGGCCAAGAGGGAATATGAGATGAATAGCGCAGAAGCAGGAGGTTATCCACAGAGAGATGATCCAAGAAACAGAATGAGCAGATAAAAGATGAAGTTTGCCGTTCGGCATCGGGCCGCGTGTCTGCGGGCTATATCTCGACAGAAGCGAAAGTGACAGTTTGGTCAGAAACAGTTTAGCTATCCTTAAACATGGCCGCCCGCAGGGAGACAAATCTCGCATTTTAGGTCAAAGGGACTCGTTGTTGATGTTTGGAATAAATAGGCTTATCAAGGGTTTTTAGAAGCCAGTTTTGTATCTTCAAGTCAGGGAGAGAAACACATGCATTGGCCAATAAACAGATCACAGTGAAAGCTTCAAATGATATATAATGATATATTTGCAAGTCAAACTTATTTTTTTATCTCGCCTGTAGCTAAACTGGTAGACCATTGTGTTAGCGGCATAAAAATTTGTAGATTCGATCGCAGAAAACATACATATAAACAGTGGCATGAATTCAAAATATGTGTTCGGAGTGTCATGTGTGGTCTCGTTATTTCAAAATATGTGTTTGTTCCATCATGTGCAGCAGACTCGTATTTTGACGTGATGCACATAGGTTTACATGACGTGCATAGAACACAAACATTGTGCAATCTTTTGTCCCCACCCCTTTCAACACAAACTGACGCCTCTGGAACTGACGTGATCTGACATGCCCTTACTCAGTCAATATTAAAGATATCAAGTTATATTCTCACAGAATGTTCTTTATTTCATGTAGAAAACACCAAATCACAAAAAAATGACTACTTTAGCTGGGGTTTCACAGCCGGGGTCACATTTGCACAGCATGCTGGAGTATGGTACAGTACAAGTATATGTGCTGCTAACCACTATGCACGGCTCCGACTGCTGTTTGGTATAAACAGTATTTCTATTACAGTCTGAGCTTGTATTCATAGACTGCGTGAATACCGACACGACAGTGTGGTAATTCAATCTCTGCAGGTGCACTGTGGGATACGGCCTGTTGTTAAGGGAGGTCTCTGTGGTGGCGGCTGTGTTGGTATAGCGGCAGTAGTTTAATGGTGTGGAGTACATTAGCGTTGACTGATCTGTAAATATGTCTGCGTTCTACTGCCTCAGCACCCTTTGACATCCACATGGATCAAACTGCTGAAACGCTTCCCTATGCACTCAATCAGTCGCTCTTTCTCTCTGCATCCACATTCTCAATTCGCAATCCTATTTTTCTTGATGTGAAAAGATCATTTTGTTGGGAGCGCACAAGCGTTCTCGTTCTTAGAGATGTATTTCTGCACATTCACCTGGCTGGGAACATATTTAGTAGTGGCCTTGTACATTTCTACCTTTCGTCATTGTTCTTTTCAGCTGAATTTGAATGCCTTCAGAGTGACTTTAAAAGGACTGTGACATTACAACGACGTAAATGTGAAATATGAAGAACCGTGTGGCTTTTTCATTCTAATGTTTACTCTTAAATGCAGTGGCGGCCGGTGACTTCTTTTTTCGAGGGCGCACGATGCGAAGTTCGTCACAGCATGTATGTAGCCTGTCACGTGTGTGATTCGTAATTTCAAAATATGTGTTCTGCGCATCGAGTGAACCTAGCATCACATGTCTTGTCAAAATAAGTGCCTGCTGCAGACGCAACTAAAGGGTTTATGATAAAAGAGATGCTTGCGTTTGCCATAGCCTCACATAATCTCATGCGTAATCGGGTGATTCTCACAAAACCATTGAAACACCACGGCACTAATGATTTTAGCTATAAAATGTGTAATATAGTAATATTAAAAAGCATCAGAATTAACACAATACTGTGTTCTACCTTGCACAATGTGTGATTTCAACATAAGAATTTATAATTTGTAAATTTTATTTAATTTTCTGCTGAAATGCTCATTACCGCAATGTGTCCGGCTGTGTTTGAACATGCGTTATGTTGTAATTTAATCAAATTAACATAAAAATATTTTTAAAAAGTGGATGTTTTGCTAGACTACTTCAGATGACAGAAAAAAATATTTACTGAATATTCATGTATAATAATAATGAACAAAAATTAGGAAAATTATGTGTCCATGCCTGATGTTCTCATCCTCCGCAACACTTTTTGAGAACAGTTTAAGCACACATACAGAATTTTAATAAAGTTTGATTTTGAGTGACCAAGCACATGGACCAGTTACTTCAAGATGGCTACCAGTCAAGATCATTTTTTTACAGTTAATTTGAAATATTGTCTTGTCAGAATGCTTACACGACATTTTGATTATCATTACCGCAACAGATGCGTATTAAATGTTAATTTAAATAATAGAATCATAATACTTTGATTTTAAATGCATGTGCAGAATCTCCAAATTATGTTCTTTCAGGTTTGTCATGTCATTTTGAAAATATGTCAGTGTTGATGTTTTCTGACTGTTGCGGTAATGAGATTTTTTAGGACTAATTTTTAAAATTATGTTACAAAAAGTGTTAAATGATAAGTAAAAGTGTTTAAATTAATGTTCCCATTTCCTCCAGACTTTGTTTTTCAATGTCTGGTGGGAAAAAAAGTAAATTTAAGCAATTTTTACATTTTCATGCTTGACATTTTTAAAACCAAGTTTTCGTGAGAATCACCCAATCAGAGTTTACTGTTAAGGGAGTGTCTTGCATGTATTTTGTGAACGTGAGCGTCTCTTTTATCATAAACTGTTTTGACGCATGTGCAGCAGGCACTTATTTTGAAAAAACACGTGATGCACATGGTTCACATGACGCAACAAACATATATTTTGAAAACACAAGCAAAACACATGACACGTAATTTGAATTTGCGCCCCTCGGAAGAGCAGTCACGAGCCGCCACTGCTTAAAGGACTGGCTCTCGTATTTTTTCTGTGTGTCATATTTGGCCTTGCTCTGTGTGTACAGTGTGCAGGCGGAAAAGTTGCTGTTATGTAACTGTTTTTCATCTGAGTTTATGAACCTGGTAAATGCTGTTTTTATTATGCTGGCTAAAGCAGACATTACTTTCATTTCGATAATGGCCTTCACCGAGTGTAATTCAGTCTGTTGGATAATGTGAAACAGCGGGGGGAACGGTCCTGGTGTACTGCAGATCTTGATTGTGGGTTTTAATAAAACTAGCAGTTATTATCCCCCGGCTCAAGCTCTTTATGCTCTTAATTACATTGTACCATATTATACTTTTTATTATCATATTTGTGTCCTGCATTGTGTATTGGTGATCATGTGACTACTAGTCTATGCCTCTGCGGAAAGTAAACAGAGGTTGTACGGCATTGATGCAAGGTTGAATTCAATGAAAGCATAATGATAAAGTGTTGTTGCAAGTACATTTAATGCAAAAGCCTCTGTTGGATCTTTAATAAGTTGGCAACGTGACATTTCAGAGTACTGTTGAGAGCCGTTTCTCGCCTCTGTAAGTGTTTAGTCAAGTTTTAAGGTGTCTTTGGCCTGGCCAGTGATGTTTATTTTATAACAGAAAAATTCCCAGGTGCTTTAGCCTTTCTAGGACCCCAAGCTCATCTACAGAAGCCTACTGTAGACACACTCAAACTGGCCTTTAAGCTTGAACAATCCCCTGTAAGAGCGATCGTCTAATGTTTGTTGTGTGAGAGAGGGGTGAGCGGGAGTGTTGAAAAGGTTAAGATCTCATGTGATAGGAATCCTGAGTCCTCCTTCCTCCTCTCCAAACCCTTAGTCTGCTTGCTGCACTGAGCTGTTATGGTAATTAACAGATAACCTTTAATGAGGTGTCGCCCTTGTTAGGGCCTTAATGAGGAAAATGTCACCCCGCTGTGGCATTCTAACAAGAACGAGAACATTGCATGGACATGTGAACGCACGATGATGTCACTAGCGGTGACAGCGGAAGTGTTGACCAAACTGTTATTGTCTAAATGTCATCTGACCACTGCAGTCAGGGTTGCTTTTATTCAAAATGCATGAACTTCCTATCATTTTAAATCAGGAATGTAGTTGAAAAAGTGTAAGTTAGCATTTTTTAAGGCGTGTAGGGGTAACTCTTAGACTCAAGTTCATACTTGAGTAAATAAAAATGTATTTATTTAATTTATTAAGTTCAGGTATGCCTTCAAACTGATATTTTATCAGCAGACCTGAAGATAACGGACCTAAATGGTCAGTACTCGATTGGTCAGCTTTGATGACAAATTTTATGCAGCAGAACTCCAATCATCCACAACAACAATGCTAAAGTAAACATGATCATTTTCTGCGTCTTTCTCAGAGCTCATGAAGGTATTTTAATGTCACTAAACATTTTAAAACATAAGCATTCTGTGCACTTTTTCCAGCATATGCTTGATGGACCAAATGTTAATGAGGCAATTTCCCTCTTCGTTGCTCCACGTTGCTCCTACGTTTGGTTTTTGAATACGCTCATTCCAATGATACAACAAACCCCAAAGTAAACAATGAAGTGAGTTATTGTCTCCAACGTAAATCTCTTTTCTTGGACTACAACAATCACACGGATTGTAGGCAACAGTTTACTTCCTGGGATTGGTGATGTAGACATGACCGACATTATCATAATTTCTCCCGCTTCGGACTCACAGCTTGTAAGTTAACTCCTGTTAGCAACCAAATCTTTCAAACATGGTAAGGAGCATCACGTTTTCAGATGACGTCAGAGGTATTCATGCCAATCACAACATAGAGAATAGCTGGCCAATTAGGGCTTTTCAAATCAGTGCGTTTCAGGAAGAGAGTGAAATCTGGAGCTACAAAAATGTACTGTATGTGGAAAATAATGTGTTTTTTTAACCATAAACCATGCAAACACATTGTATTATACCAAATACACAAAAAACATTGTTTTTTAGAAATATAATAGGTGTTCTTTAAGGGGTCCAATATGCAGTAGCTTGCTCTGATTATAACCTGCATTGATAAAATCACAATAAGATTTTTGTTTTGAAATCGAAGCAAGCTCTATTTTGAAATCGTGTGACTTCCATTCTGATTTATTCCATTTTCCATCATTTTATATTTTCATCTGATAGGTGACATGATGGATGTTTTTATAGACAAATAATACAAAATAATTCTGCATCATTCAGAGTCAAGACTTTGAATGATGAGACACTATGATACAGTAGTCTCTCTCTCTCTCTCTCTCTCATCCATCCCTCCCTCTCTCCATCCATTCATCCATTCATCTATCAAACCAGTTTTTTTTATACATTGATGCCAGTGAACTCTGATCTGTTTGTCTGTATAGTATAAAGACCCGTGACCAACAGACAAATCACCATTTCACCTCTTTACATGAGAAAATATCTCAGTTTAGGTCAAGACATTTTTAAAACTCTTTTAGGAGACTGGAAAATACATTTTAAATGTATTTTTATTATCATTTAAAAGTATTAAAATTTTAATTTAAAATGTAATTTTTTTTGTGTATTATTAAAACATTTAATATAACGCCATGAATAGTATAAATGAAATGTGGGGATTAGAGCTTAGGACATAATTAAAAACAATAACAACAACAGACATTAAAAAAACAAAAATAAATAAATTAAAGAAATAAATGACACCTCAACATTAATATTTCATCATTTTGCATATGTTTTTCTAGGAATTTATTACTCTGTCACAACATTCACTTCCTGCACCATCTGCATTTCTGTGTTTTTTAAGGTGATCAAACACTATTGGCAGAGATGTTTGTCCAGTACAGTGGGAGTTAAAGGTGGTCGTCTAATTGGTCAGTTTGATTGTATCAAGTTGGGTCACATGGTCAAGGAAGGAATAAAAAGACAATGTTGGATATGCTTTGACTGTCTCTTCTTTTTCCTCATCTTATTTTGGGCTGCTATCCTTGAGGTCTTCTCTTGGTTTCTGCTTATTCTCTATGCTCTTCCTCTTTACCTGAGCTCTGGGGTTCAGGCCAAACTTCCAGTTTTTAATGGTGCCTCTCTTTTTCGGCTCTCTTGCAGTGTGTGTTCACTACTCACTGGGATGGGTTAAATGTAGAGGTCACATTTCGAGTATGCGTTGCGTACTTGACAAATGTCAAACTTTTACTTTTACTTTCTGCTACTTTTTTTCATTATCTGTCCTTTGATTTTTTTATGTCTTGGGTAATGTTTCATATACATTGGAGACAGTTAATGGTACACATATTATAATTTACACATATTACCCTCTACAGTTAAACAATTGAGTTTTAACATTTTGGAATCCATTCAGCTGATCTCTGGGTCTGGCGGTACCACTTTTAACATAGCTTAGCACAATTCATTGAATCTGATTTGACCATAAGCATCACACTCAAAAATAATCAAAGAGTTTCAATATTTTTCCTATTTAAAACTTGACTCTTCTGTAGTTACATTGTGTACTAAGACTGACGGAAAATTCAAAGTTGCGATTTTCTAGGCCGATATGACACATAAATATGTGTGTTTGTTAACCTAAAGAGCCCCTGCACAAATGCAAGGCATTGCTCTATCTGTGTATCTGAAATCTCTGGAGGATGTGCGTACCTGTAAAAAGCAACCTCAGTCCTGGGGCACAGCATAACATAAAGGACTCGATGAGGCTCAGTATCTTCTCTCAAAGA
The DNA here is from genome assembly GCA_025389145.1 of Misgurnus mizolepis. NCBI lineage: Eukaryota > Metazoa > Chordata > Actinopteri > Cypriniformes > Cobitidae > Misgurnus > Misgurnus mizolepis. The sequence goes on along the minus strand of JAIFKI010000019.1, from coordinate 23,625,942 downwards.
TGTCCCGCAGAGGAGTCCGTGCCAGACAGACAATAAACTATAGCCTCCAGCTCTCGCTCTCTGTCTTTCTCACACACTGTCTGGAGCATGTCGACATTGCCACAGGGGTGCCTGTGTGGGTCCTTGATGTTGGCGTGATTGAGCCTCACTTTCCTGCTGTGAGCTGGGCCTGCACTGTAGCTTAGCCGACAGGTGCCAATTTGGAGTGAGAGAGGGCACTCGGGTGAGAAGAGGAATATGGAAGTGCTGTAGGGTGGGATGGCAGGTAAAGATAGTTAAAGGATGAAGATTATGTATTTGTGTGTGTGTGTGTGTGTGTGTGTGTGTATGTGTGTGTGTGTGTGTGAGAGAGAGAGAGAGAGAGAGAGAGAGAGAGAGAGAGAGAGAGAGAGAGAGAGAGAGAGAGAGAGAGAGAGAGAGAGAGAGAGAGAGAGAGAGAGAGAGAGAGAGAGAGAGAGAGAGAGAGAGAGAGAGACCAGTCTAGGTGATAAAACCACCCATAGGTGGCATGGACTGTACTTGTCTTTCAAGCTATTGTACAGTAGAGCAAAAAATCTACATGAAAGTTATATCTTATTCCTGCACCAATCTAAAGTTTGTAATTTATTCACCACTATCATCTTAACAAAATATTCAGTTTTAATTTACATTTCTGCATTTGACAAATGTTTTTTTTCAAGTGCAACTTTCAGTGCATTCAAGCTATTCATGAATATCAGCTGACGTAACTCACATTTCGAACGTGTTTTCTGCCATTTTGAGTACCTGAAGTGGTCGCAAAAGAACTAGAAGCTATGCCTTCAATATGTTGTGAGCATCAAAATCGCTATTTTTACAACACTAAGAAGGCTCGACACAACATACTTTGCTCGAAGTATCACCTGTGTCTCAACACGTGAACTCGAGCATTGAGAACATTGTGTACAAAGAGTTTACTAAAAAGAAGGTTTTGAACAACTGACTTTGGTTGTTTTGGAGTCGTCTCGCCGCCATCTTGCCAGTCAAGATGTATTGATCTCCAAATGCGACGTAAGGAGGGAGGAGAGTAAAGATGTATAGCTCCTAAAGCATAGTCCAATATTAATGCATGGATAATTCGTTGTTTTGTCGCAAGTGAAAAACAATATTGACCTTCTAGTTAAAAAAGGAGCCTCATATGAGATTCATTCATTCGCATTGGGAAATTGATTCTTTATGTCTGGCAAAGATGGTGAGCGGACACCAAGACAGCCAAAGTCAATTGTTCAAAACCTTTCTTTTTAGTAAACTCTGTGAACACAAACAATGTTCTCAATGCTCGAGTTCGAGATTCAGGTGATACTTCGAGCAAAGTTTCATGTTGTGTCGTGCCTTCTTCATGTTGTAAAAATAGTGATAGTTTGGTAGCAGGGGACAGCGGCTGGAAGAATGCATCAGGGATCGAGTAGGCATCACACCCTAACCAAGATATTTTTTTTAGGTAGCATTTCTTTTCATGACAGTTGAGGTGCGAAATGTTGTCTTTCGTATCCATTTCCTGTATCCGTAAGAATCATAGACAGTAAAAGATAAGAAATCCGTAAATCGTAGCAAGCTAGCCAATGCTTGTCAGTAGCCTCCTGATACTCGGTAGGTACTCAAGATGGCGGCAGGCAACTGGAATGACGTAAAAGGTCACATGACTGATATTCATCAATACAAGTTCTGGCAATTGCAATTTGCCGTATGCATTGCACCACATTTCAAAGGCGTGCTATTTATACGCAATTAATGAGAATGGGTTGGATAAGGATATTGACCAAATGCTCTTGGCATGTAATATACTTCTATAAAGTGCTTTTGTTTCAAATCTGCTTAATTTGCAGAATCCATTAAACACCACGTCGATTTTTTCAACAAAGTCCTCCAAAGTGCACAGAAGAACATTTTGAATTCTTTCATCATTTGCAATGTTTCTAGTTGCATCTTTAGTAATTTTGCAATTGTTTACTTCTCCAAAGAAGTGGATTTATATTCGCCAAAAAAACTTGCATGCACTTAGAGGGTTTTGCAGCTCAATAAAAATGAAATGACTAAAGTAAGATGTGTGAAAATATGGCATTTCAGTTACTGCCTAATAACCTTTGCATAGCCATTAAAGTGAAATTACTGAACTTGAACATAGGTAAAACGCTCTTAATCATTATAGATATTGAGCAGCCTCCATTGCTTGAAGCTTCTAATGAAAGCAGTCAGTGTGAGAATTTGATCATAAACAGTAATTTGGATATAAAAGGTCATAAAACATCATAAAAAATAAATCAGCATATTGATTCTAAAACATTTACATCTTGATTATTATAACAATGGTCTCCAAACTAGCCTCATTCAATGAGGTCCAAGGATAAACAAGGCCTCATGGAATCATCTAAAATGAGGTTAATATGAGCAACAGTTTTATGGTGTGCGGTCAAATGTAGAATAATGTTTTCATTTCAGTTTGCTATCTAATGCTCAAAGCATGGGACCAATTTACAGTACCAGGACAAAGTTTATGTTCCCATTGCAGAAAGCCAATTCATTTGCATAAATGGTCTTTAACTGCGATCTGATCTTCAGAGGGAGTTATTTAATAACATTATGAATGACATGGTAATTACCTCATAATTAGTATCCGGCAATGTAACACAATTACCCGACCATTTGGGTATCAAGAAATGCATAGAAGTGAATTTGTAAAACAAGAAATGATCGCATACTACAACATAACGCACAAGGTTCTTTATAACTTCGTAACACACAAGGTTCACAAGCAGATACATTTATCTTATGAGCCGATAATCCCAAAAAGTTTCAAATGACCCTATAAGGCTTTCATGTCAACATTCATACCATCATTTGTGTTGGCACACTGTGTTTGCGGTGTATTATCAGGAGAAATGCGCTCGCTTGATACCTTGAGATCTGTCCCCTCTAAAAATATGTGTTGCACTGCAATGTGACAGTGAAAAATGGGGCTCGTGGTGAGTATACACCAGACAATCGGCCTGCTCTGTAAACTCGAGAACTGAAATACAGCCGTGGCTTTGATAACTGACACACTCTTTGTTCGAATGTCAAGAACAAGAGAATTTACTCTGGGGAAACTATAACTCACTTAAACTTATTTCAAACGGAGGAACAAACTCTGCTATGTTTTGCTTCAACACATATAGTATGACCTTAATAAAAACCAAACTCAGTGGTGATGTCTTGTAGTTCACTTTAAATAAAGCTTCAAGTCTCAAAACAATGACCACACTGTTTTGTTCATTTGAAACTTCAATGACAGGGGAAATACACTGTCAGAAAAAAATGACAAAAATAGTCCCAAGCTATCAATGGGGCAGTACTCTCTAAAAAGGTCTTAATATGTTTTTATTCAGGTATACTTTTGGTGCTCTTTGGCACCAGTATGTACCTCTGAGGTGTAGTTTTTGAAAAAGTATCGCCCTAGTGACAGCTAGGGACCCCAACAGTTTACAGTTTCAATTAAGTTTAAAATTGCAGTTTCAGCACAGCTTCAAAGGGCACTAAACGATCCCAAATGCGGCATAAGGGTCTTATCTAGCGAAACGATTGTCATTTTTGACAAGAAAATCAAAAATATGCACTTTTAAACCACAACTTCTCGTCTTGCACCAGCCGTGTGAGGTGCCAGCGTGAACTTACGTATTACACGTATTACGTGTTACATGTGTGAAACGCACATTTGCAGACCATTTTAAACAATAAACTGACAGAAAGACATTTATTAGTATCATTCCACATACAACAACGTCGGAACGGTCCTCTTTATTCACACTTGTAAACACTGGGGCGGTAGTTTCGCATACGTCATGCGTGACCTTTCAACATGCTTACGCAATACGTAAGGTCGTGGTGGAACGTTACGCGGCTAGTGCAAGATGAGAAGTTGTGGGTTAAAATAGAATTTTTTTTCCTGACGAACATCAACATTTTGGATGACATGGGGGAGTAAATGAACTGAAATTATTTTATGAAAGTGGAGTATTACTTTAAACTGTTTATTGCTATATGTTGATTATTGCATAACAGAACCTGGTGGCAAGTACTGCTGTTACATTTTTTCCAACTTAAATCATTCTCTTTATTTCTCATGTTTGTCTTTTTTGCCTTCTGTCCTCTACAAATCAATAACTCCATGCCTCAGAAATGGTTTAAAGAAAACCTTCCCAAAAATTATTCTCAGGCATTCGTATAGTGTCCTCAGAGGTACCAGATAACTGTGGGCTTACACTTTCATTCTGTGGCCTTTATTATTCCCAGAAAACTACTTTAGTCCATGTGTGGGTGACTTTCAATCTCAAACATACTCGACAGCAGCACCGCTGTTTGCAAGGCTACATATAGACCAAAGAAAGACAGAGAGACAAGTCTAAACAGCACACTGAAATATTTATATTGGTTTACAGTATACTTAATGTAATGACACAACCCGCCCTGTACAGCACACTAACAAAAAGGTAAGCAAGCATTATTAGCTAGTTATTATAGTTTATAAAGTTTAAAATATGGATATTTTTCTTACGAAATTGCATTGATTACCCACAAAATACCTTTATTAACCCCTTGGATCTGTGTGGATTACTTCTCTGAAGGATGAATGTACTTTTTTGGGCTTCAAAGTCAGACGTTGTTCCAAGAAGCCCTGTTTTATCCCATTATAAGCTTGGAAAAGCAAGGACATTTACTAAAATAACTCCAAATGTGTGAGTCTAAAAGATGATGGACATATGTATCTCGGATTGCTTGAGGGGTGAGTAAATAATGGGGTAATTTTAAAATCGCTTTAAAGAAATAAAATGTTTGTTCATGTTACATTTTACAAACTGGTTTGCATGCATTTTATTACAATAAGGTGATCTGAATATTTAAATCTAATACATTGAGTGTTTTTAACACTTCTGTCTTTTAATGTCTGCTTGAACCATCATATAGCTCCACCCCAATGTCACACCATTGGCTTATGGGACTTTCAGGACCATGGACAGCAATGCATTTAACATTAAAAACAGTTACATACATCACCCTTAACTTTTAGAAAAAAAGATCTGCATTGCATTTCCTTACAATTTATAAAACAGTTTCAAGAGTACTTTTATTTATTCGCTAGTTTACTTTTGTCAAACACGTCACAATTTTTTTCTATTAAAGGCTTATAAAATCTTGCATTACAGTAAGTGTCCAGGCAAGACTTTCATCACTATTTATCCTCTTCAAGATATCTTAATAAACAAATTTCTATTAGATTAACCTGAAAACAAAATTAACTTAAACATTTCTGTTTGAGAGGTACACAGTGTTCCATGCACTTACAAACACACACACACAAACATAAAACATACATTTCAGCTATAAATATCAGCTCCAATTACAATTATGACATTTAGTATGTGAAGCCACTCAGTGGGAGAAGTGGACTGTAAATGACTGGACAGCAGCGGCCACTCACCGCCCACCATAATCACAAGACAAATGTGAGCGTGTCTGCAGAGACTCCCTGGGACCAGAGCAGTTACTCTGTATTCAGAGAACACACATTCATCCTCTGAATACCTGAGAAAGTGGAGAGCAATGCTTTTTTGAAAATCTTGACATTGTACATTCTGCTTCGGTGCTACAGGGCTCTGGATTGGACAGCGAGTAGATTAAGAATTCCCTGCATGCGGTTTAGGCCTGAAGATGGAGGGACTTAGCTCGAAAAGAGAGGTTCTGTCATTTGAATAAAATATAGCAGCAGTTTTAAGGCTATATATACTTGATACATCAATCTCAGTGGTCGAGGAGAGGCCGGTGGGAGGGAAGCAGAGTTTGTGGTTCATCTTGAGTTCATGGGACTTTCAGGACCATGGACAGCAGATCATTTAACATAGTTACATAGTACACCCCATACTTTCTGTAAAACCCAGTATCACGAAATTACGCACCTAGTCACGTAAATTAGTGATTTTTTCTGTGACTGTTATGTTTTTCCATGCTTTTACGTGACCTTATCACATATTTCTGTTTATGTGTCATTGTCACGTATTGGTTACTCAACTGTTCACTCAAAAAAATGATTCAAGCCCTTCTTAAAAATGACATATTAAAACTGTGTCCAATGAATTTAAAAAACCTCATTAAGAGCAATAAGTATATATATTTAATTAGTCTAACACAAAATGAATATATACTATAATTTATTAATTTCTTTTTAATTGCGTTAACACAATTAGTTTGAGTCTGGGTATTTTATGCATTTTCAGATAAAGAGAAAGACTTAATAGTGTTTAATGTCCGTTTATCTTATTGATTTAGAAGCGTTTGTGTTATATTTTTTCAAATTGTTTGGTTACCATCGTGCAGAAGAGTGGCGTTTGTGGTTAGGTTGTGGATGTGACGTATTTCTCTCAATGAGCACTAATTGTGTTAATGCCTGTTTGGAGATCAGTCTCTTCTCACATGCTCATCCAAAGTATCATATGTTATTATTATTAGCATGCTAACATGTGCTTATGCTAATTAGTATGTTCATATTCATATCCATATTTTTCTAAGGCATGTTTATAAAAGATCCTTAAACATCTTAATTTAACTAAGGCCTAGTTCTGGCTTTAGCTAAGCCTTGTCTGTAAAACCAGGCCCTAATGTGTGTTCCTCATAAAAAAGCATGGCCAAATGCAAAAATGTAAATGTAAACAACATGGATTTGCCTACAAGGTTTATCACACTTTGCTTAAACCTGGGTTATTTTCTTTTTAAAACCCAGATTATACTACTAATGAACCAATGTAAAGCATTGTTTTATACCTTAAGCCTTAAAAGGGCTGGCATCGCATTAAAAGCTGGGTAATGAAACTGTGCTTCAGAGCAGTAAAATGATCAACAGACTGACGACCAACCTTAAACTGCCTCAGGGCTCACCTCATTAAATATTCATGAGCTTTCTACAATCTCAGCAACTTTCACGCACCGCTCTCAGTGTCAGAGTTAAAAATGATGAACGTGATGGCAAACATCTTAACTGGAGTGATTAATAGGCAGCATTGATTCAGTCATTTTGCAATCACGATTCTGAAGACTTAAGACAGCCAGAATGGTTTTACAACAGAAAGTGATTTTCACAGATAAACCGAAAGATCTATCCATCTCTCTATCTTTGAATGACCCTGGGTTAACAATTTCAATTGGGAAGTGTCTCAAGTGATCTCATAGCTGACATGCCCTCTGAAATGCTTCATGACTCGAAACATAAAGACAACAGATGAGCTCAGTATCAAACTTTCCTTTCATCCCTGTTTCCATGATGGTCCTGCAGGGATAGATGTGTGTTCCCAACATATGCAAAAATCCCTCTTTTGATGTCGATAGTACACCGACTGGGAGAAATATCTGTTTGCTGATTATATGAATTGTCAAATCAGCTGGTGGGGGAACAGAACCACCCATACTAAACTAAGCATTTACAATGAGCCTTCGCTGGCATGCTCTTCATAAGACACATATAAATGCAAAGCTATGAAAATGTTGCTGTGAAGCTCATTTAACGTGTCAAATATTTAAACCGATGCACACACGGCTGCCTTGCACATTTACACTCTTAACCATCTTCGATTCAGTCCTATAAATGCTCTAAATGCAAAGGATACTTTGGGCCGACCCTTGTGAAAAATTAGCGTACTTAAGTGTATTGAAAGCATACTTTTTGTGTGCTTAAAATAATAAAAGTATACTTTTTGAGAAGTGCACTTGCTGATAATATAATATAATATAAATTAAAGACCACTTAAGCGTAATTAAATGGAATACACTTTAATGACACTATTTATTAACACACTTAAGTGCACTTTTTACAACTGCACTTTGTAAGAATATGTATTTAATTTTAACTTATATTAAGTACACTTTCATCATAATATTTATAAACACACTTAAGTGCACTTTTAAAAATGCACTTTGTAATAATATCTAATTAATTTGAACTTATAGTAAGTACACTTTCATTATAATATTTATAAACACACTTCAGTGCACTTTTAAAAATGCACTTTGTAATAATATCTAATTAATTTCAACTTTTAGTAAGTACACTTTCATAATAATATTTCACTAACACACTTAAGGACACTTTTTAAAAATGCACTTTGTAATAATATCTAATTAATTTTAAATTATAGTAAGTACACTTTCATTATAATATTTATAAACACACTTAAGTGCACTTTTAAAAATGCACTTTGTAATAATATCTAATTAATTTCAACTTTTAGTAAGTACACTTTCATAATAATATTTCACTAACACACTTAAGGACACTTTTTAAAAATGCACTTTGTAATAATATCTAATTAATTTTAAATTATAGTAAGTACACTTTCAACATAATATTTATAAACACACTTAAGTGGACTTTTAAAAATGCACTTTTTAATACTGTCTAATTAAGCTTAACTTATAGTAAGTACACTTTCATCACAATATTTCTTAACATACCTAATTACACTTTTTAAAAATGCACTTTGTCTAATTTAGTTTTACTTAAATGTAACCCTGGTTAAATAATTAAATATTATTATTTTAAAAGTGTGCTTAAATATAATAGAGACTATTCATACATCTACATTTATTTTATAAATGAGGAAATACATGTGAATAATTCAATCTGAATTATAAATCTGAAATGAGTAAACCAATCGGAGTGTTTAATTGTAAGCTCCGCCCCTTTTTTGCTTTCGGATCGCGTCTCAGTTCAGAGGAGAGATGCAGAGCGACAGAGACACTCGATCTAACGCGAGAGTGTTTAATTTGATTAAATATGACTCTTAAGTTCATATAAACTGAAGAGATCAGAATTTAACTTGCATATATTCAATGATACAGCGTGATTGTGTGGATTGAGCACTTTTTGAGCTTTCATTTTGACCTGGTGAGTTTGTTATAATTACCAATGTTATAATTAGCCATAAAAACGAATGTCAACACTTTAAATGTCATATCATTTTATTTGTTTAATCCATACGAGACAAAATAGTGTTATATTGTGATGTTATATGGGTTGGATTGTTCATTGCAGTGTGATTATGTAAAACCACATGGTGCGTTGTGTTCACTGCTGTTCGCTGACGCCATTTTGGTTGCACGTGCCTGTGAAAGACAAAAAGAGAGAGAAACACGTGAATGGACAGGTATTTGTCTAAATTGTCATTTATTTTGATGATGGCACTTATGTATGTATTTTATTTGTTTCCTGTATTATGTATAATTTTAATCATTATTGATACACAATATTGAATGTTTTTTCCTTTCGTATGAACATTCCTTGAGCTGGATTTTCCTAATTGATGGCGAGCCTCCCATTTCGACCTGATTGGATCACGAATCTAGAGGAAAGGACAATTTTCTATTTTAAATATTTTTCTTCAGACAAGTAAGAGGATACATTTCAGAAACTGTTTCCTTATTTTGTTTGTTTACTTTATTGAACTGAAACATTTCAGAAGCACAATTCTGATAATTTAAGACTGATCAACAGTGTTGGGGCTAGTTACTCAAAAAAGTAATATATTACGTATTACATATTACTCTCAAAAATAGTAATGCCTTACTTTACTTTATTACTCCCTGGAGAAAGTAACTAGTTATATTACTAGTTATATTACTAGTTACAGTTTTTTCTGGACAAGAATGTTTATTTGGGCAAGCCACGGCCAAGAAAATGCTGGCTTCCTTACCCGCTACCGGAAGTGGGGCACAGCGTTCGGAGAAACATTAAAGAGTGTGCACTGCACCGTCAAGTTATTTTCCTTCCGTTGAACATAAAAAAAATATGACTGAATCTCCACCCGTCGAAACTAGCTTTCTGTTGCTGGGAACCTTCTTCTGAAAAAGAGCTTGCCGTTGTTGATGCTTCCATTTACCCGATCTGTCTTTGAGTGTGCCGCTGCCGCTCTGTGCTGCTGGCTACCTGGTGTCGACCAATCGGTGATGGTAAATGATACCTCGTGCCAAACTTAGACCAATCACTGTTCCATTCACGCCCTCCTCCCCTTCCCTTTTGTTCTCTGTGTTTTGTGCCTTGTGTGATGAAGGTGCTACTGGCGAATGTAACTTAAGTAACTAGCTCGGGAAAACTGTAATAATATTACCATTTTCAGACGGGTAATGCCTTACACTACTAGTTACTGAAAAAAGTAATATTATTACAGTAACTAGTTACTTTGTAACTAGTTACACCCAACACTGCTGATCAATACTCCAATTGATAAGAACTTTGAACTTGAATACTGATTTCAGTGTGTTACATATATAATTTGTACCATCTTTGTACATTGATTGTGACTGTGATTTCTGTAAATGAGAAGTAATTTAGAGCGTGCACCCATAGGATATATAGTTAATTGTATTTTCATTGTTGTTACTATTTTTTGTGATTAAGGAAAGAAATAGAAAGGTTTCTTAATACTCAAAGTAAAATAATTTATTAATCAACTTACCTTCTGTCTCTGCTTGTTGCTCACTATCACTGCTACCTCCTCCTTCGTACCGTGCACCCTTCTGATCTTATAATTATGCCTGGTCTATAAGTAAGTGAGTTAATACCCGCTACATAAAGAAAGTACACTTTCATGGCAATATTTCTAAACACATTTAATAAATTATCATTAGACTGATGTGACCTACCAAAGACTTGTTAATTTAAAGTTCATGCAGTTCTTTTTTAGTTGTCTGTTAAAATGTAAAAAAATTATAACTTTGAGTTTATTTTTTTCTAAGGGATGTAATTATTCAATATTGATAGTTGTTTGTTTGATTCCAATTTAACAATATTAAAATGAGTTTTTTTTTTTGTTTGGACATATACAACTCATAATTAATTTATTAAATGTACTTTTGCAAAACAAAAAATCTGATTCATAATTTGACTACCAAACTGTTTTATTGTCAGTGTAAGCATTGTGGTTTTTGTTTGTTTGCAATGCATTAAACTGAAATGAATACATATTTAATTAACTAGATTTGTTTTTCAGTATTTTGAGAAGTACATAAATATATTTCACATACAATAGAAGTAGTTAAAGTACATACTGTAGAAAGATGCAATGAAATCACTTCACTGCACTGAAATCCCAGTTCAACTGATTGCATTTAATTTTATATATTGGAATTTATTTGGCAAACTTGTATTTGAAACATTACATTTAATGAGTAATGAAATGTACTGTTAATATACATTAACTTATTTTTAATTTCACATTAATTGCTTGACAGTAGATTGAACAGTGCACTTTAAGTATATTCTAAAAACACTAGAAGCAATTATGAAAGTAGATATAAAGTTGTAATAAAGTACCAATTAAGTTGTTCCAAAAAATCACTCTTAATGGCAACTTATTACATTTTATTTCAACTTAATATATGATATATGTGAAATTAATTACACTTAATGTGCATTCAGTGCGCCGAAAAGATTGCATTTAATTCACACTTAAGAGTATTGTTAACATACATTAAATTGCATTTTAAATCACATTAATTTCATGTCATTATATTGTGTAGTGCACTTTAAGTATATTTTAAAAACACTAGAAGCAATTATGAAAGTAGATATAAAGTTGTAATAAAGTACCAATTAAGTTGTTCCAAAAAAATCACTCTTAATGGCAACTTATTACATTTTATTTCAACTTAATATATGATATATGTTAAATTAATTACACTTAATGTGCATTCAGTGCGCCGAAAAGATTGCATTTAATTCACACTTAAGAGTATTGTTAACAGACATTAAATTGCATTTTAAATCACATTAATTTCATGTCATTATATTGTGTAGTGCACTTTAAGTATATTTTAAAAACACTAGAAGCAATTATGAAAGTAGATATAAAGTTGTAATAAAGTACCAATAAAGTTGTTCCAAAAAATCACTCTTAATGGCAACTTATTACATTTTATTTCAACTTTATATATGATATATGTTAAATTTATTACACTTAATGTGCATTCAGTGCGCCGAAAAGATTGCATTTAATTCACACTTAAGTGTATATACTTAAAGTGTATTATTTATGTAATAAGTACACTTTATAAAAGTACACTTAAGCACACTTTTTTTTCACAAGGGGAGGTTTTCCATCTTCCTTACAGACCAACACACTTGCGCATAGCGGATGTAATTGAGTAAATCTAAAGGGCAGAGCTCTGATGTATTGTTCAAAAGGTTAAGAGTTTCCCTACCGCATGATGTTCATTCCCACTGTGACCTTCAGCGGAGCTAGGAGCCACCAAGAGCAAAGAAACCAAATTTACCACTAAACAAACACCAGGACCATGTACACAAACACTCACTCACATCCAAACGCACTTGGCAAACAAGAGAGTAGTTAAAAGACGCGGTAAGCAGCTATCTTGTTGTCTCTTAAGATCACAAAAGGTATTAACTTTGTTAATGATTGTTTTGTGTTTAATGACAATGTGCTTTTTCTGTAAGATTCATGGCATGTCTGCCAATCACTGAACAGCAGGATTGATGGCTGACATGGCAACTTAGTTTAATGGTTACTGTGTGGTCACTTGGAGTGGAGCAGGATGAAATGTGTTTTAAAAGTTTGCAGATGTGCGAATGAGAGAAAACCGCTGATTTGACACTTCCTTCGATTTTATGGGACTGGCTGTTGTTTGTAGTCTGGGATCATTGCCAATTCAGTTTAACGGAGGAATAATTCAAACGTGTGAAGAGGTGTTTCTGGGCATTAAACTGTATACTGAAAGTCTAATATCTATTCATCTCCTGAAATGAAATTAAAGTGTCACTCTCAGTTTTTCTGTAACAATGAGCGCATTCTGCTTAAGCATTTGATAAAACCCATGGCCATCTCATTTTCTGACGTAACAGGAGCCTTGCACTCTTTTTTTACTGCCATAATGCAGGTACCCGAATCTGGCCACAATCCCGCAGTTCCACTGAAGAGGAAAATGTGGTTCTGTGCCAGAAAAATGAGATTCTTGCTGTTTCTGTAAACTTGCACACAAACCACTTTAGGCACTGACTCAGCAAAACTGGGCAACCAATGGAAAGAACTTTGGGTGGGACTATCTGTTTGATGACCAATAGCAGAGGGGGAAGCCATTATGGAAACCAGTTGGTACTGTAGCTCAATTGGCGGTGCACTGCATTAGCAATGAAAAGGTCAAGGGTTTGATACCCAGGGATCACACAGGGACAAGTTAATCCATACACAGGTTGTTGAAGGGGCAATTTGGTATCTCCAATTCACCTAACTTGCGTGGTTTTGGTATTTGATGATCTCCCTGATCTCTGCTTTAATCCAGTTTTCAGACATTTCTCATCGTGATTGTTAATATGCATTTAAAAACCCTCGTTTTGAGGCGCTACATGATATATCTTGTTGGGATGACGCGCGGGCATTTTTGTTTATTAAACGCTCAAATGAGCATGTGACGCGATATTCTTTTATGCTGCTGAATGATCTCCGCATCAGCACGGTAAGTGATGAGCTAACTAACCTGATATCTACGTCAGTCCAGTTTGCTGACATCTCTCTGTGAATGTTGATCTGCATGTAAATCCCTAATTTTAAAGACTTGACACGCGGGTCCTCACTACGGCACACGCTTCATTGTTTATGCGTCCCATTTATCATTTCCTGATAACTGCTTCAATCTAATTTGCGATATTTCTCGTCGTGAATGTCGTAAAAAGCTGAACCATAACTTTATTGTTGTCAGGACACCCACGTCCTCACTACTACATGCCCATTACGACATTGTTTCGGCTTCTTGTTCACACAGAGGGTTTTCTGGATATCTTACTAGGTCCCCTTTTCACCAACGATATTAGGGTGTTTTCAAATATAGTTCATTTTAAAAGAACCAAACCTAGTTCACTTAAAGAGAACCAGAAAAGGAACTAGCCGAATGTGTCCTCGGTCCTCTTGGGATTCACAATATAGTGGACTCAAAAGAGGACCCAGTTCATTTTTTGGTCCTCTTCAGAACTGAAGTGATCTCAGACCTTTTCTTGTTCACATCACAACTTCATAAGAACTCAAATCCCAGCTTTCTGTGCAGCAGTTGATTTTGATACAATGTCTGGACCGGGACCTCATTGATTTCACATCTCAAAAAGAAATCGGACCACAAAAGAACCCAAAAGCCAACCGTACTCAGACCACCTCCTGACGTGGTCTGAGTTCGGTTCACTTTTGGGTCCTTTTAGGGGGGTCTGAGATCACTTGGTTTGTTCACATATACACCCTGAACTGCTCCGAGAGCGTTTGGAGGGCTCAAACGAACTAGTTGTGAAAACACCCTTAGAAGGGTTTCAGTCTACCTATTAAACTGTCAAGATTAGACAAATAAAATATGAATTGTTATATTTCTATTTCATTAAGCTCAGAAAAAATCAAAAGTGTCTCTGGGCTGGGGGGCAGTGCCACCTCCCCAAAACTCCACCTGTGGACACAATGGTGTGCTGTTGGTTAGTTGCCTTATTTTCCTATGGTTAAATTAAACAGAATTCATGATAAATTAATGTATTTTATAAAATGTCATAAAACGTGGCCTGAGCCCCAAATCTAACCCCAACCTCAAGTGACAATAGTTTAAAAAAAATAGAAACCAATACATAAAATGACATCCTAACCCAAGCACCAAATTTAGCCCCAACCCCAAGCGACAATAGTTAAAAAAAATTATAATTAGAAACCAATACATAAAATGACATCCTAACCCAAGACCCAAATCTAACCCCAACCTCAAGCGACAATAGTTAAAAAATATAGCTGCAAAGCAGCGATGCCGGGGTCAAGCCAAAAAGGGCACAGAATGAAGTATCAATAATGACTGTCTTGATTTTAAATCTAAGTTTTCAGTAGATTAAGGCAAAAATTGCAATTTTTCAAATCTTCTTTATCTTGGTGGCGCTGCACTGAAACAATAGATGGTGCCGCGGGTCATGATTGTGATGACACCCACCAAATTTTATATACATATGATTAAGCAATGTTGAGATATAGCCTCAAATGACTTGACCACTGGGGGCACTGCACCAAAACAATAGATGGTGCCTCAGGTCATAATTGTGATGACACCCACCAAATATGGTGTACACACAAAAAAGCGATCTGGAGATAAAGCCTCAAAACTCTTAACCACTAGGGGGCACTGAAAAGTTTACAAGGGCTTTCAAAAAAATGCTGATGAAATAGGTGGCTCTGTGACAAATTATTCCATGCACCCTCAGTTCATGACATTTACAACTTGTGAAACATTCACCTATTTATACACTGTCAGCCATGCGAGAGCCATCCAGCTCATCAGGAGCAGTTGGGGTTCTCAATGATACCTCAACACTTGGTCAGGTGGAGCTGGGGTTTGAACCACCAACCTTCCGATTTGCAGACAACCTACACTAACCACTGAACCACTGGAAATACGCACATTAATATGCAAAACTTTTGCAAAGATATAGCCTCAAATCCATTCCGGCGTGCTCCCCATAATATTTGTTGATGCGCTATACAATAACTGATTGGTCTATCAAAATCTTTTTATGACTTTTTGTCTAGAGTCTAGATTGTGTGTACCAAATCCAAGCCAATCAAATGAACGCTGTAGGAGGAGTTTGAAAAAGTTGGTATGCTTTGTAATTGAAAATGGCCATCCGAAAACATTTTGGTATCGTTTGACTCGGCATGCCTCAAGGAATCTAACAATAGCAATTTCATGATTTTAGACTAAATTTTGCAGCATAAAAACAAAAACAGTCACTTTTCAAATCTCGTTTCCACTAGGTGGCCTTGTGACAAATCGTTCCATGCACCCTCTGTTCATGACTTTGATGACATATAACAGTTGGGGTTAGATGTCTCACTCATGGACACCTCAACACTTGGTCAGGTGGAGCTGGGGTTTGAACCACCAACCTTCCGATTTGTAGACAACCTTCACTAACCACTGAACCACTGGCAATGCACACATTAATGTGCAAAACTTTTGCGAAGATATAGCCACAAATCCATAATTTTAATATCAAGCTAGCATTAGATATAAGTAAAAATAGCAATTTTTCAAATCTCGTGAACACTATGTGGCACTGTGACGAAACTGTGCACGCACCCTCATGTCATGACTGCCATCAAAACTACTTTGGCAAAGATACAGCCTCAAATCCGTTTTCTTCGCGCTCTACGTAAAATGTTATGACGCGGTATACGGAAACGGATCGGCGAATAGACACGAATTCCATAACTTTTTGCCATGAGTGTCTCTAGATGCTAAACACCCATTCTTTACGCAAATTGGACAAAAGCTCTAGGACGAGTTCGAAAAAGTAGGTTTTACAAACAATTCAAAATATCAAAATAATTAGCATAACGGAAATGACGTCATATGGTGCAATCGAATTGGCATGAGCCAAGGAATCAGATGAAACAAGAATTGCGTTTCTATGACGTATGGGTCAGCAGTTATAATCAAAAATGCAAGTGAAAATTTGGACTGTTGGTGGCGCTATAGGGTTTGACAAAGACACTCCAAATTTGGTGTGGGGACTATTTGGAATGTCCTCTTTGAGTGTGCCAAATTTCATAACTTTCCGACAAAAA
Organism: Misgurnus mizolepis; assembly: GCA_025389145.1. Lineage (NCBI taxonomy): Eukaryota > Metazoa > Chordata > Actinopteri > Cypriniformes > Cobitidae > Misgurnus > Misgurnus mizolepis. The sequence continues at coordinate 23,609,314 of JAIFKI010000019.1, read as the reverse complement.
AAGTTAAAAATCAAAATGGCCGACCCCCAAAATGGCCGACTGAAAACCATTTGGTATCGTTTGACTCGGCATGCCTCAAGGAATCTAACAATAGCACTTGTATAATTTTATACTCAAGTTTGCAGTAGTTATAAGCAAAAATAGCCATTTTTCAAATCTCGTGAACACTAGGTGGCGCTGTGATGAAACTGGGCACGAACCCTCAGGTCATGACTGCCATCAAAACTACCAAGTGTCGTGTGAATACGTTTAACTTTGGCGAAGATACAGCCTCAAATCCGTTTGTTCGCGCTCTACGTAAAATGTTATGACGCGGTATCCGGAAACGGATTGGCGAATCGACACGAATTCCATACCTTTTTGCCATGAGTGTCTCTAGATGCTACACACCCATTTTTTACGCAAATTGGACAAAAGCTCTAGGATGAGTTCGAAAAAGTAGGTTTTACAAACAATTCAAAATATCAAAATAAATAGCATAACCGAAATGACATCATATGGTGCAATCGAATCGGCATGAGCCAAGGAATCAGAAGAAACAAGAATTGCGTTTCTATGACGTACGGGTCAGCAGTTATAACCAAAAATGTAAGTGAAAATTTGGACTGTTGGTGGCGCTATTGGGTTTGACATAGACACTCCAAATTTGGTGTGTTGACTATTTGGAATGTCCTCTTTGAGTGTGCCAAATTTCATAACTTTCCTACGTACGGTTCTATGGGCTGCCATAGACGCAATGGCGGAAGAAGAAGAATAATAGATAATAATAATAATAATAATAAGAAGAAAACTAACAATCCCAATAGGGGTCTCGCCCATTCTGGGCTTGACCCCTAAAAAAAAAACTAATACATAAAATGACACGAAAAGATGCGTTGGATTAATTGACTGGCGTATCATATGCATGCAAAATTAGAATTTGCCTTATGCATTGTACGACTTTTCAAAAGCGTGATTTATACACAATTCATGAAAACGGGGAGCATTATCTCATTTTTGACGTATCTGAGCTCTTCATAAAGCAAAATGTTAATTATATTGTAAATATATCATAAACAAAACTTTTCCACTTAAGTATCAGTAAAGTGTAGCCATCATGTGTTTTCACATATTTACTGATTTATTAGAAATCATATTTAACAGAACTTAACTGTCACGTTGACCTGTTTAAAAAATAAACATACATTACATCTAAGTATCTGTGAATGCAAATGAATTTTTGAATTTCATGAAATTATTTTTTACTATTTTTTTATTAGTAACATTTAAAACATAAACTACAAAATATAACATGAAAATATAAAAAAGCCTGTGAAACATATAAAGTACCAACATAAATTTTAGTATTTATTAGAAATGAGATTTATCTGCTAATCTCTCTCTCAACAGCATGTGTTACCTCTCGGCCAAAGATATTGATTGCATGATGCATGATGGGCTACTAAACATTTCATAATTACCCCTCCAATACAGCTCCAAGGTAGAATTATGTTAATTGGCAAATGATTTATCACAATAGCCAGCATTGCAGACACAGTCTTGGCTTGTAAAAGACCTAGAGAGAAAACGTGTTGAGAGCTAGGTTTAAATAAATGATTTGTTTCCCAACGTTAATTTCCCTATGAAACTCTCTTTCAAACCTTTGAATTAAGTCTAAATCACTGCAGATAGTGGGTACATGTTGTCTTGTGATAATATGCTCACTCCCCTATTGGGATCAGTACGCACACCGCCCACAGCTACCCTTCATACCCTCATCACTGTTTCGCTGCAAGTATCCGTCAAAACAAAGGGTGTCCAGGCTTAATAAACGATAGTTAATTAATGTAGTGATCTGTAACTCTGTACTTATTCAGTTTTGTCTGTATTCTGCCCAAATGCCTTTGTGCCCCATTGAAAACACTAATGATCTCAATTAGCACATGCAAATATTTACTGAAGAATGGCATGTGTGATTTATGACAGGCACGCTCACCTCTCTCTCTCTCTCTCTCTCTCTGGATCTAAAGGATTATAAGGAACACCATACTAATACTGTGTTTGACCCCCTTTCATATTCAGAACAGCCTTAATTCTACATGGCATTGATTCAACAAGGTGCTGAAAGCATTCTTTAGAAATGTTGGCCCATATTGATAGGATAGCATCTTGCAGTTGATGGAGATTTGTGGGATGGACATCCAAGCTCTCGTTCCACCACATCCCAAAGATGCCCTATTGGGTTAAGATCCGGTGACTGTGGGGGCCATTTTAGTACAGTGAACTCATTGTCATGTTCAAGATACCAATTTGAAATGATTCGAGCTTTGTGACATGATGCATTATCCTGCTGGAAGTAGCCATCAGAGGATGGGTACATGGTGGTCATAAAATAGATGGACATGGTCAGAAACAATGCTCAGGTAGGCCGTGGCATTTAAATGATGCCCAATGGCACTAAGGGGCCTAAAGTGTGCCATAAAAACATCCCCCACACCATTACACCACCACCACCAACAGTGGTAACAAGGCATGATGGATCCATGTTCTTATTCTGTTTACGCCAAATTCTGACTCTACCATCTGAATGTCTCAACAGAAATGGAGACTCATCAGACCAGGCAACATTTTTCCAGTCTTCAATTGTCCAATTTTGGTGAGCTCGTGCAAATTGTAGCCTCTTTTTCCTATTTGTAGTGGAGATGAGTGGTACCCGGTGGGGTCTTCTGCTGTTGTAGCCCATCCACCTCAAAGTTGTGGATGTTGTGGCTTCACAAATGCTTTGCTGCATACATAAGTTGTTATTTCCAATAAAGTTGCTCTTCCATCAGCTTGAATCAGTCGGCCCATTCTCCTCTGACCTCTAGCATCAACAAGGCATTTTCGCACACAGGACTGCCAAATACTGGATGTTTTCCCTTTTCACATCATTCTTTGTAAACCCTAGAAATGGTTGGGCGTGAAAATCCCAGTAACTGAGCAGATTGTGTAATACTCAGACCGGCCTGTCTGGCACCAACAACCATACCACGCTCAAAATTACTTAAATCACCTTTCTTTCCCATTTTGACATTCAGTTTGGAGTTTAGGAGAAACCTCTTAAAACACAATATCACTTAATCACAAATGTACACTCACCACATCAATATACACTTATCTTTAATAAACAGTACTCGATCATCATAGAGTTAATGCACTTCCCCTTGGACCCCAACCTATTTTAGCCCCTCTTACTTCTTATCTACACCTTTTGATGTATTGAGTAAGGATTGGAAAGCCTAATTCTAGTGCAATCGTCCGGCAACAACCGCACTTACCTTCGTAAATAGCCTACTTTTAAACAGAGGCTAGACCTCTTTTAAAACCCATTTACACCATCAAGAGCCCCTTATCTTCTATCATGAGTTCCCTGTTCGCTTGCTGGACAGAGAAAAAATATGTTTTTGGATCTTCCAGGGCATCTTTTCTTTATCTGATGCAACAAATCAACTAGTGTTATATCAGTGAAAGCATTCAGGTGTGTGTGTAAGCCCTGTTGTTATCACCCTCAGAGGTAACTCAGGTGTACAACTGTAGATCGATGTGAGTCTCAAGTACTTCCAGAAGCCCTCAGTATGGGGTGGGGAAGCCTCAGAGGGCTAAAGATGCACACTGACAAGACCGACCCCATCTAAACCACAGATTGGTTCTGCTGTCAAGTCTAACTTCTTCATCCATTTCTTATTTTTCTTGGCAAATTACTGTAAGGCAAAACTGAAGAATTATCCTGAGACTGACCAGAAGTTTATTGTAAAACAGACAGACAGGCGGTGTGCTGTTGCAGTAATGTGTAGAAGAGCAGACAGACAGGCTATAGACAGATTAGTACACCTGAAAAGTGCCTGCTTGGCATAGCAGACTGTGTAATGCTACAGTCAACTGTGCTCTTCTGCTCTGGATTGAGAGACACATTTTCTACATTATGATATTCACTTGAGCTGTTTTTATGAAAAGGTTACGGATGCAGGTGTCTCTGTGATTGTGAAGAACAGTCACTCTCCCCTTCCGGCCGATCTTTCTTCATCTCATTCCCTGATTAGCCTGCGTCTCCCCCCATATCTCGGTTTTTGTGGCCTATAGTTTAATTTACGTCTCTTCTGCCAGAGCGAGAGGAACAGACTGGTATTACAGACGGGTGTAATTTATATTGATTTACCTATTGGATGGAGGGATGACTGAGGAAAGAGAGAGAGACTGGAGGAAGGGAGAAATGAAGGATGGCGAGTCTCATCTGTGAAGAGCCCATCCGTCTTTGCAAGGGAAGCCGTGGCAACCCTTTAACCTCCACAGATGAGATGTCTGCGTGTTCACGCTGGGAGCGTTTGGGGATGGTTGTGTGTTTGTGTGCTTTTGCGATGTAACTTCACGCCTCAGGGGAATTGAAATTAATAGTATACGGGCTGATTTTGTCTGAAAGAGACCAAACAAAAGTGAAACGAAAATATGGCCTTTAGTTATTCATGCATGCCCCTGCATATTGTGTAGTAAGTGTTGCGGTACAGATCAGGTGCACATACATTTGTTTTTTGAGGGGTCAGCAGTCGCAGTCTTGACTTGATGATATGCATAGACCATGACCAAAAGAAAAAAAAAACTATCTTTGAAGAATTTAAAATTAACATGTATTTAAAGGGGACATTTCACAAGAGATCCTTCTAAAAGTTACCAAATGCACCTTTAATGTAAAATCTACTTGACACCAAAAAGATGTGACATTTGGTAAAAGTGTACAGCACAATGCTTCTGTAGTTTGCCGTTTTAAATCACCGTTCACTTTACCATATAACCGAATGCTTCAACATAATGTAATTACATCAGCTGAGCAAAATATTGCCTGTAGCTCCTAGTAAAAAGAAAGTATTTGTTATACTCTCTTTTCCCTTAACACACGTTTTGGGTTTGAGGAAAACTACAGCTGTTCAGTCTTGCCTTCATCAGCAAAAATGGCTGACTCCATTTAACCTCCAAAAACCCTTAGCCACTTTCCCATGACAGGCCCATTCCTAAAAATGTGTGCTGTTGACCCACGCACACATAAATCTATGCATGTCTTTCCCAAATTATACATAAACACATGACTACAACAGAAACACATATGTACATGCTTTACAGCTTAAAATATGTAATAACACTGAAACGGTTGTGAGGTGTAATAACAGTTAAAGGATTAGTCAATTTTCTTAAAAAAAATCCAGATAATTTACTCACCACCATGTCATCCAAAATGTTGATGTCTTTCTTTGTTCAGTCAAGAAGAAATTATGTTTTTTGAGGAAAACATTGCAGGATTTTTCTCATTGTAATGGACTTTTATGGACCCCAACACTTAACACTTAACTGAACACTTAACATTTTTTTCAAACTGAGTTTCAAAGGACTCTAAACGATCCCAAACGAGGCATAAGGGTCTTATATAACGAAATATTGTTATTTTTGACAAGAAAAATAAAAAATATGCACTTTTAAACCACAACTGCTTGCCTATACCGGTCATGTGACGCGTTTGTGGTTTAAAAGTGCATTTTTTTTATATTTCTTGTCAAAAATGACAATCGTTTCATTAGATAAGACCCTTATGCCTTGTTTGGGATCGTTTAGAGTCCTTTGAAATGCAGTTGAAAAAAAAACCGTTAAGTGTTGAGTTGTGTTAAATGTTGGGGTCCATTAAAGTCCATTAAAATGAGAAAAATCCTGGAAAGTTTTCTTCAAAAATATAATTTCCTCTCGACTGAACAAAGAAAGACATCAACATTTTGGATGACATGGTGGTGAGTAAATTATCTGGATTTATTTTAAGAAAATTGACTAATAAGTGCATTACATTTATATTTGTGACTCTGGACCACAAACCAGTCATAAGTCACCAGGGTATTTTGCAGCGATAGCCAACAATACATTGTGAGGGTCAAAATTATATTTTTATGCCAAAAAATCATTAGGATATTAAGTAAAGATCGTAAATATATCAAAAAGTATTTATCATTAGTATTATGTGTTGCAAGGGACTTTATTTGGACAACTTTAAAGGCAACTTTATCCCCCCCTTAGATTCCAAATCTTCAAATAGTTGTATCTCGGCCAAATACTGCCTTATCCTATAACAAACCATATATCAATGGAAATCTTATTCAGGGCCAAAATAGATCCTTATGACTGGTTTTGTGGTCCAGGTTCACATTTACATTATAGCAGTATGTAAAATCGTACCCACAACCTTTTTTCACTGTTTATGCAATGGTATACTAGTTAAGCTACAGGAACACAAGTGCAAATATTAGGTACAGGTGAAATTTTAGTGTATATCTATAATTGTATAATATGCACAGAAAAATAACTCAACACATACAACAAAAAAGTTAAACACTTAATGTTTGTTTTCATCAAGTAGAGCTTATCAGTAAGGTCAGCCATGGGTTAATGGGCAATAGGACCTGGCTTGAGTTTTTGGATTTTGTGCAGGCAATTCAAGAGTAAAATATTTCTTATGTATTGTAGACAGGGGCATTATCATTCAATTATAGGATCAGTAAAGATTTTGTCTTAAATTAAAGCTGAACTTAAATGTCCGAGTTCAAAACCCCTGAGTCAGTGAAATGAAATAGGTATTATGGATTATCGTATACACTTTGAATACAACGTTGCCACACGGCAGCACCTGTGCTGAGGTGTGCCTACCCATAATCATATCAGCCGAAATATGATAATACCAGGTCTTCAGTATGTGGTCTGCCAACTCTGAAGCTTTTGGAAACGATTGTGCACTCAAGCTGACAAATCATTGAATGTGATCTCGCATTCAGCTGTGACTTCTGGGTGTCCAACATTCAGTTGAAGCTTGATAATTCTCTGAGTCTCTGAGATTAGATGCCTCTCCAGTATGGCAAAGACTCAAAGATATCAAAGCAAAACCTGATCACTGGTTTTCTTTCTGATGGTTCCCACTCCAAACCTGTCCAACAATTGATTTATTTCTCAAAAAAATGCATAATGTTCCTTTAGCTTTGGAAAATGTACTTGCAAAATGCATAAATATAAATGCATGAGGCACTATGATAATTTTGTGTTCTTTCATTGCACTGGTTTTATACTTGTAAATGAATTATACAGTACCAATGCATGGCTTAAACGACATGACCTTTAAATTTTTACAGATTTTTTTCTCTGCTGTTGTAATTTATTGTTTATCTAGTAAGGATCATGCCCTGGTTTACAACTACATAAGTTAAGGCAATCAGGTATCACATTTTAAACCTTGTTGTGTCAGAAATGTAAAAATGAATTGCTAACTGGAGATGATGTGCTCTTCACAAGTGATATATGGGCTTAAATGCGAAACCAGATATCTGAACAGATATGTCTCGACAAAAACCCTATTACTCTCAATCTGAGATGAAATTGAGATTTTTTTGGGTACATAAATCTGCATGTCATCAGAGTAACGGCGAAGCAAAGACGCCGACAAATAATTTGACCGGGGGATGCGTGTTGATTGCGAAAAGGAGAAGCATAATGCAGGGGGACACCTGTGAGGAGAGCAGTGGAGAGTTTGTGTTTATGGAGAGATGATGAATTGTCTGTCAGCGGTTCAGGATGTCAACCAGGGGAGAGCCGTGGCAGTGATGCAAATAGTAAAGAAAAGAATGTGTCATGCCATACTACATCAAAAGCTGTACTCAGATCGAGCAAAATAAATCTACAAAAAATGACACAGTCTGCAGAGACAAGAAAAAAGTCATGAATATCTCTGCGGACAGTTGGTTTACAATGAGGTAATAAATGAAAAACTGATGACTTATGGACATCAGGTGTCATGATAGCTGGCAGGCAGATAGCAAGTTCAAGTCTTGTGTCAGTTCAAAATCAAGCCTACATCTTTTAAGGCAAAGTCTTAGTGTTTTATGTGTAGGTGCCAGAAAGGATTCTTCAAAATGATGCCATAGAAGAACCATTTATGTTTTCCCAAAGAACCTTTTAGTCAAAGGTTCTTAAAATAACCATTTCTTTCTTACCCTTATATAGTCTGACACATAGTTTACACCTACAAAGTACATTTTGCACAACAGAAAGGTTCTCTATGGGTGCATCCCAATTCGAAGGCTGCTTCCTTCAAAGGCCATATTCGAAGGCCAATGACGTCACTGCGCCGCAACGAAGGCTGTCCCAATTCAGAAGCTCCTTCAAAAGCCTTCAGAAGCATTCAAACGTGTCTTTCATTTCCCACAAAATGAAGGATCCATCAGATGGATCCCAAGATTGGGATTGCCTGTGACATCTGGGTATTTTAAAATAAACATTCATAACTCAAGTAAAAGGGTATATTATGCAAATTAAAGGTCCTTGTTACTGTTTAACTATTATATATGATATTTTAATGATTTGAATGAATATTATTGCTACAATACTGTGTACGGTATGTTGCATTTTACTTTTGCATATATCTAAATTTGGTAAATTTGATATGAAGAGTTTCAGTGCAAAACGCGATAACTCAGTTTTTTTAATTTTTCAGATATCTTGTTTTTTGGTTGTGCATTCCAAATAATATCAATTCAACTGCAGTTGGTTTGTTTTGATTTAAACTTCATAACTTAAAAAATACAGCTAAGTAGCACCATAAAACAAAATAACAATATGATCACATAATAATAAACATGTTTAGACAAAAATGTTAAAAACGGAGTTATCTCGTTTTGCAACGAAACTCTTCATTATAGTACTGTTGGGTAGTATAATCTGCATCAATGCATCATATTCTCTAAAATAAAATAATATGTGGATCTATATTTATTCCCTGCTGTGGGGTCCCACTGACAGGAGCGGTGGTCAGGAACATCAAGTTACACAACTCCCTCTGTAGGCTAGACCGTCTCAATTCAGTTCGCTTTGTGGACTTCAGAGGTTGCATCCTTCAAGGATCCATCCTTCAAAGGATCCAGCTTTCGAATTGGGATGCACCCTGTATGTTAAAGGTTCTTTGTGGAACCACAGAGTCCGACAAATAATCTTTTTTGAACCTTACTTTCAAGAGTACACTTCTTGTTTGCAAATAAACAACACTATTTATAATACCAAATGGCATTGAACCGTGCATAAGTATGCAATTTGGGACACATCTCTGTATTTATTATGCACAAATTTCCTAGACTTTTCAGTAAAAAATATTCAGCCAATATGTAGTAAAAATCAAGATCTAGCAGGCAATAATAATACGATTAGTAGAGAAGGCAAAAAGTTTGACTATATAGGTTCATGCATATAGCATATTCACTTGGAAAGATCTCTGTGTGTGTGTTTGGTTTCTCTCATTCTTCAGTGACTATAGACACACATGCACGTACCTTTACGAAACCTTTTTCAATTACCCCAGCTCTGTCGTTCGTCTTGCCTGCTGTAATTAATGAGTTTTTATGAATACCAATCTGATCTGAGATCAGGTTTGGACATATTTGATAAGCGAAATGGAATATCTCAAAGCTCACTTTGAATGGAAATGTAATTACCTCAGAGTTTGCGCATACGTGAGCAGGCAGACTGCCCTCCTCCCCACGAACTCAGGTTAAATGCGCTTATCATCCTCCACTAATGAACCACCGGACGCTGTGGCGCTTGAGCGATTTATTTTGGCAGGTTCCAGATGCAAGTCTCTCTTTTAGTTGCCTTGGTTAAGTCCCTAAAACAGCGATCATTTAATCAGGCTAATGTTCTAGCTCGATAGGTCTAATGAACTTGAGCTTGAAGTTGGTTCTGTCATCTAAAACGTTTTTTTTTTCCTCCTTTTTGCACGCTCCTTTAAACACATGCACAGATTCCTTCATGTGTTGATGAGCTTGCTCACTGATTTGGATAAACATTTTAATCTGCCAAAATTAGATTGTATTAACATTCGCCTTAAAACAACCTTAGTCGGTCCAGATGTATTTCTAAGTCTGTGTTATCGTGTATTAACAAAAACTTATCTAGTACACTTTTTGATGAAATTGGGTGCAGTATGCAATGCATACATATGGAAAATACTACATCCGCCATGTTTTTAATGTTGTGTGGCCTGTATGTTCATTCAGCTATAATGTACTACTGTAACAACAACCTGGAAAATTATTTACTCAGGTGTACAGTAGTTAAACAAGTAAAATCAACTTATAAGGTTGAACACGATGACACAAAATGCAGATAAAGTGATTTTCTAAACAGGAATCACTACAGTATTACAAACTGTAATGTCTATGTTTTGCATTGCTTATTGTTGCTCAAATCAATCAAACCGAAAAACCACAAGGAGCTTTTATCGTACAACTGTGAAGTAATATGTATAATATGCAAGATATTGAGAAGAGGCCAAAATGTAAAACAGTTAATGTATTTTAGCTTCTTTCATGAATGCAGTCTTTATTCAAAATGCCCTACATATACTTTTCATGCATATGAATCACTTTTTTTGAGTACACACTGCAAAAAATGACTTTCTTAGTATTTTTGTCTTGTTTTCAGTAAAAATATCAAAAAATTCTTAAATCAAAATACATGTTCATAATGAGCAAAATGACCTAAGAAAATAAGTCACATTTTATATATTTTGTCTATAAACTAAAGTAAATGTGTGCTTAAAACAAGCAAAAATATCTGCCAATGGGGTGAGAAACTTACTTTTAGATATTTTTACTCACGCCATTGGCTGATATTTTTGCTTGTTTTGGGCACAAATTCACTTAAATTTGATATATTTTGTCTAAAAAACTAGACTTATATTCTTAGGTCATTTAAGATAATTGTACTAAAAACAAGACAAAATTTTCATTTTTTTGCGGTGTATTTACGATTTATTCTGCTGTTTTTAGTAATTGTGCTGAGTTTTTTATTCAAATCATTCATGTCCTTGAAAACAATAAACAACTGCACAATGAGTTTGAAATATGTCAAACATTTATTTGACCCTTACAAATTAGGCCGTTATATTTCTATTAATGATTGAATGTTTCTTCCTGCTCAGATTTAAAAGCTTTACTTTTCACAATGTGACCCATAATCATCTTTGTTTGGAGATAAGCAGATATACATTTTTGTGTATTTTATTATGTTGGTATTACCCCTTTAAGGACCCTATGTTGCTCCCGCATGTGTTATTCGCATGCGCAGTGTGTGTGTGTTGCTTACTACTGCTAAAAACAGCAAGGTTATGCTACTTTAAGACGGTGTCCGTGATATACGTATTTAAACGTGTGTCATTCCCTCCATGACATAACATAAATGAATGCTCAGTTTCAGTGGATATTCAGAATAAGGTACAGTATTTGCATGACCAAACACTTAATATAATGCAGGAACATGCAAGCTGTTTAATTAGGATTTCTCGAAACCAGAATCTAGCATAATCTGGTTACTGCAATCAGGTTAATGCATATCATAACATGACCAAATTAAAATATGATTTGTAGTAAATGCACTCCATGTCTCATCTACATTTCCCATACATTACAGCAGACTATATGTCGAAACATCCGAGTCATGCTTAATCCATTTTTTCCACCAGACAATTCCCAGAATGCAACTCCCACTCTGAGATGTTCTTTCTGGACTTCAAAGGCTGATACAGGCAAGATGTATTTCCCATGAGGATGAAAAAGCTTTGCGTCAGGGATGCGATAAGGTACAGCAGAGTGGACGAGACTAAAAGGAGATCTAGCAGGGAGTAAGTAATTACAAAAAAAAGGGAGAAATAGAAAAAGGGTGCTGCTATTCGACAGAATAAGGTATTGTAGAGTGAATTGAAGGCAGGAGTAATGTGGCCTGATGTGCGTGCAGAGTTAGGCGTGTGTATGTGTGTGAGACAGAGCCTGATGCTGTTCCTGCAGTAGTCCTGTAGTCACCCTCGTTGAGCTGCCGAGCCGGTCGACTGCTGCCGGTACCGCTGCGAGAGAGGATTCCTATCTGATGCTGGGATAGTCAGAGCTTTCCTCTAACCTTTCTGGGTCCTGTTGATGCCGTTTTACAAGGATAGGAAAGAAAAGGTGTCGTTCATCAGGTGTGAAAAGGAAGTCGAGGACACCCGTTCATGACTGACAGCAGAATCTGGGATACACTAGGGAGCAAAGGTAAGGGTTTGTTCCTTTTTGGGGATATATGCCAGCTTAGGCAGCAGGGGGTTGTAAATTTGTGTATTGTATGTGGACGTGTTAGTGAATGATGGATATACGGTGGAAAATGCATTAGAAAAACATGCATGCAGCAGTTGTTTGAGTTCATTTGGGGCAGTTAGACTTGAAACTGAATGTCGCTGAGCTACAGGTACTATACGGGCTTTTAGCTCAGAATTTTGTGAATAGGTTTGTGAATAAAGAGTGGAATTCATTTTATACTTTGATTTCATTTAAAGGTGGTTATTTTTGGTTTTGTTGCAAATATGATGCATTGAAACTGAAGTTTATATATAAGAAATGGTACTGTGAAACATAATGTGCATGAAGTCAAACCAAAGCCCAAGCTATTATCCAACTTTTTATTGTATGTGACAACTTATATGTGGTTTCCATTATATAAGAATATTTTATCACAGTACGATGAGATGGACCAATCTGAATCAAGTATTCCAGAAAGCCGTGTCATAAAGATCCAAATTTGATATATTGGTTATACCGTATGTGTGAATGAATGTATAAATGTGTGTATGTTTATACATTCTGCTTAATGGAGAAGTGCAGCATGTGTGAGCTTATGCATTTAAGAGACTTGAAGAGAAGCTGCTAGTTTTTTTTTTATGTTGCCAGATATTGAGTATATCAGTAAATCAGAGCTGGATTGTCAGTCATGGATGTTATGTTAAGCCTCCAAATCTACTTCAGACATGAAACTTGCATACAAATGCACAAGAATGTTTAGTACAAGAATGTATGTACGGCATACAGATGCGTTGTTAAAGCATTGATTATTTAACCTGTTATCCAGCCTTCTGTTCATCTGACAGTGCTTCTCTCTCTCTCTCTCTCTCTCTCTCTCTCTCTCTCTCTCTCTCTCTCTCTCTCTCTCTCTCTCTCTCTCTCTCTCTCTCTCTCTCTCTCTTTCTCTGTGTATGATGAAAGACAGATGGGTGGTTGGGTAATTGGAACAAGGTTTTGAATCTGAAATGTAAAAAGCAATTAGAATACACAAGGTCAAAAAAGTAAACTCCGACAGTCATTCCATCTGCTGTGAGGTTGTTCTGAGATGCCTGCACACAAATGCTTTTCTTCTGTACATGTGCAATGGCATTGCTCTGAATTGATTGATCCCATTGACTTGCTTTGTTGAAATGGGACATGGTTGGTTACACTCTACATGGTTTTAGTATCAATGCTTCTTTCTGGCGTAGCAGTAAGTTTCGGTTACAGCTAGCTCGGCTGTTTGTCAGATGACGCAGAAGAAATTTCTATTGTGGCCTGCAGCACTCAACTACAAATGCGAATAACACAATTAATGAAGACAGATTTTAAACATTTAGAGGCAAATGTGTGTTCTGTTGCATCAGAAAACCCCTAAAAGGTGTTGAGTTTTTGGGTTAGAGAACAATACTGCTAGACTACAGTATGCAAAGGAAGGTGAACTCATTTAAGCAATCAATAAGTTTCTGTTTAGTCTCAGACTTCACACTGGCACCTACAGTATTGACATGGATGCATGAAGTTCGTTTACTAACTGCAGGGACTTTAAACCTTAAAGCGATACTCCAGCCAAATGTCAAAATTACCCCACGATGTACTCACCCTCAAACAATCAGCGATACATAAGTCCATCAACTTTCAGACAGGCACATTTGGAGTTGTTTTAGTATATGTCCATGCTTTCCCAAGCTTTATAATAGTAGAAAACAGGGATCAGGGAACAACTTCTGACTTTAAACCGCAAACAAGTGCATTCATCCTTTACAAAGGTAATCCACACGGCTCCAAGGGGTTAATAAAGGTCTTCTGTGGGTATCTGATGCGATTTTGTAAGAAAAATATCCATATTTCAAACTCTATAAACTGTAATACTGTAGCTTCCGGTAATGATGCCATCTTGGACATTACAAACCTTCCCAGATAGCAAAAAATATTTGCATGGCTTCTTTATGCCGCCAGCCCCAAGCTGTTGGCTATAGGTGCGTCCTGCTGGCGGGGATGAAACTTTTGCCGCCGAATATGTCACTCCCATTTGTTGCGAGATGCCGCCAGCATGCAGCCGGCGGGCCGACTGCTTAATTTCCGCCGTCAGACCTGTTTGCGATTACGCCCTTATGACGCTTACTGCCTCCAGAGCACCACCGGTGGTCCGCCGACTCATTGGTATCTGGGTTGGAATAGCAAAGACATTAACTAAAATAACTCCAAATGTGTTTGTCTGAAAGATTATGGACATGTGTATCTCGGATTGCTTGAGGGTGAGTAAATCATTGGGTATTTTTCATATTTGGATGTACTATCCCTTAATGTTGAAAGATAAAAATCTAAATGTCAAAATACTATTACTGGTTAACACTTTATAATAAAAATGTATTTGTTAACAATTGTAGTTCACCTAACAATGAACAATACTTCTACAGCATGTATTAATCTTAGTTCATGTTACTTTTAGCATTTACCAATACATTTTTAACATTGGTTAATGCACATTGAACTAACATGAACAATTGTATTGGCATTATCTAATATTAACAAAGAATATTAAATGCCGAGAAACTCAATTTCTTTACTTATTTACTCATGAAATATATAAACAACTGTTAACAAATACAATACTATTATACAATGTTATCCATTATTGCTATTATTATTATTATTATTAGTAGTGGTAGTAGTAACACAATCCATCGCAATACACTGCTGGTCATGGGGTTGACTTGCTAAATGTAGAATAAAGCTAAAATACGATACGACTAGAGTCTTGTGTGTCTACATTGTTTTAATAATAATTTTTAAAACATTTCCAATGTTCACAAACTGAATTACTGTGTGCACCTTTAAAGTGTGCAAAATATGCAGACAATCTGTTTTATAGTACACCTCTTCTGCTGTTGCTTTGTGCTTATGCATGGAATCTCTTTTACATCTTCAAGGCAACCACATTTCAATATGACAACTCAATGAGTCAGCAGGATCCAAGTCCTTGGACTCAAACTACATGGTTATCAATCTCTCTACCGTACACCAAGACTGCAGAAGTCTTTCAACAGCTTATTTTCAATCCTTTTAAGGAAAATGCAGCTGATGTTGAACACATCATGTACTGAAATACCCGATTCACAATCTAGCACACATTTGTGAACAATTACGACAATTTAAAATAAGATCATTAGAGTAAAACTGTAGCTTCTCTTCAGATGGAGCTGGCATGTATGATACTGTACAGTTTGATGTACAGTACTTAAAGTTGGTCATTAGCAATATGCTAACTAACTGCAACAAACTGTGTAGCATGAGCACTACAAGGCTATTACATGATGTCATAGAAGAATAATTTTTGGCTGATTGGTTCCACAATCATTGAAAAAAACTTTCAGGTTTGATTGCATGGTCTGAATTGTTATAGCACGTCCCAAAGGCCCCTATGTGGGTCGGAGAAAAAGTGTACCTTTAAATGCAAATGAGCTACTTTCGGTTAAAAATAGATCTGATTCCTGTGAATACAGTCTGGGACAATAGTATCTTTAGCTGCATTAGTGCTTACAAACACATTTAGAAAATATTTTGTGTAAAGTTAACCTATCAGTCAGTCAGTGGACGTGGGCGGGGCTTTATCAGTGTGACATCACATTAACAAGAAAATCAAATAATAGGGATAATAAATGGGGGATTTAAAAAGAGGAAGTGGGTGGATTTTTTTTCATTGTATGATGGTTGTGTTTACACAATGCCAACCCACATTTATGTCCAAACAATCCAAAAAGTGGATTTTGCATAATATGGGCCCTTTAAGAACCTTTGACAGAAACGGTTCTTTGACGAATCAAAACGGTTCTTTCTAAAGATCTAATCTGAGTGCTTGTTTGAAGTATTCTGCTGTTAATGAAGGTAAGAGAGTTGGTGCTTTTGACTTCTGTAAGCAATGTAAATATTTTATGTGTGGAAGGAGAACATGGCCAAAATGGCACGTGGATAAATGCATGAAATCCAATGATGGCCAACATGTCCAGCCAGACCAGAATCACATTTTCTGGTTTTAACCTCTCACAAATCTTTATTCAATCATTGAATGGCCTGGGAGCCACAGAATGGCTATCCATTCTCTTACTTTTAAATTCTTCCTCCGCTAACACACTTTAGCATTTGTGTTATTTGTGTGCATGTAAGTAAAAGCTTTCTCTGTGATAGGTTTTGCCTCCCACCAGTACATTATGAGAGTGGTCCTTTCCGTGCATTCTTCCAGGCATTGTTTAGTAAAAAAGCACTCAATCCAATATGGCTGCCCACATTTTTTGTCTCCTGGGATTTTAAATAAATTTATTACAGCCGGGAGCCACAGAAACCAGCCGGCGTGTCCATCTCTATGTTTCTCACTGATTTGACTCAGATTTTATGTCGTTCTTTATCTTTCGTTTTCCTTTTTTTTTGTGCTACCCTTCCTGCATCTATCTTTCTTCATATCCCAAGGCCAGGCTTTAAACACATGCTGGTGAATGACGGATGGTGTGTGTAAGAGTATACAAGAGGAAGTAAAAGAAGGAAACCACATTTCTTCATCAGCCGTTTGCCCTGACAGTCTCTCTAGGCTTGTGCTAATGAAGTCACATTTATCTCTGGCCTGCCTTGATTCCATTAGCCTTTGTCTAATTGTGTTAATTCTCAGTATGGCCTTTAGTGGGGCATGGGGGTTTTGTGTGCATGTACGACTGAGTCTGTCTGCCTGTTTACCACAGTGTGTACCAGTTTATGTAAATTTAGTGTGTATATGCATGCCATACAACAACAGTTTGTTATTGGCTGACATTTATGTGATGCCAATTTGTAAGTGCACTTCAACCTAGGGTAACCATATGTGCCATTTTCCCCTACCATGTCCTGGCCAGGATTTGGGGTATGTCCTCCGGAATTTGCATTTGTTGCGTTTAACTTTAACCATAAGGCTAAGGTCACATTACATGACTCTAAACCAGATTTCAAACCAGTTTGATGTACGCACTGTCCCATATGATTTTGTCATGTGGCTTTTCTCTCATCTTTTGGCTGTTACCCTATACAGTATGTAGCCACAGCCTATACTAAAGTGGCCCTCCAATTCATGCTATGACATCTACAATTCTGTGTATTCTTTGTATAACTGTCTTATCAATCTAATCCAAGAGCGCTGGGCCTGGATGCAAGTTCGGTGTCTTCATTGTCTACCCAGACTCTTGATTCAATACGCTGGGCAGACGGCCTTTGTACGCATAGTCTTTCTCTCTACCCTGACGTTAATTACCTGACTGAAGTCGTCACCTCTCTATTCTCTAGCTTTCCTATCAGCTGCGGTGAAACAACAGAGACCAGCTTGTCCTTCCAGAGCACCTGAAGGGCAGCCATGTCCATTGACGTCCAGTTCTGTATCTCCGCAGGGTTTAGGCAGTTTACAACGGCACAGTGTCACACTTCACAATGTCACACAGCAGTATACATCAGAGATGAGTAGGGCTTAATTTTCCAGAGGGATATTTGGACAGACGCCACAATCCTCATTGTGCAAATCACACATACAGAAGCAGGTAAGGGACATGATAGACCTTCTCCTGTCGGATTTAGGTGACTCACTTGAAAAAGCTGAGGTGCACACAAGAGCTTCTTGAAATGCTTCACATGAGCCCTAGGCAAAGATTAGTGTGTGTGTGTCTGTAAAAGATGATGAGAGCCGAAATAGGAGGAGATGGGGTGTGTGCGGTGTGTGAAATTGGAAATGGGTGGCTGGCGTTGTCAATCTCCACATGTCTCACCACTCTCGCTAATTTGCTTTTGTCTGCGTCGGTTTTACGGCCGTTGACTATGGTCTGAAATATCAATGAGTGTGAAAGCGGTCTGTGAAATTTGTGTACCGAGGTAAACAGCACAGTTAGATTTTTCAATGAATCGTTCTGCACAAGACAAATATGCGGAGTACTAAATAAATGTATTATTATTAGTAATATTCCTGGTGAATGCTTTGCAAGATTGCACAAAAGTTATATGTCAGTGTTCAAGGTGCATTCTATCATTTTTTGTTTATCTGGCTGATTTCCCTACTGAAAAATCCAGCTAAGACCAGCATAAGCTGGTGAGCTGGTTTTAGCTCATCTCCCAGCTTGGTTTTAGCTGGTATTTCTGGTGTAGGAAGCTGGTCTAGCTCTATTTTGGTCACTTTTTAAGCTGGTCTAGCTGGACTTAGCTGGCCAGGCTGGGAGAACCAGCTTTGACCAGCTATTGCCACCTTAAACCAGCTACTAGCTTATGGTTTGTTTTCTTTGCTGGATTTTTCAGTAGGGTTGGCAATGGTTTTGGATTTTACAAGGTATACATTTTTGTCAGTATTTGTGTTTTCTAACTCAATGCTCTACCTAATCTATACAGGAGCACTGACACCTGGGTTGTAACTGTGGATTTTTGTTTCATCATACAGTAAAAGCAAAAGTTTGATATTTTAAAAATACATAACTCTCAGTCATAATTTAATCATCCTGTTGCCAGTACATGCACTGTATGCGACTCGCTCCAATCTCATAATATGAGAATCCATGGTTTTACGTTACATTTGGCACTAAGTGTTAGCATTACAAGCACATTTAATCATGTGTGTTCCTGGGGATCAAACCTATGACCTTTGCATTGCTAAAATTAAATAAAATCTATTTATATGGAGTGTTTTGCAATGTCACATTGTTTCAAAGCAGCTATACATGAAATAAGAATAAAAACAGAAATCTGGGGAAATTGGTAAATATTGCATTTTTTTACTAAATAATTATATAGTAAACAGCCGTGGCAATAAAGGCGATGTTGCAATGTTCTACTAATGGTCAAAATATGTACCCCAGCTGTCACTGGGGTGCTACCCTTTTTTTAAAGTACAGCTTGCACCTAAGAAGTTCATAGTAGTACCACAGAGGAACATATTGGTACCAAATTAAGCTTATTACCTCAAAGATATTACATTCACTCTAAAAATGGCTCGGTTATTTTTAAACCATGTTGAGAAAATATTGGACACATGCTGGGTTGTTTTAACTCTGCTGGTTTATTATAATTCATGCTTGCATAACAGCAACCCAACATTGGGTCATTTTTTAACCCAGCATATGTTCTGTTCAATATTTACCCATTATGGGTTAAAAATAACCCAGCTATTTTTAGAGTGTTGTACCAGATGTATACTGTACTTAATAGGGTAAATCCCAGTGACAGATGGGCTACCTGTTTTGACCTTTTTTCTAACAGTGTACAGAAACGCATACACTATAAAATGGAATTTTTACTTTGATTTTTTATCTTGACTAGTGATGAGTAGCTGTACCTTATAAAATAAAGTTAAATAATTTAAAGGGGACATTTCATAAGACTTTTTCAAGATGTAAAATAAATCTTTGGTGTCCCCAAAGTACGTATGTGAAAGTTTAAGCTCAAAATATCATAGAGATAATTTATTATAGAGCTGTAATCGGGCCTTAAAGGTTAGGCCCGAAATGACCAAAACCCGACAGAATGCAGCCCGAACCCAAAAGTAGATTTAGATTGACAGCTTTTTAAAAGCCCGAACCCGTTTACAGCCCAACATTATTTAAATGTGCGCACGCACACAGCTTTTGTCAAGAATTTGTAATTTACACAGGTTTTAACATTATTTAGTAATGACTAACTAGGCTACACGTCACCTGGAAGTTGAAACATAGAAAAAAAGTCATCTGTAACATCGTAACATCTCGTTCTAAATAGGCCTATGCAATACACTATAAGGCCAACATGCCAATAAAACAATTATTTCTTAACAAATTAAATTAAGATAATACATTCTGAATAAGATGGGTATTTGGGAATAACGAAATTAAGATTTGCTTCGGCACTTTCTTTACATTAATGCCAACATTAGTCTATATCCTCTGTCTAAATTATGTATTTAAGACTAAGTAATATTTAGTTATACATTTTTTAGAGAATGTTATTTTTCACATTTTCTAGGTTGATAGAAGCACTGAGGACCCAATTATAGCACTTAAACGCAAAGACAGATTTTCATGATATGTCCTCTTTAAGCTAATTCAACTTTATTTTATAAGTAACAGCAACTCATCACTAGTCAAGATAAAAAAAAGTAAAAATGATTTACTAAAATGAAGTTGATTATACTAAAATATTAAAATGCAAAAATTAAAGTGTTCTTTATTTTAAAATCTAATATTAATTGAAACAGGCATGTTAATAGTTGAGCTGTTGACACATTTGGCAGAATTTGTGATATGTAGCCGGTTTAAAATGTGGTGATGTTGGAGGTTTTATGGGAAGAATGTGACTGTAACCCCCACAGGCCTGAAAAACTGGGTTACACAATCACACAAACAAACACAGTTGATAAATGTAGGCTGCTAGTGTGATGCCATCCACTGGATGTCAAATCACAGCTGATTACCACATGCTGCACTGAATAATTGCACGTCTTTGATTATATCTTCAAACAGAATGTGTTCTAAAGGATTTGTTTTGCCTGCATGATGATGTGTGTCGACCTCTTTTCTAACGGGTAGAAATCAAATATGGATGTTGTTTTTTATCAGGTAAGGTACTATATACTCTTCTTCTTCTGCAGCGGTATTATTTATTTACTGTAATAAGAGCACAGCCTGTTATTTTAGTTTTAAGTTGTGAAGAAACTTGAATAAAACATATGTTGGTATCTTAGTATCTGTATTTTGTATAATAACACTATTAAATCTCAGTCTTTTCAGGTATTATGATATCGCTTTATTTTGATGGTCCTGTTTGGCATTCTGTTGACTATAAGCAACGTTGTACGTACATGTTAACAAACTTTTATAAATTTAAGTATTGGTAGACTGAATGTGAAATGGGAACCATGACATCAAAATAAAGTGTAACCTTTTTCATGTGCTTTCTAGTAAAATCTCTAAACGCATTGTTTTTACTTTAGCTTACTGTATTATGTATTAGCTGTATTAGCTGTCTTGACCTTTTTTATGCCGAGACTCTTACACATATTTATTACTATAGAGTAATGTCAGCTGCAGTCACTTTAGTTGTATCCTTTGCTACCAACAGTATGTCCGGTATTAAAGGAAATCTTAGTATAGTTACATCTAAAAACACAGTTTTCAACATTCATATGACTTCAATAGTAGGAAAAAAATGTTTTGGAAGTATTGTGAGAAATGACTAAGAAGATATTTTGATAAATGATGGTAAGCACAATGTTGACGGTACCCATTAAATTCCATCATATTTTTTTTATTCCTACTATGGAAGTCTATGGTCACTTACTGCTGTGTGTTTACCATAATTTCTCAAAATATCTTCTTTTATGTTCAACAGAAAAAAGAAATTCATACAGGTTTAGAACAACATGAGGATGAGTAATAATGACGGAATTTTCATTTTAAAGTGAACTATCTCTTTAAGGTTCATGCAGATTTTAGAGAATTTGTGCCGTAAAGGACACTGATAAAGTGTAAAGTGACAAAAAAGACACTATTGAAGCCTCATAAAAATATTCCTTAGACTTGGCTGCTATTTTCAGAAGTCAATAGCTTTCTTAACTCTCAAAAAAATCTGGCACATATTGTTCGGCAGAAAGTATTTATATCGACATGTTTGGATAAACTAATCCCTAATCAGTCTGAGGGTCAATTATTTGCATCTCTTTATGTTTGACCCCATGAACAGAATAAGATAAATCAGCATAACATAATGATTTTAGAAAATCATAAGAATGTACTGTAATAGCTAAGGTCAAGGTGAACACACACACAAAGCACACACATCTATGAGTAATGACTACACAGAGGGACTGCCTGATGGGACAGTCTCTCTTCTCGACGTCACCATTAACCAGAGTGAGATGAGGGTGAGATGGAGGGGGCGGAGAAGAGAAAGAAGAGGAAAAAGAAGATCTCTGCTGATTTGACGTCACTATTTGCCAGGGAGCAGGAGAGAGAGTGATGGATGTAGAGAGAAATAGAACCAACGCAGGTGAGAGAGAGAGAGAGAGAGAGAGAGAGAGAGAAAGAGGGAGAGAGAGAGAGATAGAGAGAGAGAGAGAGAGAGAGAGAGAGAGAAAGAGGGAGAGAGAGAGAGATAGAGAGAGAGAGAGAGTTGATGTCTGCAGTAAAGCAGAAGGCTGGTGAGTAGAGGCTTGTGAAATGGGCTGTGATATTGGCTTTTAATTTTCTCTCTGCCTTCAGCATAAAGAGAAGAGAGAAGCCTTGGAGAGGAGGTGGAAATACAAAAGCGTGATAAGTGTCTTTACACTTTAATATAATTTAAAGTCACAATGAAACGGAAGTAGTAATTATCTTATGTTTCATCCTGACGTATATCTGAGTAAAACAGCTTCTTACATGAGAAAAAGGTAGGGTGGGGCTTGAATTCGTCAATTGAGAACTGATTGGATCGTTGGAAGTTGTCTCATGTTGGTATTTGCTAATCGCTGTGATCTTCTCATGGTCGCCACCTTTCTCAAGACTGGAAGTAAAGAGATATCGTTTCAAGGAGGGAAGGAGCTTAGCGGTTTTTATTAAAGCGGGCATATCATGAAAATCTGACTTTTTTAATGTTTAAAGGGGACAGAGAATGAAAAAACATTTTGACCTTGTCTTTGTTGAATAATGGTAGTCTACCCACATTCACAAACATACAAAAAGTGCTAAACATGCTAAACATCTCAGTCTCATAGAAATTCCTCTTTTAGAAATGTCAGCCAGAAAACGGCCCAATCGGAAAAACTGATGCTTATGACATCACAGGCATCTCACTGCCCCTCCACTTTAAAATAATTGGCTACATTTTTTGAGTGGCAGCAAAGTCAGCCAATCAGTAATGAGATTTCAAGTTAAGCCAGTAGGGGGAGCCAAATAGGTGCAAAACCCCCTAATAGAGCTATCTGATAGAGGTTTTTAGGAAGCTTCTAAGGCATTACAGACCCAAACAAAAAATGTTTTGTCTACATGTCACATCACAGAACAAGGATAAAAACTCTGTTCAATCATTCTATGTCACCTTTAAGTGCTATAATTGTGTCTCCAGTGCTTCTACCAACCTGGAAAATGTGAAAAAGATCAACCCAGTAACTTAGTTTTGGTAAACTATTCTGCATGCATTTGAAAGGATAGCTCATTGAAATTTGGCTCCCCTTGTGATGTCAGAAGATATAATGAAATCACAACACATATAGTATTCAAAATGCTTGGAGTTTTCTGGCATTATTCAATTTTATGTCTTTCTTCTCCAACTTTTTTATACTGTTTTATAGATAAGAATCGCATAATGTACCCAGACCTAATGCATACATAACCAATGATATTTCTCACTAAGAGATTATTGTTAATAATGGTTGCTTATTCTTGGTTCATATATAATAACCGAACATTCACCAACTGACAATTAGAGCAGAAAAATAGTAGTGAATGCTACAATGGATCACGTGAGCTACCTAGATACTAATTGAAGCACAATGCAGTACATTAATGTAGTCTAATTCAATAGAAGTGCAACAATGCAAATCATTAGAGCAATTCAACAGATAAGTCGTAGGAAATTAAATGATTTATAACAGAAGTTTCCCATTGGCTATGTTTGTGAGTGTATAATTATGCACCCCAAGAGCATTGGCGTAACAATAGACTGCCAGTTGTGTGAAAAATGTTTGTTTGACATGGAAAATGCTGGTCTCTTTATATTATATTGTCTTTTATATGTTATTCTATTATAGTAGCCTACTAAAATTTGTACAAGGGAAAAATTCTGTATGTCATAGTAGTGTGTATACTGTATGGTTGTGTGTGTGTGGAGTGCACTAATGGAGCATGAAATGTCATGTGACATTTAGCAATCCAGTGATTCACATATGTAATGTTCTGTATCACTCACACGCAACCTCAGGTTCTGGGCTTTTCACCTGTAATACCACAGGGACACCATCGTCATGGTAACAGCCTCTGTGCTAAAAATACTGTAGACTTATGAGGGTCACATGGCCCTTAGGGATCACGGAGAGGTGTGTGGGTCAGCACAGTGGTGTTGGGCCTTCATGGCCCATTTGATATACTTTTATAAATAATAAAAAACGAAAATATTAGCTTTTTCTACTTTTCTTTCTGTGGGCAGCGTTCGAGTGAAGCTACTGCTGAGAAAACCTAGCATTTTACAATGATGTATGTATGGATTTCTAAGAGGGGTTGATCCAAATTTGCTCTCCATTTAAAGGCCATTAGCACCCAAAGAGCGGTGCTTTAAGTTCAAAGCATTGTTTTAAAAAAGCCATTATGTCTGCGCTGAGCTGGTTTGCATTGCCCTTGACATTACAAGGGCTGTGATGCTCAGGGTAGCACATATGGTTGTGAAACAGATTGGAGCGTTTGAGTCTGGCTTACGTCATGACCTCCGTTTTAGACAGCTACTTTTAAATGCATGTCAATGGAGTCCCTTAGTGATATGGTTACAGCATCTGCCAGCATGGACCATGCTAACCGATCAAACGCTCACCTTTTTGATCTGAACAAAGTGGGTCAAGAGAACAATACTGAATAAAGACCCTATAGATGTCCCCTGCAAAATTATATGTGTGAAATTCTTCTTTTTAGTGTAGCTTTTATATTGTCTGAAATACTGTTATTGCAGAATCTGTGTGACATGCGCAGATAGGCCAGCCTGCTCTCAAACTCATTTTACAGATAGGGCTCTTGGCACAGTCCAATGGGATAGACACACACGCTTCCAAATGTAATAAATAACAAAATGATTTATCCCAACTGCAAGCCGAGTACAGCTATCCTTTCCGACTCTTGTTGCGGTCTCAGTATATGTGAGAAGTACTTTGTCAGTATGTATTTGTCAGATGTGGCGGAGAGGTAACGCAAGGTAAGGTCTGCTTCAAATTCATCCCTCTTTGTTTCTCTTGTGGCCTCTCCTGGTAAATAAACCATCTCTATTTTTGGGTTTGCACTGTAGCTGGGTTTACCGCAGTAGAATGTTAGTTGCACGTAAGTACTGCTTAATTTTCTACGGCACGTTTCCCGAAAGCATCATTAACCAGGTAGTACATAAAAGCGTTCATAAATTAACAAGAGCCTCATTAATCTATTACGCACACATTAAATCCAACTGCTTTCGCAGTTTCTCAGAAACTAAAGACCCAAAATATGTGTAAATTAGAGTATTGCAATTATATATTATATATATTTTAATGCATATTTTTATCATATTGCTAATCTTAATTGTTTCAACAGAACTGTTTTAAATGATGAATACATACAGTGTTAACAATGCCATGTGAATGAATTTCGGTTACATGAGCACATCCATATACAGTATAACCTTTAGATGCATTATTTATTAAGATGCACCTTGTGTGTAATCACATGACATGCATTAATCTTGGTCACACGTTTATTGATTTCTGTAGTTGAGCATTAACCTTTTTGAAACCTTGCATTACCAGCACCATAATTATTTTTATTATATATAATCATGATTAATGTCTCAAATGTATAACTGTATTTTTGCTCTCTTAATGTGTTGAGGAGATATTTTCGTATGATTTGGTGTAAACTTGTCTTTTGGACATCAAAGCTCTGGTAAAGAGTGATCTACATGCTAGTGGGGTTTAGAGGATTTCAAGGGCTGAAATCATTTCAGGGATGGTTTGTGGGACCATAAGCAAGAATACAAACCTGGGTCTCACCAAAGCATTAAAAAGTCTATATATACAATGCAAAGTCATACTGCAAAAACATTTAAGTATAATTAAAAGCCAAATAGTGAAAAAAATATCTTACAAATGTGTAATGTATTGATTTATTATTTATTTATGCTGTTGTTGTGTAAGGGATAATGTAGAGGCAGCCGGTAGTTATCTGGAAATAAGCCCCGACAGTGTGATCGGGACCCGACGCGAAGCAGAGGGTCTTGTATCACACTGAAGGGGCTTATTTGCCGATAAGTACCGGCTGCCTCTACATTATCCCGCTTATTACACGGCTACTTGCCACATAAGAAAAAAAACTGGACATGAATATGAATTTGAAACCTTTTATTGGCATATTTGTTTTAAAATAAAATTTTTATCCTTCCGCGAAACTTTGCACAGATGCATAAAATGATCGTAATACCTTATTAAGATCCTCTGCTTCATACTTGTCTGTCTCCATTTTTTTCTCTTTTAGCCAGTCTTTGAGAAGTTTTAATGCCCATCCTGTATTTTTTTGTGTGTTGGCTTCGTAGCTGTCATGCTCTATTTTGTCAAGTTCGGTCTCAGTAAGCTCTCTGTGTCTTGTCGTTGTTCGTTCTTCTGTCCACTGTTTAAATGTTTTGTTTTTTTCCGTACATTTTAAAATGAATGTCAAAATATTCCATTCTTAATGGTGGTTTTCCAGTGTTTGTCACAAGATGGCGCCAAACACTAATCTTTATTGGCGCGGAGCGATTTTAATCGTACAAGAAGTACCGTTATGCGTTATTACTTTGGAGCGGTTATTATTTGAAAAGAACGAACCTGCAAATGTCTCAACTGACCAATCAGAATCAAGCATTCCAGAGAGCCGTGTAATAAATATTGGTAACATACAGTGTTACCACTGTCAGTACTGCGGCGTTTGGTAGTTACTAGCCTTGTTTGCACTGTCACTTCCGGGGCTACTTCATATGTAAATTAAGTAGTATCCCGCTATTATGACTAAAGGGCTTGTTATAGTTGTGCGTAGGTCCTACGGTGTAGCTGCGACGGCGTAGGTTCCGCGTCGGTTTTCATTTATACTTTTGCTTCTTCGTATGCGTCGACGTGCAAACATGCGCGCAGACCACTGGTAGGCAGTATCCACGCGTATAATCACAGTAGCAGAGCGACCGTCAAAGAAGAAGAAGCTTAGCAGGTTAACCCACAAAAAAGAAGAAAGAGCAACTTGTTGTGTAGAATTTGAGAAGACCAGCAGTGATGGAAGTAAATAAACAGCGATTTTTGTTGCAGTATGAGTTAAATCACTCCTCAACTTGGCCATTTTCACCGTCGCAAACGGAAATACCTATGACGCAGTTTTTTTACCTGACGGGAGGGGTTCTGGTGGACCAATCACAGCTCTTGCGGTCCCCGTAGAACTGACGCGCTGTTACGAGCTGCGCACAGGCTACGGATAGCCTACGCCACTTACGCACGACTGTAAATCGGGCTTTAGCTTGTTTGTCAGTTTACTATACTGAAAATGATTGCCTAATAAGGATCACATCTTCTAATGAAACATACAGAAATGCTAAGATACAACAAAAGGGTAAATATAATCATCATTAAAGTAACCACTGTAACATAGTTTTTTAAGCCTGAAATACACTGCAGATTTTAGCACTCCTATAAGATCATTACCTTATCATAATGTGCAACATGGATCAAATAAACTTGGGTACGACAAGCATGCAGACTGAGAATGATGACAAAGGCTTCAATGCCTGCGTCACAAGTGCAACGTCACCAGCATGTGCTAGTGGTAAACAAATATCAGTACACAGGTCGTAGCAGCAAACACACTATGCGGTGATCATGCTGAATTTCTGACACTGACACTGCTATATTTGGACGCAAGACCGGGAAAACGTCCGTCTTTGAACCTCTCTCACTGTACGACATAGGACCACCGATAAAGAGCCACGATCACAGAAATCGATTGTTTCACGATGGCAATCTTTTGTCTGGGACAGACAAAAATTGTGCATTGTATCCCGGGCTTTAAAGACTTGATGGATTCAGTGGATTCAGACTTGATTTTAATGAGCCAATTTTCTAATGATTTCTAACACGTTTTTATTTTTGAGATGCAAATAAAGTAATTTTCAGGTCATTCAGCTATCAGGCAATTCTTCCTTATAGACAAATGTATTTATAGATTGGCACTTTTTTGAAATAGCTATTTGACAGTTACCTATGGTTTCATGTGATGCTTAATTATTTACATTTTCACAAATATTACAAATGTGTAAGTATGTTTACTCATTTTGTTCTTTAAAATACTATATATATAGTTTAATGGCACATTAGGTTGCTGAACGCTTTATTAAGGTTAACTACTGTATTGCTTATTGATCTGATATTGTCTCGTCGCGAGATCGCTCGTGTGCAGCCAACATTAACTTCAAGGGTAACACCATGGAGAGAACAAACATCATCTTCTCGTTTTTGCTTTCACCATGCAAACAGCCACCTTGATTCTTTCCATTATGTTTGGTGCATGATGATGCGATCTAACTCCTGTCTTCTGTCAGACTGAACCGACTTCCTCCTCACTCTGAAACGGGCGGGATTGTGAGATGTTAGATCCAGCTAGGCGTATTAAGGGTGGGGTTTACTGAAGCGCTGCCACGCTATTGGCCTGACAGTCCAAACGCGTCTTGATTTTGGCTTTGCAGCTAGAGATCGGAGGCTATTGGCTCAGTGAGGTCCATTTGAAGCCCTAGCTTGCACTGGCCCAAAAGCGGCTACTGATAGTGAAAAACTGAATTGATTGTCAAGAATTGATTGTCCATGATGGGACTGCATGGGGGACTCGAACCGTCCTCCTTCGGATTACAAGCCTGACTCTCTGAACTTTATGCGACTTTCACACAGGACACGGTGTTAGGGATTAGACTAGTCCTAGAATAAAATAAATGTAAGAGCTGTCCAAACTGAAAACAGCTTGCACTGACATTTCTTAAAATACATCAGGGTCCTTTGTTTTGCCTCAAAATGCACACAAGTAATATTTTTAGTAAGGCATGTTTGTTAAAAGTAGATATTTCCTAATTGTGTATGTGTGTGTGTGTGTGTGTGTGTGTGTGTGTGCCATCAGAGAAGTTGATCAAATAATCAAAGGCAGTGCAGATATGTGGGAATTTATCTTTGTCTATAAGCAAATAAAAGTGAACAAACACTAAAGAGCTGAAATCAACTTAACCATTTTATCTGAACTGTCTTTCCATGGCTTGCCATCCACTTAACACAATGCAGGTGTTTTTAGTAATAAAATTAGAAAAATTGTCATTGGGAGAAACTTAAACAATGATTAAACAATGCAAAAATCATATGCCAAACCTAAATAAACTGCATAAAATTAATGATAAAAAATACATTTGTGATGTGCCATCAGTTGTGGTCTTGACCGGTCTTGAAATAAAATTCAGAGTCCTCTTTTTCTAAGACCGAGACAAGACCAAGTAAAAATGCGGTCGATTCCAAGACGAGACCAAGACCTTTAAAAAGTGGTCTTGAGAACTACAACACTAGTAAAATCACAAACTTGGCAACACTGATAACTGGTGATACCCTACTTGACCCTGGGAAATAAGCAGAGCGATGAAGTTAAACTGGAACAGTTTGTTAAAAAATTGTAAAATCTAGTTTTATCATTTAATGCAGCGTAATGCATATACTTTAGATTAAATAAGCAACATACTCACACTTGCCATTAGATTAGCAATTTATCAAGAAAACACTGACATGGTGTAACTACTTTGTTTTCTTTTTCATTTGTTTTACCTGAGTGGTCTCTCTGTTGCCACTGACTTATTCTGGGGAGAAGTGTTTTGATGCTCCTAAAACCTATTTGTCAGAGACTCTCCCTCTCTTCCTCACCCCTTGTAGCAGATGATTGAGTGTATGCAGAATGCTGACATCAGATAGAGTCCACATTGGCAGTCTGTGTGTGACTGCTCTTGGTCTAAATTTGCATATCATTTGGAATTCAATAAACTTAATGGAACCGTGCCCACACTGACAATAAAAGGGGCCATA
The DNA here is from genome assembly GCA_025389145.1 of Misgurnus mizolepis. Classification (NCBI taxonomy): domain Eukaryota; kingdom Metazoa; phylum Chordata; class Actinopteri; order Cypriniformes; family Cobitidae; genus Misgurnus; species Misgurnus mizolepis. The sequence continues at coordinate 23,579,371 of JAIFKI010000019.1, read as the reverse complement.
AATATTACAATACTACTAGTCATGACTGACCGGTGTGTAAGTGGCTGGCAGATCCGATTTCTCCATGAAAGGCTCTTAATGGTTTCATTGATTGTTTTTCTCCAGTTAAAGCTTTCATTTATCTTATCTGCCCTGACAGGAACTGGCATCAGTGTATTTCCTGGTTTGATGATCTCGCTTGTGTCAGGTTGTGACCTCAATCTCTTGCATGATGACATGTTGGCAGATCAACACGAGCGCTGCTTGAACTCCAGATCTGTTTATGTAAGAAACACATTTTCTAAGCAGCTGCTGATACAGTTCTGCTACACTAAACAGTAAATCACTCGCAGCAGTGGGAGGCTGCTGAGACACGAGGGTGAAGGTGCCACTCAAGATCCAGGACGAATGATGCAAGACAAGCTCATATACGAGCCTCTATTTCATCACGTGTTTTAATTTTGCTATGATATTGCCGAGGTCTTTCTCTCTGTTGCTCTCACACAAGATTATTTTTTCGACAGGATGGAGCGTTTTCAATTACAACGTTCATGGCGTGCAACAGTGGGCCTGCGTCTTACTAGCGTTGCTTTTATTATTCTCTAACCTTTCTAATTTCACACTTGTTAAATTTTCATGTAAAAGCCCTTTAAAAGAGAGGCTTCAAGAGAGCGTTGTGTCATTTCAAATATCACAGGATACTCAGTCCTTGGGGCTCAGGCTGTTCCAGGGTATGGTGTGAATTTGTAATGGGGTGTTCCAGGATTTGAGGTAGAGGGGTTTTCCAGGGTTTGGGATGGATTTGTAATGGGCTGTTTTAGGGGTTAGGGTGGATTTGCAACGGGGTCCTCTAGGGTTTGGGATGGATTTGTACAGGGCCGTCGCCAGAATATACAGAATGGGGGGGGGGGCTTTTTGTTGTCATGAGGGGGCTGCACTTCATAAAGTGAGAAACTGTCCGTTTCTCAATCCAAAGGCAGCCTTTGGAGGTCGCATATGCAGGTTTCATACGTTAACAAGCCTGGTTTATTTGAGTTAACTGAGCATTACATTCACAAGTAATAATCATATTACAACAATTAAGAATAACTAAGAATAATAGTCAAGTTTATAATTGTTAATATTTTGAAATAAGACAGTCTTGATGCTGAATGCAGCCTACAAATGCCATCTTTGGAGGCTGCAGCCTTCGGATTAAAGTAAACGGTCACTGACTGAACAAACTCATTTGAAATAGACCAATACGAGTCCAGTCAAGGTCAAGGACAACAAAACACATAAGTTGCCTCACGATTTAACGAGTCTTCAGTTTCACCAACAACGCAATAACAACAATACATTCCGCGTAATATTAGCAACAAAACAAACGTGACCTGTAGCATATAAAAGTGTACTCACCTTAAAGCGGGTCACACGGGTAAAATCTCATAAGAGCTCAATCTTTCCTCTGATGTTGATTTTTGCGCGTGAGTTTTTCTCAGACATGAGCTGATGATGGCACAATAACCAGATGCCCCTTACGAAAATGAACCATGGTTTACTACAGTTAAAACAAAACAAAAAAAACGGCAAAGGAATAACGAGTGACATATAAACCTACAATACTGTATGCTCACTGTTTAAACATCTTATATCATTTAATAAGCACAACGTCTGATACAAAATATAAACGTATTGAAGGGTATTCTGCTGGAGACTTGCCATTGGCTGTTGCATTTGAATGAATAAATAGGTGAGTCTAAGAAAGGATTACAGGGGCTATTTTGGTGATGTTTTATTCAAAATATTATTTTGTTTCATATAATTATGTTTTATATAATTAAGTTTAATGTAACAATGCGTTAAATTATCTGATTAAAATTTTAAAGATAGTTTTTTTAAGTTACCGCTGTAAAAATCAATAGTTCGTTTTCTGTGGTTAAATACTACTGAAGAGGATGAGGGAGCGCGAGAGTGTAATGAAAGTGAGTAAATTCAGGTCATTTTTTACCTTCAATAAGTTTGACCATAAGATTAGGGGGGCACATTGTGTAATCTGGGGGGAGGGCACGGCGACGGGCCTGCTTTGTAATGGGTCATTTCAGCATTTGCGGTTCAAGGTTTGAGGTGGTTTGTAATGGGCATTCCGTCGTTTGTGGTGGATTTGTGTTAGGGTGTTTCAGGGTTTGGGGTAAAATTGTAAAATGCCATTTCATGGATTGGGGTGGATTTGTAGTGGATGCTTCAGAGTTATTTTTCAGATGGTCAGTGATTAACCTCACTCAGTTCACCACTGGTTGTACTCGGCAAGGTTTGATTATTTAGATAAATTGCTGTGAGATGGAATGAGTCACCTCTTTTAAATTAAAACACAAAGAGTCTCTTACGCTCTCCCACTATCCGCACTTGATCTCAATCATGCATCTGCAAAACAAGACACACTTACAATCTGTGATTCTGAGGTACCTGCAGTGCTGAGTGTATCTCTTTCATCAGCATGACAAATACCTGTGACATCATGATGCAGTATCTTTATGCATGCATTGAAATGCACATGTGTGCACCTAGCTGATGACATTGGAGGCAGGGCTCTGAATGACACCTTACGCTGCAAAAATGTGCAACGCTGAGTGCAGTAGAGTGTTTAGTCATTATCATAACGTTGACATTAATGGTATGGAATCCATCAGTGGTTTCATTTAAAGACACCTTGAAGTCACTAGGCGAGCCTAGTCTTCTTTCATGGGTTGATGTATTTCGAAGGCAGTTATAGGCAGTTGGGGGTAGAGATATATTAAAGGGCTCATTCTTGATAGGGTTTAGTTACATCACAGCCATAAATCATACATTGATTTTCAGAGGAAGGAGATATTAGGGAGAAGGACATTGTCATTCTATTCACTAGAGCATTTATGGGCAGAAATGTGTGTGCAAAATGAGTCATGCATTTTAGGTCTGATTCCTCTAACAGAAAGACTGCTATATGTTTTAAGATGAAATACATGTTTTCGTCTTTTAGGAATAACGCATAAGCCTCTATTTGGTCTCCATTACTGTCAAAGAAAAATTTTCAGAAATACTGATGCTTTTCACATTTCTAGTGAAGAGCTGATGTGTTCACACACATTGTTTCTACCCTTTTCATTCCACAATGAGTAAGACTGATAACACTCATTTCTTTCTGCTTGGCTACATTGATTCAATATACAATGTAGTTGTGTACTGCACTGTTTTCTAAATCTACAATATTCACTAGATTCATTAAACACACAATGCATGCACACAGCCCACTCAAACTCACTACAATGGAATCTGCAATAATAATGGTTTAAAGATACATTTAGCATATTTTTATTAGGATGGAGAGGCTATGCAACTAAAAATCTGAGAAAATTATCTGTAGGGGAGAGCGGGGTAAGTTGTCACACTGTTCATAACTCCAACCCTAGGCTCTATCTCAAAAATCAAATAGCCACTTTATGTGATGACTTTTATAGTCAACTTCGTGTTCACATGTAGTCAAGATCTCTCTAATCTGACCTTAACAAAATTTTCTTAATTTTTTGGCTTAAAAAGTAAAAAATAGCATTTTATATTTTAATGTTAGGTATGAATGTTAAAACTATCATTTTATACAGATTAGAGGAGACAATAACGTGTCTTTGATACTTTAGCTGACATGCTATGTTGAGCTTACCCTGAGATTTAGCCAACATTAGCACACATGTCAGTTTGGGGCAAGTTCTATCAATGACTTTGGGGGCAAGTCGTCACATGCTTTTCATACTGGAAATAGTTAACCCTGGTTTATTTTAAACCCTGGGTTATTTTAAACCTTTACGTCAGGGGTCATCAAACTTTTTTCTCTGGGGGCCACATTATCGTTCCTGACTGTGATGGGGGGCCGGGTCAGCTATATAGAATTGTATGACCCAGACCAATTGTATGACCACCAGCAGTAGAGATTACTGTCCTGGCACAGCCAAAGTCTCCATTAGTAAACGACTTTCCATGGGTAGCTAGTAGGTGAGCTACCTTATAGCTAGTTCGGACAGCAGCCTGGTTTACCTGAGTTTGGTGAAGGAATACATTCTTTTGTGTGGCCAGTACGCCTTTCATCCTCCGAATCCTGTCTTCTCTTGCTTACCCTCACTAGTTAGCATACTCTTTGTGGCGGGTTTCATGATGACGACACAGATTATATTCTTTGAAAACGGCCACACTTTCTTTACATATAATACAAACTGCACGGTTCTTACACTGAACAAAAAAATAATCATTGGTCCACTGTTCTTTGAAAACTCTCTTATCAACTTTTCGTTTAACGCTAGCTATTTTGCCGTGTGTTGTCTGTCACCGCTTGATCACGAGCATATAGTTAATTTTATAACTAAATATCATTTTTTAACTTAAAAAATCAACAAAATACCAGATGCGAACATGTTATTATTTTCCAAAAAAACAATCACAAAAATAAAATTTCCTTATAGGGTCGTTTCAAGTAGTGGGGGGCAGAGGGGCTGGGGGAGGCGGTCAAAGGGGTGTTTAATTATTTTATTTATTTTAATTATTTATTTAAAACCATGAATTTCATCACATTTTGAAAGATGTTGGTTTCATACTTTGATATTTCTTCCTTTGCTTTAAAGACAACATGCAATTTTGTGCAAAACCCAATGATCCATGCTATCCCAACATGCTTTGAAAATCAATATGTGCTTCAGTTGAAGCAATAAAATCTGACCTTTTGCGCAACAAAAGCAGCATGCCACAAACCTCCATATATTTGATTACTGACCGAGAAGTGCACAGTGCACTTTATTTTACTTCAGAAAGGACACATTTTATGGCTATTTTTACAAAATGTACTGTAATATAAGTCTTAGTTGTCTCTTGAATATGTCTGTAAAGTTTCAGCTCAAAATACCCCCAAGATAATTAGTTATTGCATGTCCAAAATGCCCTTATTTGGGCGGGAGTAAAACGTGCTGTTTTCATGTGTATACCTTTATTTGCAAATGAGCTACTGCTTTTAGTTAAAAATAGATCTGATTCCTGTGAAACAATACATTTATCCGCATTAGCACTACATTGTGCTTACAAACAAATTTAGAACATCTTTAGTGTAAAATAAAAATTTAGTCAGTCAGTAGATGTGGGTGGGGCTTCATTAGTGTGACGTCACATTAACAAGAAAATCAAAACAGCATGTCTAATGAGACTGCTGTGGTTTAATGGGGATTAAAAAGGAGTGGGTGGATTTTTTTTTATTGTAGGGTGGTTGTGTTCACACTGCCAACACACATTTATGACAAACACCTTGTAAAAGTGGATTTTGCATAATATGGGTCCTATAAATAATACTACTGTGATAACAACATTTCAGATATAAAAAAATAAGTTTATAGTCCACTACACACTGACCTACAGTAATGAGTACTTTGATTATTTTACAATATAATATTTTTTATTAGATGTAATATATGAATATATGTTAATTTATGTACAGTATGTGTATGCTTTGACAACACTACTGTGTGCCTGTGATTTATGTGGGTTCGAGGTAGGCAGGTCTCTCTTTCTCTCTCTCTCTTTGAATAAAAAGAGAGCAGCAGAATCTTTTGGCTGTGGCTGTCAGTCATCTGTCAGGCATGGAAAGGTGAAACCGCATGAGTGGTTGCAAGTCTTCAGTTGTGTTTTGATCATCTTTCATGACTGAATGTACTGTTTGCATGTGTTTGTAAGTGCACAAATGTATGTGTATTTTTATATTCAAACTTATGTTACATCTTCAGCATGTGTTTGAGCTTTGTTTCGTTAAAATGTTTACGTGTTTAAATGGATATGTTAGATACTGTACAGCAATAATACTTGCAATTGTCTTTGACCTGCTAATATATGTCGAACATCACCTGATCAAACCGGAAAACGCTTAGGTTACTCACGTAACCCCGGTTCCCTGAAATAACGGGAACGAAGCATTGCGTCAGTTAGCTGACGCTATGGGGGAAACTCCTGTTTACTCCGTGACTGAAGCCTATTGGTTAACGTCTGTACAAAGTACAGACCAATGACGTTTGAACCCGCGCGCGGGAGGAACGCGTCCTTATATAAGCGCGGTTCAATCGTCAGGAGCTCATTATTATTCGACTGAAGCGCGCAGCCGAATAACACTCGCTGCGTAGACGTTTGTAGCACGGCAAGAGACGCAATGCTTCGTTCCCGTTATTTCAGGGAACCGGGGTTACGTGAGTAACCTAAGCGTTCCCTTTCAATACGGTTCACTTCGCATTGCGTCAGCTGACGCTATGGGGGAACGTAATCCTATCACGCCGTGCATACACAACGTACTGAAGTGCCTTACCGGAGAGACACTGCGTGTGGCCCTATACCCGGCATATTCACAGCTTTAAAAGCAAATGTGTAAGCACCATATAAATTGTTGACGCGCACACGGTGGGGTTTTAAACGCACCGGGGGCACATAACATAGCACAAGACGGCGAGGTACCGAGCGCGCCGCGGCTGTGCGAGATAAGTAAATTCAGAGTCACATTGGTGAGCTCGCTGAGCGCACCGTGGTGTACACATAAAACGCATGAGCGTGCATGATTGAGCCGAGAGAACCTGCGCTCGTAGGGCAGGGACGTCTAAGCTGTACAATCTGACAACGTAGACGGCGAAGACCAGCCGGCCGCGTAGCAGATATCAAATATAGATATAGATACCCCTGTAGACCAAGTTCATGAAGAAGCCAAACTCGCACAGAGTAAATGTGTATTGACTATAAATTGCACGGGCACAGGTGAACACTGAATACATCGTGAATGCATATAGATGAATCAGAGTGTTATAATGCACAGGCCGGCAAGATTCTGGAGCGCGCCGTCATGTGTTCTGATAATAAATTGTGCGCACACGGGTGAACTCTTCAGTGCACCGTGAATGCGTATAGATAAATCAGTGCACAGAACGCGCCGTGAATGTGTACAGATATGATTGATGAACGTAACGGTGGGCACCCAACGCACCGTGAACGTACACAGATGAACAACAATGTATGTGTCACAAAGCATAACACAGCTGTGTATACAGGTGAGCTTTCCCAAGCGCATCTTATTGTATACCAAAATGTTATAGCGTGTACATGTGAGCTTCTCTAAGCGCACGGTGGACGCATATAATTAAAAACCATATCGTGCATACAGGTGAGCTAATGGGCGCACCTTTAATGCAACAAACCTCAGTAGTGCGCGAAGCAGGGATGTCGAAGCTGTAAACTGACAACGTGGACGGCGGGGACCAGCCGGCCGTGTCACAATTGTCAAATGAGAAACCTCTAAGACCATGCCCATGCTCTAAGACAAGTGAGCATAATTGTCACGGGAGGTGATAACGTCAACGATCCATAAATAGCCTGTATTGACAGGTGCTCTAGTGAGTGATCTGTGACGCAGATGAACAGCTGATCGTCTGATGTACGTCAGACGTATGTGTCATACAGGACCTTGGACAGTTCCAGAGCGCTGTGCCTCGGGCACCGTCCGCATCTGAGAAAGGACAGGCTTATGAATAAAGTGAATGGCCAGCCGTAAAAGCATGGTTCGCTGTTACCGTTACCGCCGCCGTCCGCATCTGAGAGATGACAGGCTTGTGAATTAAATGAATGGTCGGTCGTAAAAGCGTGGTTCGCTGTTATCACGGCCACATAGATATAGGTAGGGGAGAGAGCCGCCGTGCCTCTGTAGTGAGGAGAAAGTGTTCCACCGGCGATTCGCGGGGGGTTTTGACTTTCAAATGTCACTAGACAGAATGGATCAGACTTTGCATAAGGACGCCTCGTGAAAGGGGTCCTAGCAGCTTGTGTCAATGTGTCATAAGGCACGTAATGTAGGTCGTGTCCCACGGATGCCATCTCCGCACGCCCATCGTAATGGGTTAATATTGGTAGTTTAAGCATGAGATGCGTATCACTCTGATTGAACATAGCTTATAAAGCGATGCAATGAGTTTATAAAGGAGATGACTCGTCAGCTTGTTCAGGGGGCGAGATCTCAGTCTGGTTCGGTAAATAATGAAACCACCGTAGATTGCCCGACCGCATTATCACAATAACACGGTCGAGAGTGCTGCAGTGCTAAATCATCCTCTTAATGTACCGTATTCACAGTACAAGGTGATTTATATGAGACAAACGGCGTTCCACGCGCCGAAGGCTGATTGCCGTCGTAAAGCGTGTTCAACCCACAGCAAATGCTGGGCTAGCTCGTAATGACAGCACTTCATGCAGCCGTGTGTAACTTAAGCAAGCTTCCCGGCCGTCAGCTCGGGGCGGGACCTTTGCTTAGTCAAACTGAAGTGGACTTATGAACAGAATGCCACGATATTCAAACGTCATTGGTCTGTACTTTGTACAGACGTTAACCAATAGGCTTCAGTCACGGAGTAAACAGGAGTTTCCCCCATAGCGTCAGCTAACTGACGCAATGCGAAGTGAACCGTATTGAAAGGGAACTGTGTTGATCGCTTCCGGTTGCCGGCGTGTGCTATCGTAGCTTGTTTTTGTTCTTTTTTTTTATTCTAATATCTGAATGTATTGTGAGAAGAAACTGCCTTTAACAGGAATGCAGAAGTAAGTTGCACCTAGTAAATGGTCATTTTTAAGGCAGGCTCTTGGTTGTATTGATCTGAAACTATATTTTTCTAGCTTTTTTAAAACCATATTGCTTGAACAGCTCATTTATACGAGCACACTGTTCTAGATTATTCATGGACAGTGTTTTCTGGACAATGAGTATATTTTGACTGATTGTTGAGTGTTATAAATGCATGGTTCTGCACTGTTGGCTGTATTAGACCTTATGTTATCCATTTTTGGTACTTTTCTCCGTTTCTCTCGATGTGTATTCTTTTTTTGAGTAAAATCTAAACAGGAATGACGAATTTGCAATATGTCTTTCCAATGTAATGCAGTTGAGTCGTTCAAGTGTGCTGTAATACTATGGAAATATTGTGTAAATTCTATGGAATAATCTGAAAACCTGGGAACCGTTCAAAATATCCGTTCTCCAGTTCTGAAGATTTGTATTGCTTGACTGCTAAGACCAAGCCTGGAGTCAGTTTAGGAAATACTGAAAAATTCAAATGAGCAGCAAACTACTTTTTCCATGTTGGGTTTTATGAGGCTGTAAAAAAAATGTGTGGTAAATTTATTAAAGCAATAAACCAAAAACCAGCAGGTCAGCGGTGGCTGTATGAATTTTAATTTTACTTGGAATTCTGCTTTTCCAATCAGATTTTAGATCTGGATATATTAATTTTAATAAGATTAGAAAATGAAGGATTTTTATATAGAGTAGACTACTGATAACTTTGGTGAAAAAGTCCAATCAATTAATTTACAATTTAAAAAATAATTTAGAATCATTCTAAGAATTTTTTTTAGGTGCTATTCAGTATTGCCACCAGAAAACATCTTTAGCTAGAGGTCAATAATGTGATTAAAATATGAATGATTTCTCTGGTACACACATGCACACACACACACACACACAGATCTTCTGCAGTAGGAGGGAAAGGTGGGCTACACCATGTGCGAGGGGGAGAAATACAGCGCTCGTAGGAAAGAGAAGGCGATTATAATACCTTGAGGAAAATATAATGTAATTCTGTCTAGCAATGAAGTGTGCTGTCAGCTTTATGACAAAGCCCACTTCCCTCTCCTTTTATATCCTCTCCACCCCTCCTATTCTGCAAATCTCTTTTCCCACTCCATTTTCTCCTCGCCTCACTCTTCCCTCCTCCCTCCTCTTCCTCTTTTCCCCCCTTGCCTCTCGATTGGCTTATTGAAGTTGTACAGCAGCACCTGATGGCATATGAGATTTTCCTTTAGTCTTGTTGTGGTACTTGTCATTTCACTGTATGTGTGTGTGCGTTGACTATTAAACTAGCCACTGGAGAATGACATTTACTGCAAATGAACTGTTCCTCTGACACATGTCATTGTTTAATGAACTGGGTATATGTATTGACACAAATGCTTAGTCCTACGGTGCGTATGTTTGTGTGTGTGTGTTCGAGAGTTAAATTATACTTCGTCTAGTGGGTTTTCTCTGTATAGTGAGCTTGCTACTACCTAGGACAGCATACTAACTACAATGTAAGCTTGTAAATGACTGATTTGAAACATGTTACACAGTTTTCACTGCTGTGAGCCACACTTGACTCATATTTGATTTCAATTGATTAGCATGGTGTTAAGCTAACAATGCATTACTTATTACATTACATGCATGCAATTGGCAAATCCTTTCATCTAAAGTGATTTACAGGGCACATACATTTTATCAGTATGTGTGCTCCCTGGGAATCAAACGAAACACACAACTATTTTTCATCAGCACTTAAATAACTGAATAATTTTTCTTATCTCGTCAGCCATCTTGGATTTTAACATTTGGCAGATGCTTTCATCCAAAGCACTTACAGTGAATTTGAGATTTTTTTTGTATCTGTGTTCATAAGTGTAATAACATTTTAATTTAAATAATTTGGACAGTAAATAAGGCAGAATAATTAAGTTCATGTGCCTATGATGCCCTTAAATGCTTCCTCTGTAAGTTGTAGAAGAAAACTCTTACTTTGCATTTGTGTGTCCTTTGTGTCATTTGAGTGGGCAGGATGTGTTTCAGGCACGTATGTATTTACCTTTGTGTAGCGTCACTGCATATCTCCTGCAATCACACATCAAACACACACAGAGGAAGTGATAATGGTCCACGTCCCTACTGTGCAGTTAGTGCTTCTCTGCGGGAAGGCATCTGGCAGCAAACAAACACAGTAATTTTTGAGGTGGTGGTCTGGAAATAAAAGGATGGCCCGAGAAACCATCAGTTTATTTTATCTTCATTTTTAGGCCTTTAATTGCATCTTTATCTTCTCTGAGACAGGGGGTCTCTGTTTTCTACGCTGGCAACTTTGAAAAGATTTTTAATGGCCATCTGCAGTACTGTAATCACACAAAACCCACAACCTTTTGGTTAGCTTGCCAATTTGACAACTTTTTCTTTTAAAATGATTTTTGTGTTGTGCCTTTTGCACTTTTTGTGACACAGAGTCATTATTGTGCATTAGTGGGATGAACGTTTGGCATTCTAAATTCATGACAACTAAATAGGCTCATAAACATCTACACATTCTTTTTTCCACACACACATCATCTGTAACAATACAAGAGACAATTCTTTTTAATGCACGACTTGTTATGGAGCTACATATTTGTACGGTCTGCAAGCTCATCAAACTTTTAAACACAGTAATATGTCAACAAGGAAATAGTAGTAATGTGTCAAGTGACATGTGGAAGGCTTACAGTAATACAATGCGCTCGGGAATGCTTGATTCCGAATGGTCAGTGACAACATTCCAAGGTTTGTAATTCCCAGATAACAACTGCCTGTAACTAATAAAGCCCTCATTATTGTTCTGCGCCATTTTTCAATCATACTTTTGCGCCGTTGTTTGCGTCGAAGTACAATTACACATGCAGACCCACAAAGAAGAAGCTTGTTGTGTATGTTAAAGAAGACAAGCAGTGACCTGAAGGGAGGGGTTCTTAACTACTCATGTACAGTTTTAAATAGGGAAAACATGGAAGTGTTTGGTGGCTTCTAAATTCATCCCTGTTTGGATCTTAAGGAATGAATGGGGCTAGGCTAAATGCTAACACATTCACGATGCACTGTACAAAGATTAAAGAGATAGCCCTGCTGAAAAAACCAGCATACCAGCAAGACCAGCATATGTTGTGTTTTGGTGCTGGTTTGCTAGTAAACACCAGCTAAACCAGCATCAGCACCAGCTGTTACCATGCCACGGCGTCTTCCGGCACCTTGTTACCTTCATTCTGTAAGTCATCTGTCTTCTACCATAGTGTAAACAATCCATTAAAAACAATACTGTATGCTTCTAAATGGACCACCAGAGCATGTTTCTAAAATGTCTAAAATACTGTACATGCTTCCCTACAATACATGCATAGCACTGATGTCAAAAAGGACAAAAGGGTCCTTAGCTGAGTTCATATTAGTACCTCAAAAGTAAATATTGCAAGATGCAGGCAGACACAGGCCACAACCCTTTTCTCACCTTGGAAGAAGTGTTGTTGCTCTGTAGGACACTGGATTGAAAAACTGCCCAGCAAAGCGAGAGAGAGAGAGAGAGAGAGAGTAAAAGAGGTTGAGAAGGTTAAAGAAACAGACAGAGCTCAAGTGGAAGTCACGGACACATGCAGCTTCCGAAGCTTTGATATGAAACACTAATATGCAAAAATGCACACACGCAGAGGAGGTGATAAAGGTGGAATGGGGTCTGGCGGGTGGTATGTGTGTTATTTTTTAATGAGACACTTTTGTCATGTTTATTTATTCATCTCTCCACTTAATTAATACAGTATAGCACACGTGTGTGTGCTGATGGAGTGTGTGTATGTGTACGTGTTTTCGGCATGCTACCTACATCCATAATTAGATAGCAAATACCATAGAGACTAACACTAGGCCAGGTATCTCCTTTAGTGAAGTGTCTTTGTGATTACATCAAGCATTTTCCATTATAGATACTTGCAATACACTCCCAGATCATTAGCATAATCCGATATGAAATCCAAGGGAAAATTTCAAGTATCTCTCTTCAATTTACCTGCATCTCCTCGGAGCTGTCAGGCTTGGATGGAATAATTGCGTATGATCCTGCACGTGTGTGTATATGTATCATTGGTGTTTGCTGGAGTTTGTGTGGCCTCACCACGGCGTCTTGAATCTTCGATGTTCATTATCATATATATAGACTGATGGTGCGGGATCATACTAGAAAGCTTTTGGAAATCTCACCTGTCCTTCCTCTTCACTTATAGTGATTAAAAAGCCATCCTCATCCATTTAATATTCTCTGTGATTGACAGCTTTACTCGCGTGGAAATTGTGGACGTGCGTTAATGAAAATGGAGTCCGTTGGTTTGCATGATGAAACAGGCTTAACGTTACTCGCTAACAAGCCGATGTCTGTTCTGGAGGTGAGAGGTGGAGGCATAAGGCAAAAAAATAATAACAGTCGTATTTAGATGTTGGCTGCGAGGATTAGTCATATTTGCATAACGCTGTACGTCCGCAGGGCAAGTTGCATAAGATTTCTGGACGTGGATGGACAGCTTACACTGTCTTAACGTTTTAAGGTATTACGCTTTGAAATAAGGCACTCCTCGACATGCTATGTGGCTTTTAGTATGAATGTGATTAAATATATTCCTTGCTTTGGGACATTTTGGATTCTGGGTGGGATTTCAGGATTGTTAGATATGAACTATGCCTATTTTTAAAACATTTGGACTGTGTGTGTGCGTGTGAGTGATGCAAATGAAGGGAAAGACGATGAAACAAAGGTTTTAATTTGTGCTTGCGGGGTTGTTAGGATTTAATGGTTGAGTACGGGTTAAATTGTGTGTGTGTGTGTGTGTGTGTGTGTGTGTGTGTGTGTGTGTGTCTGTATGTATACATGCCTTGGCCTTAATTAACTGATTTAAAACATTTGGCTCCTTACAGTTTCATGGCCCTTAAGCTGCTCTGACATGGGTGTGTAGATAATGTTATTGTATAAAGAAGGACATGAAATTTACACTCATAAGTATGGGGTGTGTGTGTTTCTCCTTCATGAATATTTGCAGACGGAGGCAGAATATGAATAACTTCCCTTCACTCCAATTAGCCGGATATATGTAGGTCTTTGATGTGTGTGTGTGTGTGTGTGTGTGTGTGTAAGGGTGAGGCAGTCTTAATGTAGTTGAACTCAGTGCATTTAATAAAAGTATAGAAAAGTCTGCAGTGAGGACATGTTGAGTAAACGATGAATTTGCACATGGCTTGTCTTAAAACACATTTAAAACACCACATCGACATATAAACAACAATAAAAAACCTGGGACTTTGTTACCGGCTCTTGTATAATGCATGTGTGTGAGAGCAAATGTGTGTACACAGTAAGAGCCCAGGTTTGTGTAACAAGAAGTTTTTAGTGTCGTTTTACCAAAAGTTCCAGAATCTTTCAGATAATTTATGTGAATGACTGGAAAATTGTTTTGTTAACCTGGACACTTTTAAACACACAGAGTACAATTATTACGTAATTGCTCATTATTATGCACTAACATATTCAATTTTCAAAGTGCTGTTTGTTCTCACTGACACTAATTATATATTTACATTTATGCATTTGGCAGACGCTGCAATGCATCTCACAGTGTGTTTAAAGAGGTCATATGACGTTATTAAAAAGAACATTATTTGTGTAATTGGTGTAGTGCAATGTGTTTAAGGTTAAAAAGCACATTATTTTTTCCACATGCCATACATTATTGTTGCTCATCTATGCTCTGCCTTTCTGAAGTGCGTAAATTTTTACAAAGTTCATTGTTCTGAAAAGCGTGGTGTGTTCTGATTGGCCAGCTATCCAGTGCATTGTAATTGGATAAATACCTCAAGCATGTGAAGGAAATGTTACTCCCCTTACTATATTTGAAATGTCAGCCCCTAAAACACAGGGTCTTCACAACATGGCAGTAGCACGAATACAACATCGCGAATAAAAATTACCCCATCATTCTCTAAGTATACATTTGGACGGTGTTATGCAAAACCTAAAGGCGCTTTAGGTTTTGCAAACACAAGACATGGGGACAATGTGTTAATGATCTTCATTTAGTGTAGGTGTGCATTGTCCATCAGTTACTCTGCATCTGATCCCCTGAGAAAACAAGAAGTTCCCTCTTCATCATCAGACTGAGCTAGGATGTGGAAAAAGCCTTTTGGGCTTTAAATGAAATGGACAAAGCTGTTACCGTAGCAACAAAGTTCTGTCTTATTAGAGAGGAAAAAAAGAAACACAGAGGAAATCAGATTGAATGTCCAAACTCCTACCTATTTGTTTAAAAACATTTTTTTACTGTTATTACTCTGTTATTATCATATTACTTTTGACCTTACTCTGGATTTACTGTAACCCACTGACTGAAATGATTCAGTCTCTCTGTTCCCATCCTCTTATTTCTCCTTCTGATGGACATACTATTTAAATTTAGTTTTTACACAGTGATGCTCTCGCCCATCTAGTTTATAAATTTACAAAGGCACCATGAGGAAAATCTTATTGCTTGGAAGTCGCTCTTTAATAGCTCAGGGGCTTTGATTTCTTAGTTTTGTTTCATTTAAGTATGATGTATAGATCTGTTCCTTCTGATTTCAAGGAAATGGAAAAATATAATGATACAAACTAAACAGTTGGGGCGGTTTCTCGGACAGGGATTAGACTAGTCCTAGATTAAAATAAATGTAAGAGCTGTCCAAACTGAAAACATCTTGCACTGACATATTTTTAAATACATCAGTGCCCTTTGTTTTGCCTCATATTGCACACAAGTAATGTTTTAAGCAAGGCATTTGTTTGTTAAAACTAGTTATATTTCCTAATTTAACTAAGGCCTAGTCCTGGTTTAAGATAATTCCTTATACAGTATACAGTATACAAAACATATACAGTATTAATAAAAGTATTTAATAAAATTGCAAAGTTAATTGCAGACATGACAAATCTGAGCTCAGTTTGTGAAATTGAGATATCTTGTTGAATCTTTTTCTCAGGAGAAATAGCTAAGATACAGGAAGCTTAACCAGAAAGCTGGGGTCCCATTTGCTCACCATTTAGGTCCAATCCCATTTCTCTGTCTTCCCCCTTACCCCTACCAATATTCATGTGAATGTGCAAAACTAAGGAGTAGGGGGAAGTGGAAGACAGAGAAATGGGATTGGACCTTGATCTCATTGTTGTCTTGGAGAAGATAAATGCTATTAAATCATTAATTAATTTTTGTGATTTTTCTTTAACCCCTTCAGACTTGATTGTTCAGGTGTTTAATCAGTGTGCCTTATTTTGATTGGTTGATCAGCATTTTTGTTAGGTAGAATCCTGTCAGAATCATGTCTTGTTTTAATGTCTAGTTCATTTTGACAGAGTCCTGACATCCCGTATACTTGTCTTGTGTCTGTGTGGAGAGTCACGTGCCCTGTGTTTATGTTTTGTGTACCTCGTGCTCTCCTGTCTTAAGTCTTGACTCTGCCCCCTCGTTCCTTGTTAATTAATCATGATTGGTTTATTCCCTTCAACTGTTTGTCATTGTTCCCTAGTTTAGTTTTCCCTATTTAATGCTATTGTGTCTGATGTCCTGTGCTGGTTCATTGTGTATCGAATGATACTGTCTCGTGAGTGCTTTGTCTGTGCTGTTGTGATTATTTTCTAGTTATTGTCATTGTTTGCCCCCTCGTGGGTAGTTATGTTTTAATAAACGTCTTTAAGTTACGAGTTGTCTGCGATTGGGTTCTATCCTCCACCACACCCTGACAGAATCACAAAACATGTGATGTCCATTCCAGTGGATGCAGGGTCTGAAGGGGTTAATGCCA
Source organism: Misgurnus mizolepis (assembly GCA_025389145.1). NCBI lineage: Eukaryota > Metazoa > Chordata > Actinopteri > Cypriniformes > Cobitidae > Misgurnus > Misgurnus mizolepis. The sequence continues at coordinate 23,562,906 of JAIFKI010000019.1, read as the reverse complement.
GTTTGTCTCCTCTTCACTTTCATAACCCTTTCACACTTCATGTATTTAATACTTCCCATTATGTACAGTTTTCATGCTATTTCTTTTGAGATATAAACTAAAGCATGACATGGACAATTTATGATCCTTTTGAATAGTAAGGAGCACTTAAGATGTCCAATCTTGTCAGTTTTTAACATGTCTCACTATTTGTCTCACTACATGTCTAAACATTTTCAAATGTTTGTCCCTCACAAATACATTATATAGACTGATATGTTGACAAAGAGCCAGCTGCATATTTAGGCAATGTAGTTTGTTCACATTGCAGAGCATCTGTGGCGTGCGCCCATAAATGCTGAAGCCATTTTCAGCATAAAAGAGAAGAAAGAAACGAGAGGCTTTCACCACTGGATGGCATCAGCTGATCTGAATCTACTGCTTTTCTATGAATCAAATTTAATAAATACATTCTGATCTGTTATGAATATCAGTGAGTCACATATTGCACTGGCACAGACTTTAAAGGGACACTCTATACTTTTTTGGAAAATATGCTCATTTTCCAGCTCCCCTAGAGTTAACACTTGATTTTTACAGTTTTGGTATCCATTGAGTTGATCTCTGTGTCTGGCGCTACCACTTTAGCATAGCTTAGCACAATCCATTGAATCTGATTAGACCATTAGCATCGCGCAAAAAAATAACCAAAGAGTTTCGATATTTTTCTAATTTAAAACTTGACTCTTCTGAGGTTACTTCTTGTACTAAGACTGAAGGAAAATTAAAAGTTGCGATTTTCTAGGCAGATTATGGCTAGGAACTACACTCTCATTATGGGATAATAATCAAGGACTTTGCTGTCGAAACATTGCTGCAGGAGGCGCAATGATATTACGCTGCGCCTGAAAATATTCCCCTGCTATTAAAAGTAACCCAGGGGACTATTTTCAGGCAGTGCGTAATATCACTACGCCTGGTGCAGCCATGTTACGGAGCAGCGTATTTAAATAACAGCTCATTTTCATTACCATTCATGTCATATTAATTACAAATCTTTGCAAGATGTGAAGTGACCCTTTTGGTTGTGACAGTGTTCACAAGCCTGATAACCAATAAGTTTAGTCCCTACAAAGAGTAAGCCATGAGTCACTACTATGCTCTAGGGTGACTGTAAGAAGTTTATGGTGACATTATATGACAATAGCGGAGACATATTCCCTCCAGGCCTTGTTGGGTGTCTTATTTTCTTTCCTTTCAGTGTCCACAGTGGTTATCATATGTTTCACCATAAAACACACGTTTGTGCAAGCCTGCATGTTTGTGTGAACCATCAAGCAGGAAGAAACAAAACAAAATAGCATCAAACAGGCTTTCTCACTGACAACCAGCATGCAAGATCTTCTGAGCTCCTTTTGCATGCTCATTCATGCAGCAAGGACAAGCACATAGGTATATTGTTATTCTGTATTGCTTTGTCTCCTCACACAACTCTTTGTTTAGCAGTCTTTATGTCTGAGTAAGCATTTGGATGAGGCAGTGCATATGCAAAGCCAGCATTGCTATCATCTTCTCATGCACTGAGCCGCTACTTCAAAGAGCCGATCTCGATCCTACTGATGCAGAACGCAGTCTCTCTCTCTCTCTCTCTCTATCTCTCTCTGACCAATTCTGACAGCTTCTGTAACTTTCTCTTATTCTCTTAATCTAATTTGAAACTTCTCATGCTTTCTTTCTCATGATCTCTCTCTCTTTCTCTCTCTTACGGTCTCTAGGCTTCATCAAAGTATGAGTCAGATGTGGTTCCTCTAGAGCCTTGATCAATAGCTGTTGAACACAAAGAAAGGCAGACATAGATGAATGAGAAAAAGATGCAGGGCCTTTGCGTCTATCGTCATCCACTTTGTACTTATCGACAAGGCCTGTGCTGTCAGTTTGCTTGAACTGGTAATGCAATATTAGCAACACATGGTCATAGGTTCGATTCCCAGGGAATGCATTAGATTCTGCAATGCAATCAGTGTTGGGGAGTAGTTAACTATAAGTAGCGACGCTAATAACTTAACTAAATTTTTTTGTAACTTGACGGTAGTTCAGTTACTTTTAAAACAGTGTAGTTTAACCGTAAGTAAAACTTTTTCCACCAATTAGCAGTGTAGCGAGACCAGATGCTACATTACGTTGTGCCTCCTCCACAATGCCTCTTAGCAGCGCAATGATAGAGCGCAGCAGCGTTGTCTTCTCTTCTTAGATCACAAACTCAAATTGGTCAGTACTGCCATCTTTTGTTTTGTCACGCGGAGGTTGTCTGATAATTACGTAGAGTGCAGAGGTTGACAAACTTCGATATAATGTCTGTGATGAAGCGGCATGACGAAAAAATCTGAATATGTAGAGATGAATTGACCATGGCCATATCTGTCCAAATCCATGTTTCTTAAAGAAACAGTTACGGTCCATGCAAGTGTTTTTTGCTAGTTTCAGCATGGTGCATTTATAATTTTCATGTCCAGCATCACTTTGTTTAAATAGCAAATTAATTTGCACCTATTTGTGTGCCCATGGGCGTGCTGGTCTGAAAACGAGGTGTGTTCAGGCGCATTGTTGGCGCGTTGCTATTTTAAGGCAACTAAAATAGACTACACCATTGCCCAACTAAAACCTGGTCTACAGTCTGAAGTCAATGGCACAATATTGTTTTTGTTATTTAAAGAGTGCATTTGTAATATGCACCTATGAACGAGACGACAACGTGTGTTTTCTTATTACACACATGGAAAGCACACAAATGTTTTTAAATATAAAAATCAAAGAATTAAAATGTAAAAGATTATTATTGAGTCTCTTGAACTCAATCATAATGAGGGCCGATTACGAGATTAAGAAGGCGTAAAGAGCTGCTTCACTTGTAGCCTGATAATTGAATGTTTTGCTTTAAACAAATGCAAATATTGCATCTATTTTAAAATGTTTTTTTAATGCTACCCCACAAGTTTATTGTATATGAGGACTTTGTACCTCTGGATATGATGAGATGAGGACCGTTTTTAAGTAATGCTTTTCAAAACACTCACGGGGCTGTCCGAGTGCTGAAGCGTTTTGGCTCTCAACACGTTTGTAAATTCTTTATCTCCTGTTTGTTACAAATAAAGTATTTTTAAAGTACAAACCTTTTCTTGCATATTTGTAAATTATTCTGTAAGATAACACTGAGTAGGCTATCCATCCATTTAAAGCAATTAAAAGCCTGTTAATTTTACTTCCATGACTAAAAGAAAATGACTTTTAAAGAGAAGCCAAGATTTGTATGTAAAAAACAACCATTTTTTTTTACATCAATCTTAAATTGGTGGTCTCCACCTAGTTTTTCAGTTTACAAAATACACCATCTAAATATGGCGCGAGCGCAACTGGCTTTAAAAGGGGATGGGAGATGAGACTCTCATTGGTTTATTGCACGTTATGCCCAAAACACGCACATTACTCATTACGAGAACAGGAACAACCCTTTTAGACTTTTAGACTGTAAAAATTTTTCCAGTCGTTAAATTAGCAAAAATGGATTCGGACACACCCTTTTAGACTGTGTGCCGTAATCTTATATGTTCATATTTAATCTGTGCAAACCAAAGATTTGTCCATCTGCGTCTAAAACTTCCAGCAGATACAATAATAGGTAAGTTATGTGATGTTCTGCCTTCTTGTAATAGTTTTTGTTCCTTATGGCAGTGGTTCCCAAACTTTTTCAGCGTCTGGCCCCCCTTGTGTACGGTTCATTCCTTCGTGGCCCCCCAAAGAAAATTTGTGACAAAAAACTGATCTAAAACGCAACATTTTAATAAAAAAACATAAAATTATACAAAAAGTTGTGCTTTTGGTTAGTAGCCTTATTTTTTTAGGTTTAATTACACAGAATTCATGCCCCCAGTTTGAAAACCTCTGTGTTAGCACAAGGCCTTTGTGCCGTTATTTCCGGTCTCATCTCCTGACCCCGCCCCCTTGTCTCCTTGTTAATTATCCTATTATTGTTTAATTCATGTCACCTGCAACCTCATCATTTACTCTCCTATTTAGTGCCCTTGTGTTTGCTGTCCTGTGCTGGTTCGTTTTGTCAGTTATTTTGCCCCCCACGGGCCTTTATGTTATTGTTAATAAAGTTTTGTGTTAAATGTCTGCATCTGGGTTCTCTGCCTCATGAATCATGACAAGTAATAGCCATTTTAAATGAATCCTCCAGCTTTATTGCTTCTATATCAAATGTCTAATTCCATTTTTTTAAGTGCAGTGATAAATCTGCGTTTCCCATTATTCCAGAATCTAAATTGTCCTGCCACAGTTTTGTAACAAACCTATAAGTACACCAATGTTCTGTTTGCGCCACTCCTTTTCTTAAAGCATTGTTAATTTAAAATTATATTCAGTTATTTGTAATATAATGTCATTGTAAAAGAATCAAATTAAATTTAACGTAGCTTACTACTTTTTAACAGTAATGTGTAGTGTAGCTAACTATTTCAGATGTAAGCTTGGCTGTAGTTTAGCTACTTTTAGCTTTCCTAACTACAGTTTCAAAGGAACTTCCCCAACACTGAATGCAATACAGGAGATGGATGTCTGTCAACTAAACATTGCATCAGTTTTTCCAGATTCACTTTCTTTAAACTTCACTTGGTGCAGGCATAGGTACTCCCAGTTTGGGATCAGCAAATTGCAGTGGAAATCTGAATCGATTCAAGATAGAGCACTAAAGCCCTGGACACTACAACCATCCAGTGAAGAAGGGCATTGGTGTGGGGTTGCTTAAAGTTCAGAATTAAGGAGGATAATTTGGTGTGACAGCACTTAGACTGTGATGGATAGGCCATTGAAAGACTGATTAATTATTTTTGTTGCTCATATGTTCTACTCACCTCCATCTGTTTACCCTGCTAATGTTTGACCTTGTTTTACTCCTCCCCTCTTTCCACAGTCTCATGAATCCATCAAAGTACAGTTCTCCAAATAAGCTATGAAATAAACTGAAATAAAGAGAGAGAACAGATTCATACTTCTAATTGGGCCTTATTAACCCATACAAATGTTCTTATATGTACAAACAAGTTGTGCACATTTGCACACGTTTTATGCACAAATATGAGAGCCAGACTAGGAACAAGCACAAAACATTTTTACACAGAGTCACAATCCCACAATCCTTGTTAGCTTAGCGCTTTTCTTCTGTGTTTCTCCCTCTGTGAGGCTGTATTACTAAAATGTCACGGACACCTTCTGAACGACAGTAATTCATTATTCCGTTTTTTACCTGCTGAGCTGAAAGTTGTGCTGTTTCGAGTTCATTCAGGGAAAGACACAGCTGTCATGCTGTGGCTCAGTTCAAGAATACTCTTTAACATGCTGAGGCCATAACAAAACAACTCAGCCCTGCGCTTTGTATGCAGCTTTATGGAAACACTGATATCCATTTGTGGTTTTAGCTTTGTTAAAATAAACGGGTAGCTGTTGGTCATTTGTGCTGTGTGCAGCCACAATAAAGAAGCTTATGATTATGTGTTGATATATATGAAATATACGCTTTATTCAAAAGTTATTTCTGAGAATTTAATAATAAGGTTCAGAACCATTATATACAAGTAGAGGCGTCATGCTCATTCAAACTGAGGGGGCATGTGCCAAATGGATTTTGCATGCAACCTCTAAATCAAAAAAGCATCCATTAATCTCTTTTTATCTGTTTAATATACACAATATTATCCGTTCTGTGCTGCATCCTTGTCACTTTTCAGAGATTTTTGCCACTTTGTTACTTAATGAAGGCGGCAAGCACTGCAGACACAACAGTGCAGTTGCAGACATCATCAGCATTTTGCTATCTGAAGAATTAAAACATTCAGAACATTTCCAAACCCCATTATGGTAATGTGCAGTTAACCTCCTCTGTGTAGAAAAAGAATGGTTTAAAATTCGACGTTATAGATATCTAGATTCATCTTGGTACAACGCCAGAGTTCACAGGTGCACGGAGTCAAATATGCTCACATATCTGTACAAGGTAAACTTTTGTGCAAAAAGCGTTCGTCTAATAGAGGGGTCTCCAACCCTGCTTCTCGTGAGCTACCGTCCTGCAGATTTTAAATCCAACCCCAATTAAAAACAGCTGAGGCAGCTAATCAAGGTGTTCAGGGTTGCTTGATAAATACAGACAGGTGTGTTGGAGCTGCCTTGGAAATGAAGTCTGTGGCTGAATCCGAAATCGCATACTTAATGTGTTGGTACTGAATTTCACTGGGTACCTACTTAACGTGCGCTAAGGCAGTATGTACGTTCGCGTTAAGTATGTACAGCATTCGCCATGTTGACGTTATCATGTGACATATGACGTAGTAGACTTGTTCGAGTTCATGCGGAACCACAAGAACCGACAGGAGATTGACATCACAATACCGCGAGAGCGACTCGAAATCAGACTTCTCCATATGATTTCTGGAATCGCTCTCACGGTACTTTGCTGTCATCCAGCTGTTGGTTCTTACAGCGGTGCATAAACTCGAACAAACCTAATAACAGCCATGAAAACGTATGCGTGTGTATGAGGGACAGGTGCACTAACACCTGATTGCATCAGTAACTTGATCTGTAACAATAGCCGTTTCTCAATATGCGTTCTTGTCTGTACTTGTGTTCTTGTGGACTTGTGAAACGTCATCAGTCGCGGCCCAAGTACTGTTCCAATTCAAAGTTCGCATCAAGCCCAAGTTCACATAAAATCCCCAGATGTGTTCTTGATCCGCCCATTTTATCGAGGATGCATCAGAGGAGACTTGTGTGGACTTATGACAGCGAAGTTTCCCAGAATGCATTTCGCGTCAGGAGTTCGTTCTTCCGAGTCTGAACTTTCAAGTTCGAAACTACGAAGGACACAAGTCCGAGTTCGGCGTACTTGGTTTTGAGAAACGGCTAATGTTACAGATATATTACACATTATTTTGTAGGGGACAAAATAAGTAAAACAAGCAGATTGTAATTTAATATCTATTGTCAGATGACAGCTGTGCTTGAATACAAACTAGACAATGCAGGCAATGTGATTATATACATTTTAGTGAAGCAATCTCTTGTATTTACTTAAAACGACAGGAAACATGAATAAAAAATGAATGAATAAAACCATCACAATAAATGAAAACGTATTGAAGTGAATCCCATATGAAACAAAACCTTTTTCAAATGTATTTTTCTAACAAACCATCACATATTTACTGTCAGCTCAACACAGCTGTGACAATTCTACAGCTTTATTTTCATGAATCAGCTGAGCACTTTAATTGTGGTATATCCAGGGTCTGTGCGTAAAGTCTGGGTGCTGAGGAACAGCCCTGTGTGTGTATCGAAATCACCCGATTGGCTGGTCTCCGGTCGATTGCTTTGCTTTCCCGTGGCATCATGGGAAAGCTGGGATAGAAGTGTCCATCCGATGCACGCTTCAGAATCTGGGTGGACTCAGTAGGGCATCCGGGGATTTCTCGCCTACTGATTTTATGGATACAGAGGATTCGGACGTACTACTCTGTTCACGTGCTGTTTCCCCTACTACATTTTCAGTAAGTAGGCGGTTTCGGACAATACTTAAGTACACGTGCCTCTGAATCTCGCGAGAAATAGTCCAAAATCCCGCTAATTCTCGCCTACCCTTATACGTATACTGAGGTTTCGGACATACTATTCGTTCGCCTACTGCTTTTTGCCTACTATATAGTATGGCAGTATGCGGTTCCGGATTCAGCCTTTAGAATGGTAGCTCATCAGGAGCAGGGCTGGAGACACCTGCTCTGATAATTTTATATAAAAATATTTTTTAATATTTGCAATTAAAAAAGTTAAAAATAAACAAAAAAAGTTTAGATTACAGCATTATTGCCTTTGCAAGCGTTAAACATTAATATCTATCACGCGACTGTTGCTCATGTCATTTTTATTGTTTACAGTATATACTTTATAGATTTAAATTTACATGAATTTTGTAACATAAGGCATTTGTGCAAATGCATTAATGGCACAATTAAACAAGTCGTAATAAAAAATGCCATTTTATATGTAATATGATGCCAATATGTCATTATTTTGGTGGGTACCACATGAAAGCAAAGGGGCTCAGACTGTTAGAAATGTAAGTGGGAGTGGCATGAAAAAGCTTTATAATATTTATTTTGATGTCTGTATCCAAGCATAATATTTACCTGGCATTTAAAAGTAATACCATGGTACATTAATAAAACATTTAATATAAATGTCCAGTAAAACAATATAAATTATAGTGATAACAGTTTTTTTACATCATTAAAGATAATCATGTCTAGATTTCAGTTTTTCAATTTTGGAATTTCAGTATTTTCAAATGAATTGTGTTGTAAGTCCAGACATTGGCTTCAGTACGTTTATTTTAAAATATAAGAAGATAGCTAATAGCTAACTTCAGAGTTTACATTTATAAACAGATTTATATTTTAGTTTTTATATTTTAGTGTGTTATACTTTTTTTTAACTCAAATTCTAGTTGTGGTTCTTATTTCGTTTTTTTTTTTTAAAGACTTCACCCCGCATTGTATACATGTATAGATGGTTTCAGTGGCAACAACATAAACAAAAAAATAACCAGTAAATTACTTTAGCTAAAGTTAAAGCTAATATTTATCAACAACTACACTGAGCTCACGTTACTGTGTAAAATGAATGTATACAAGTTTAGCTACAGATCCTAAAATTCTCCCCTCGTGTTTTGGAAACCGAAACAATTTTTTATTTTCTACAAGGTATTTTTCCAGAGGTCAGTTTAGTTGTTAGCCAGACTGATAAACAAACACAGAACGAAGTTAACTTCGGGCCGGGCTCGTAACCGTAGCAACACACGTGTGAAACAATCTATTTCTGTAAATGTGACAAGTATTAAATTAAATATATTTATTTATATGTTTGAGGTACTAAAATGTACAATATCAACAGATATGTTTGTGACATAATTTATGAAGACAAATAAAATTAATTCTATTTATATGTCGAAATAATTGGTGGTATTTAAAGGACATATCATTAAAATCTGTCTTTTTCCATGTTTAAATGCTAAAATTGGACCACCAGTGCTTCTATCAACGTAGTTATCATGAAAAAGAACAACCCAGTCACTTATTTTTGGTAAACCATTCTCTGCAAGCATGTGAAAAATAGGTCATTGAAATTTGTCTCCCTTTGTGATGTCAGAAGGGGATATTACCAGCCCTTAATCTGCACTATCCAACCACGACACTGCCATTTAGACCAGAGCCAGCTCTTTGGCATTTTAAAGGAAACACCCAAAATCCTGCTATAATAAATTATCTATATTGTATTTTGAGCTAAAACTCCACATACATATTGGGGACACCAAAGATTCATTTGACATCTTAAAAAAAGTCTTGTGAAATGTACCCTTTAAACTAAATTAGATATAATAGATTAATACACTTACAGATAAAAAGGTACAACAATGTAAAAAACTGTACCTTTTCTCTCACTGGGGTAGTACCATCAACAGCAAATTTTTGTAGCTTTTTGGGTATACAACACATTGAAATGTTGTACCATTTGGGGCACAATTTTATACCCTATAAGGCCCTATTGTATATAGTGTACAATTTTGTACCATTTCAATTTTAGGAGTACAACACTATTAACTGTATCTTTAAAGGTACGCAATAGATCCTTAAGGTACAGTTATGTACCCCAAAATGTACAACATTGAGTTATGTTAAGTATACCTGTAAGGGTACAAAAAGGAACCTTAAGGTACCACCCCAGTGACAGAAAAAGGTTCTGTCAAGTTTTGTACCTTTTTCCTGACAGTATTTTGTCACAATCTACAATCTGCAGTAAGTGCCATTACCTGACTCAACAATCAGTTCAAATGATCAGTTTATGTCTGTACAAACAAACACTTTGCTTGCAAATACTGTACTTAAAAAATGCTAATGGGATCATGTTAAATTTGTCATATCATAACAACAATTAAAAATAAATAAATTCAAGACAAACAGCTCTACTCTCTACTCCCCTCTGACTTTGCTTGCCTTTTAATATAGAAAATAAATTGCTAACATTTTCCAAAACATCACACAACCTAAACCACCCATACCCTCTCTGCCTAAAACCTTGTCATGTCAAATTATGACAAACAAGGTGGGAGTTCTCTGAATTATAAGAAGTCAATCTGGATCAGTGAAATATGCTTAGCACGCAGAGATGCCATGTTTGATAAGTATGCCGGCTGTCTGTTAGCTCTGAGGTGGAGTGTAATTGGGAGCTTCTCTGACTGAAATCTGTCCTTGGATCACAGGAAGAACTCTGTGGTGGATTAAAACTCTGTGCACTCCTGCTGTCTACCTGATTTGGAGGTAATTGATGTGAATTAGCGCTAAAGGGACGGTGGGCTATTAATATTAGCACTAGATATCTTGAGGGAACGCGCTACTATGGTGCGGTGACTGGTAATTGCTTTGGTGTAACATTTTGTGTGTAGCCAGTGTATATAATGTATATGTTTCATACAAATTACCACCTAATTTTGTCATGCCATCCCAAATGTACACCTTCTACAGCTGAACAAAAAGTTTTTCATAGAAAATATTTGACACTTAATATGCATATGTAATGTAGGTCCCAAAATTTTGAAAAATGCTCCATAAGGATGTCACCAGGTGACTATGGTAGGGCGGGAACCAAAAGTGGCGGATAAAGGTTCCGTGAAGACGGTTTCCGCCCGGGCCCGATTTTAAAATACACCACTTTGCTTCCTGATCTCCCTAGCAACGCAGAGCAGGAGAAAATGAGCCACAGGTGGGGTGAATTAGGCTGGCCGTCCACGATTGGAGGAGGGAGTGAAGACAGGCACATAAAAAGGTCCAAGAAGCACAAAGGAGGGGTTGTTTTTGGGGTGTGAGTCCCTTTCTGCCTTGGGCAAAATGTAAACACACGCTCCGTCCCTGGAGGAGCCGAAGGGCGCCGTTGATCCGTTAACCACTTATAGTGCAAGGAAAGAGTGCGGCTGCCAGAAGAGGCAAAAAGGACGGGGCTGTGAGAATAATTAAAGGGACACTACACCGGGTGCTTGTGGCGGACTTTGTATACGCTGTGTTGCTGCTTTGCAGACGGACCACACTGGCTGGATCGCTCCCCTGGGGAAGAGAGAAAGGGACAGACAGCTGACGAAGGAATTCCGAGGGGTTTCATTAGAGAAATAGTGGACACAGAGCCATCAAGAGTGGAGCTAATAGCAGTTGTTGACAACGAAGTGTGAGTAACAGCTGTGGTACTTATCTGTGCAATACTTGTACGAAGAGTCGTTTGGTGTGTTTCCTTTGTGTTTTTGAGGTCCCTGGCCCCACTGGAGAGGAAAGCGTGGGCGAGCCGTGGGTTGACCGGAAGCACGGACGAAGCACTTGGTAGGAAGCACCGTTCATCAGTAGAACAGTGGCCCTGTGGGAAGAAGGAAGCGCAGGTGAGCCAGAGGAGTGATAATCAACACGCCGGGCCTGTGAATAACACACATCTCACTCTCATTGGCGGTCCAGCTATCGCCCAACCATCCTCTCGAGGTCGTCGTAGCCAGGTGGCAAGGGCGATCTAAAAACCACGTGAAGTTGTATAAGAGTGCTGTGGGTGAGATTCACTGATTGATGGTGTTTACGCTTTACTTGCTGTGTGTATGCTGTGCTTGTAGCGTTCAAACTGCCTAGTCTTCGACGAGCCGCGAGACGACGACATCCGTTGTGGCCTGGGTCTTAAGGAGAGCGAGAAAAATTGAGCCCTGTGCCCGGGGTGTGTCAACGAGAGCTTCGTTCGTCCATAGAGCAGACAGTGGTGAAACCCAGTGAGTATTACCAAGAGTGTACCGTGCGGACTGTGGGTTGTAGCGGTGTGTGTACTGACCTCTCCAACAGAAGCTCGTGGTGAGCGGAGCCCCGACGAAAGTTCGCCCCAACTCGTGACCCCGGTCGTGGAAGAAGGAGGGGGAGTTTGGGAAGCGTTCAGCTCCGTGTCATCGGACCCACTAGTCCCTACGACGCCCGGACAGCTTGAGTAGATGGGCGAAGGAATGCGGTGCACCAACACTGTAGCGAAAATCCACTGCCTGCACAAGTGAATCTCTGTGTGAACGAAGATCCCCAGTGCTGTGAGTAACATAACCTGCGAAGTGAAACTGTTCTGTGCTTATAGCAATTACCTACCTGTGCAAGTGAAGCTCTGTGTGAACGAAGATCCCCAGTGCTTTGAGTAACATAACCTGTGAAGTGAAACTGTTCTGTGCTTATAGCAATTACCTACCTGTGCAAGTGAAGCTCTGTGTGAACGAAGATCCCCAGTGCTGTGAGTAACATAACCTGTGAAGTGAAACTGTTCTGTGCTTATAGCAATTACCTACCTGTGCAAGTGAAGCTCTGTGTGAACGAAGATCCCCAGTGCTGTGAGTAACATGACCTGTGAAGTGAAACTGTTCTGTGCTTATAGCAATTACCTACCTGTGCAAGTGAAGCTCTGTGTGAACGAAGATCCCCAGTGCTGTGAGTAACATAACCTGCGAAGTGAAACTGTTCTGTGCTTATAGCAAATACCTACCTGTGCAAGTGAAGCTCTGTGTGAACGAAGATCCCCAGTGCTGTGAGTAACATAACCTGCGAAGTGAAACTGTTCTGTGCTTATAGCAATTACCTACCTGTGCAAGTGAAGCTCTGTGTGAACGAAGATCCCCAGTGCTGTCCCGGGTGGAAGAACAGCGTTGCCAGCGAAGTACTTTACCTTGTCTGACCTTTGTTTGATTCTGCCTCCAGGAGAAGCGGAGCGCGCCACGGACTGTTGGGCCGGAGCCCCTACGGAGCCCCTACGGAGCCCCTGTCCCCAGTCTTTCCCTCAAGTGGCACTGGAGGCGAAAAAGAGACACACTAGTTTTAAATTGCCCTTCCCCCTTTCCCCCTTTTCCTTTTAAATATTTAATAAAGTTTATTTTTATTATAGTATACTCGTCTGTCTGGTCATTGGGGTGGTCTGGGGAAACTCCTCGAGGTGGAAGAGTTGAGAGGGGTGTGACCCTTAGCATAGTTGGGTCCGCCCTCGGGGTGTGACAAGGACATAAATCTATATACATAGGTGTTGATTTATTTTACTGCCGATGGGTACTCCGCACAACGTCACGCAATGCTTAGGTTGCTATGAAAGCACCTAAGCGCTTTGGAAAGAAAGGGGAAAGCGGCACAGTCACATTTTCCAGGTTTTAAGCACAAAATGTGAAGCATCGCTTATTCAGCTCATTCATCAAAGGATTTTAGATACTACAACTTGTGGAAGCTCTTTTGATCAAAATAAATTGATCCTATCTGGTGTTTTTCGGTGGGTGCTCAAGCCCTGGAGCACACCCAGGATCAGCCCCTATGTGTAAAGTGTATATATATAATTTTGTATTTTGCGCCCGCACTTTAAATGTATACTGTACACATGGCAAGAACACTCCAAAATGGCTTTTATTCTGGCACATCAGCACCAAAGCAAGTGTTAAATATTTAAAGTATTCACAATGCCGCACCACATGTCATGTGACAAGAATCATCCATTCAGCTTCACCTTTTATACCTATGAACATTGTATCATGTAAACATTGTATTGTGAAACAATAGATGTGTTTGGGAAAAACTATTAATATTTTTTGCAAAATTGAAACAAAAACAAGTACATCAGAGCACTAATTGTAAATATAGTGATACGTTAATGTCACACTTTTTTAGACATAGACGTAGTTTTACAACTTACCACTTTCACAGATACACACATGCACACTGGCTTAACTCCATAACAACTATAGCTTAGGGTGTTGGGTCAGCACACACAGAAAACCAGTTCAAGGACAGCGTTGGCATACAGTGTTGAGTTTGTAAACCAGCTCTCAGTGCACATACAGAATGTCTAAAATAAACTAGCAAGTGTGACCTTCACGTTAATAAAAACCAAATTCTGTTTTCATGAGTATCTTTAAAAGAAGATTTGCTGAAACCTCAAGTGTGGCCAACATTTTGAGCAATGCTTAAAGGCAACAACACAAAACACACTTTCTTTAAGTGCAATAATAATGTTATGTCTGTATGTTATGTATTTATATATTTGTATGTTATTTTTTAAAGATGTTAATTTAATTTAAAGCTTTTTTGACAGTCATTTCAGTTTAAAAGGAACAGTATGTAATAAATTAATATCAATTAATCATAAAATGGCCTTGATATGTCACTAGACATTAAGAAATTTAAATTAAAATCAATATTAAAATTCATTTAAAAAGTGGAATTGCAGCCCTCAACTGATGTTTATGTTGTCATGTTGTGTATTGGCCACCAGTTGTGTGATTGGAGTACCAGTTTTGGCCACAATCCTACATACTGTTCCTTTATGTTTTCTTGGCAAATCTACTCCAAACTAATCTTTTTGGGAAATGCTGGACCTAAGAATCTATTAAAAGTATACAGTATATCAGCATACCTCCAGTTCATTTGAAATCAATCCCATGAAGATTGTTATAGTGCCAAATTCTTACAGTTACATAATATATTCAATCAGATCATCGCTTCATATCATCATTGTTAGGTTTCCAATAATACTGACCCATGTGAATACAAATTTCGGTTACACTCTATTTTACCCTATCCTTGTTATCATGTAGTCATATATCATCAATATCAATAATGATTAACAACATGTACTTGATGTGAGGGATGGATGTCCAGAGCGTGCACTTTAAACCTTATGTTTCTACCAGGATGCGTCATTCAGCCATCAAAACAGAAAATCTTGCTTGTCTTTGGTTTTGGGTTAGTTGCGTGTTTTTATGCATAATTTACTGCTATTACTATAGTAAAAACGTTTAACAAAGACACAGCAAAATAAAGTGTTCCTCAAATGTCCTGAATCAAGCATATCCTGTTGAAACAAGAATCTATCTTGATGTTCATTGGTACCCTTGCTAAAAAACAGCATAGACCAGCATAATTCCCAAGAAGGTTTGGTGCTGGTTTAGCTGGTGGTAACAAGTTTTTTTTCACCTGTTTTTTTTTCAGCAGGGATTAAAGACAGCATTTACAGATACACTTATATTCTCTGACTAGAAATGTTAATGCTTATATAAATGCTAGGTTACTTTCAATGTAGCATTGAGTCAAAAACTGAAGAATCCAACTGATGGGCATTCGATTACATTTTTTTAGTCGATTGTCGGGAAAATTAACGATCGACTATCGATTAATCATTAATATTTTTATAATAAAAAATTATTATTTAACTTCTATAATTCAAAATGTTGAATACAAAAATACAGTCTGTTTTCCTCCATGAGACCTTTATTACAAGATCAACTTGTGGCAGACAGTTAAACTACATTTAGTTTGACAAACGGAACATATATGCGCTTGAATATGCGGTGCTCTAAAGCAGCGGAACCTGCAGCTGCAAGCCACATTCTTATTTGTTCCAAAAAATCATGACCTCTTCATGATTATTATTTTTTTAATCAAAACATGGAAGGTCACAGATAACGAAGTATGGTGTCAAATATTGCACCCTGGTGGTAAAATGTTGAATTGCTGCCACACAGTGAAATTCATTTAATTGCTTCAAGACACGCGCTACGCTAGGCAACGCAACCTGCATTAGATAAAAAAAAGTATTCGATTAATCAATAACAAATTAACGTCATCGACTAAATTCTTAACGATCAATTATCGATCGTCGATTAATCATGCCCATCCCTAAATCCAACCCATTGGGTTGTAATTTAACATACGCTGAGTTGTTTTAACCCATTGTTGGGTCAAATATGAAAATTTTCTGGGTTAATTTAAACAAACAGCTAAGTTTGTGCCTTTCTGAAGCATTTTTAGAGTGTAATGAAAGTGAACTCACCATCATTTAAGCACATTTCAACATTTTACTGAAAAACAAAGCAACGATACTGAATATGAATTTTACAGCATAGCTCCTTAGTTTAACAACAGAGCCGGTTCTTCGTAAGTGCTTTACTTGACCCTTCCCTGCTTAATATTCTCTGTTTAAAATTTCCAATTAAAAATTAAAGGCAATGTGCTGAATCTTAAGTTCAAGTATTAAAAGCTTTCTAGCAGACTGTGGTCTCAGGGTTGCTGTAAATGGGGGATTTTGTACCGCAGAACTATCACCATGCTTTGTGTTGATTGCTCTTTGTTCTGTAATGTAATGCTGCATGGATTTCATTCTTAGGTGGCCCGATGGGGCCTCAGGAAGACAACAGGTCCAATCCAGTGCCATTATCAGGCTGCTTAGTTGCCTTTGTCTTTGTCATGGCGACTATATAATGATCTAGTTCTGTTTCAATAAAAGAGCTTTCAAAATCCCCTGTGGTGGGACGACCACGTCTGCATTACAAATCCAGACTGACATGGTGTGTGTTATAGGGACTTGTGTGTGCAAGGATTGCGCCTCCTTTCTATATTTATCCTCAAAGTGTGCCACCTCTCCTGTGAGCTCTAGCCTAGAACCTGGAGGGAAGGAAAAAGGGAGGGAGTGGAAGAATTAAAAGGAGGGTTTGGGGATGAGCCACGATCATTGTGTTGGTTTATATCTGGGACACCGCAATGCCACGTCTCACCCGACTTCATTATCTGCTTTTTATTTATTTTTTGCATGCAAGGTCGTGCAAATTTGTGTCCTTGCCTGTGAAAACCCAGCTTAAATATTATTATTACAGTTTTCTACATACAATTATCCCACATAATGAACATTCTGTGAAAATATAACCTTGATATCTTTATTATAATTATTATATCATTAAATTGATGTCAAATCAATGATTAAAATCAGACTTTGATGCTCCTAATCTCATAATTTGATTATGAAACTTTAGCCTGATTTTCACTGACAGGGTCACAAATGTGTAATAATGTCTGTAATAATACAAGAAAGGTAGTTTGCATTCCAATTAATCTCAAAAGCTGTTGCTTTGAGCACACTGAGCACAGTTGATTTGAATTCTGCACAATTTTCTCATTAGTGTTCCTTTCACACACTTTTTAGCCAATCACACGAACCATAAATGACATGTGATTAAGCACTCAACAACACTGATTGGCTGATAGCACCACTAGAACACACACAGTCCCAAACTCTTCACTAAACTATCCTGCAATGTTAAAATTTAACAAAACATAAAAAAATCCTGGTGAAACAACTGCAATGTTACTTGTTAAACAAATATTTAGTCACAAAATGCAGCTACTTTTTCTATGCTTTTCTATTGGATGGCGTGGTAATGGGACCTAGCTGATGAACAGTACATTTTTGACATTTCTAAAGCTAAACAACAAAATAATGGAGTTCTTTAGTAAAAACCAAACATTTCAGCCATAAGCATTGAGGGAAGAGGAGAGAGCTTGTGTTGACATGTGGTGGGGTGTTTGTAAGGGGTTCAGCTGTAGTATATGAGTATTTGTTGTGTGTTTGGATAAGGATTAACTGGATCCTCTTTTTTTAAACCTGCCGTTTGGCCTTTCTCAGGCAGTCCCTGTAGGCCCAGCTCCAAACACATTAGTTAGAGAGAAGCTGGTAGGATAAGGGTCTAGATGATGTTTGCGTTAAGGCTGTAATGTAACCCCTCTGTGTCAGGGGGCATTTACACATTTTTAACCTTAACAGTTTTTATGTAGTAACAGGATTGTTTTTATGCAGTTTGGCTGTTGGTTTTTACAACAACAGCGTTTTGGGATACTGAAAGCTCAATCTTTTGAAGACGGTAGAGGTTTTTGATAAAAGCTGCTTGTCGTCTCTATGTAAACTACGTAAACGGAAATCTGTGATATGAGTGATCATGTGAATGGTGATATCATGCGCATGTGTCAATTCAGTCTTTATGCATGTGAAATTATAACCAGAACAACAAAGGCTATGTTTACAAGCACCCTCATAATGAGGTCTAATAATGCAATTATAATGAGATTTTGGAAATATTCATCTTATATAAACACAATACTTAAATCAAAATAATGTGATCTAGCTCATAATTGCAACAAGTATAATTGTATTAAATCACGTGGTATGCACCGATTTTAATCGCAAAACATGGCAATGTAAACACGCTTTTATTCTGCACTAACTGAACTGCGCATATGTTTTTGTCACGCACCTTTAGCGCATATTAGTAGTAAACTTGACATAAGGAAGTTTTCCCTGAACTCTGTCAACACGATTCACTGTCAGCAGTCTTGCCTTCATCCATAAACAGCACAAAGAATGCGACACAGTAGCGTATAAAACCATTACAAGCATTGTCATAATATGTCTTCATCACGGTACTAATAATGAAATACATTCACAGGAACCTAAATAAATTAAAACAGTGAACAGTAAGATAAGTAACAGTGGATAAGACACTCGCCTTTGGTGTGAGAGGCCTGGGTTCGAATCACACCATTGTGTCCCTGAGCAAGACACTTAACCCCTGGTTGCTCCAGAGGCGTGTGACCCTGACATATATAGCATTTGTATGTCACTTTAGATAAAAGCATCAGCTAAACGAATAAGTAAGTAAGTAACACACCTATAGACGGTTTCAGCAATAACAATATAAATAAGCGGCGAACACATGCAACCTCCGGTAAACTTGCTAAGAATCAATAACAACAAAGTCCTTTTAAAATAGTTTATCTATATAACAAGCAAAATAAACAACACATAGATTACATAGGAAACCAAAACATTTGTTATTTTCGACGAGGTATTTTTTCAAGAGTTTAGTTTTGCAACTAGTCAGACCATTAAACAAACAGAAACCAGAAGTAAAGTTCTGACCAGACGCGTAATCGCATCACTGCACGTTCGTCCGATGAAACCGTCTATATGTGAGTTTGTCATTTGTGCTGTGCATTGGGCTATTTGAATAATAACCACTGTTTTAATTGATTTTTGGAAATAATCACATTATTGGTGTACAGCAGTGCTTCCCAAACCTGGTCCTCGAGCACCCCCTCCCAAAAAGTTTTAGATGTCTCCTTATTTAAAACACCTGATTCAACTTATCAGCCTCCTTCCAAAATGGCAAACATGTCTCCCTAACAAGCTGATGTGTTAAATCAGGTGTGTTAAATAAGGAGACATCTAAAACTTTTTGGGAGGGGGTGCTCGAGGACCAGGATTGGGAAGCACTGGTGTACAGGTAAACGTAAACACCTACAGGTCTATGCTGCTCTATAATCTCCTCCCAAAAATTTTGCGTGTGAAATTGAAACTACTAGAAATGCATATGCAATAAGGTCAGTCCCGAAAATAACTAGACCACACCTTTTCAGAACTAATTATTCACTGCGCCTCTTTGGTAAATCCCAACGTCGTTATTTAATCAAAATGATGGTTTGCGCTGGTGCAAGTTGGTAGTAAAACTGGCTGCGTCTCAATGTATCCAGCTATGGGGTAGACCAAGGGTCAAACTGAAATTGCGTGTTGCGTTAATCTAATGTTAATAAAATTTGTGGCATTAAAATGAATTTACGTTTAACGTTATTAACACATTAATTTTGACAGCCCTAGTAATATTGTTTTTAGTTGCCTTTGTGGATTGGTGTACACATTGTCATTTGTACTGTAACAAACATGAAAAATTCACTAAAGGGGACAGAGAATGAAATATTTTTGTTGAATTAATTGTTGAATAATGGCAGTCTACCCGCATTCACGAACATACAAAAAGTGCTAGACATGCTAAACATCTCAGTCTCATAGAAATTCCTCTTTTAAAAATGACAGCCAGAAAACGGCCCAATCTGAAAAACTGATGCTTATGACATCACAGGCATCTCACTGCCCCTTCACTTTAAAATAATTGGCTACATTTTTTTTTGAGTGGCAGCAAAGTCAGCCAATCAGTAATGAGATTGCAAGTTAAGCCAGTAGGGGGAGCCAGATAGGTGCAAAACCACTTGTTTAAAATCCCCCACCCTATTAGAGCTATCTGAGAGAGGTTTTTAGGAAGCTTCTAAAGCATTAAAGACCCAAACAAACAAAAAATTGTCTACATGTCACATCACAGAACAAGGATCAATACCCCGTTCAATCATTCTATGTCACCTTTAAAGATAAAACGGGCATAAAAGGCTTTTGGTATCATAATAAAGTTATTGTGCTGTATACCCTCCTGTACTTATAAGCTACCTAAAGGCCCGGGTATACTTTTTTTCCGCGTCCGCGTCCGGCTCGCGCGCGCACGCGTCCGCGCAGCTTTCCGAGTATAGTCCACGCGGCTACACGCGGATGGCCGCGTTCGACACTATACGCAATACAAATGATTTCTTATTCAAATTATTAGTCTAACAGGCTGTCAGGGCAGCACTGATTTGGCGACATTTACAGTACATTAAAACATTAGGATAGGTGAAGAAAAGTAACTGATCCACCATTGCAAACACAGTTTAGAACAAACAACAAGACAACAAAGAACAGGAATCAAACAAACATGCTCCACAGCTTTCTGTTCTTGGAAGAAGTAAAAGTTAAAGAAGAAAAACGATAGTGTGTGTGTGCAAATGCTGTCTATTTCCTTTGTATAATTGTTTATAGTGGAGTGTCCTGTCTAAATATTTTCTCGCGCATGCGCTGTCGTACGCGGACTGTACGCGGACTGTCCGCGCGGTCTCAAATTTTGGGCTGCACGCGGACGGTCCGCGCGGCCGGACGCGGACCCTCCTGATGACGAAAATGACGTCATGCGGACGGCGCGCATACGCGGACGTCCCGAGTATACTTTCGGCTTAAGAGTGTCTTGCAAATTTCATGGTATACAACATGATATTATCACTGATACTATGGTACCTTCACAGTTTTTTATTGTCCATGGGAAGTCATGAACCAAAATGCATCAGTACTCTGGATTCCAGGTCCTATTTTGGTCCTATTTCTCCTGCCACTCACTTGCGGCTGTTTTTGGTGCTTAATGCTGCTCATAATTAATGTCATTTGGCCCTCTTCTCAAGGGACAAACATGACACAGTTTTCACATTTATGATTCTAGTCATGCTCCAATCCATTGTCATAGCAACACATGAATTCGTTCATCATTTCATTGTACCATTGCTACTGTGATGGAAACACATTAAGATTAAAAACATCATTGTTCTTTCTTGTTCTATTCAGGTGTACATTCTGTTTTACATGCCTCAGAAGTGTTTACAATGTGTGCGCTCTACACTGTCAGAAAAAAAGGTACAAAACTCTACCTTTTCTGTCGCTGGGGTGGTTCTGTATTGTACTTTTACAGTTACTGTACTGTACCTTTTTGGTTACTGTACCTTCTATTGTGTACCTTTTAAGGTACAGTTAACTATTTAGTACCCATAAAAGTCAACTGGTAAAAAATTAATCTTTAAGGTACACAAAAGGCCAAGGTACCCCAAAAGGTACAACATTTCAATGTGTTGTATACCCATAAAGGTACAAAAATAAACCTTTGAGGGTACAATACATTGTACATTTTTGTAACTTTTTATTCTGAGTCTATACAGTCATGTCTAAACTAGAACAGAAAATTGTTCAATGGTGTGAAATTTAAAGCCACAAATGTCCAAATAAACATTCTCTGCCATCTTCATGCATCTGTCGTTTGTAAAAATGGTGTGATTTTTCCCTCTAAATGCTCTTTAGAGTTAATGAGGGTTGAGTGTCTACTAAAGCCCTTTTATCGCTTCACATATCATACTAGAAGACAAACAATTTTAATTATAAAGCCACATTTACCCAAACACTCCCACTGGATCTTATGTGTCTGAAACCTAGTCCAAGTGAACATCATGTCTTCGTTTATTAATTTATTTACAGTTATGAATTTGCCAGATGGTTTTGTCTGAGACTGTGCATTGCCCTGAAAAGAGATAAAACCAGCTTAAGCTGTTTGTCTGGTCTTAGCTGGTCTTTCAGTCAGGCCAGTCTGGTTTTAGTTGTATTTTTTTCAGAAGGGTAAAGATGTTTTTGTTTTCTACTCTTTAAAATGTGTCACTAAATAGCACAAAAAATGGTTTACTGGCTCATACGCATAGTGGAACCACTTTAAGTGCTATATAGAACCATACAGTATAGCATAACTATAGCACTACTTACTGTATAGATCGTGTGACCCTGGTTGTTTTACCAGTCAACCTTGGTTCTGAGACGGCATGACTAAGAGCAGTCGCGGCCGCGGGAGTTCTTTTTTCGAGGGCGTTCGCTGCGAAGTTTGTCACAACATGTACAGTATGTAGCCCATCATGTGTGTGGTTCCTTTTTTCAAAATATGTGATCGGTGCGTCGAGTGATCATATGTGCATCACTTGTCTTGTCAAAATAAGTGCCTGCTGCAGATGCGTCTAAAGCATTTATGATAAAAGAGACGCTCGCATTTGCCAGATACTCTTATAATCTCATGTGCATCAGAGTTCACTGTTAAGGGAGTCTCTTGTGTGTATTTTGTGAACATGAGAGTCTCTTTTGTCATAAATGGTTCGGACGCGTGTGCAGCAGGCACTTATTTTGACAAGAGACGTGATGCACATGGTTTACATGACGCAACAAACACATTTTGAAAACGCAAGCAACACTTATTATGAATTGGCGCCCCTCGGATGAGCAGTCATGAGCCACCACTGACAAAAAGTGCATTTTAAACACTTGGGGTGCGTGAAAATGTCCAGTTGTGTTAATGACAAAAAAATATTGCGGCAAAAGCAACCATAGCACCCCATCTCACTGACCGACTGATGCAAACTTCACACAACATTATGCAGGCGATATCTCCAATTTATGCGAGATTTAA
This sequence comes from Misgurnus mizolepis, assembly GCA_025389145.1. Classification (NCBI taxonomy): domain Eukaryota; kingdom Metazoa; phylum Chordata; class Actinopteri; order Cypriniformes; family Cobitidae; genus Misgurnus; species Misgurnus mizolepis. Next base: position 23,540,063 of record JAIFKI010000019.1, on the reverse strand, counting down.
ATCAGTCGACATAGAAAGTGATGTTAAGAGTGTACATAATTATGAAATGTTTTACTTTTTATGGAATAACTAATAATTAGTTTTGCAAAGTCTGAGCAATCAGCAAGTTGTTTGCGGAACTGTGAAAAAAGTAAACTATAGATGAACTTTACATTTCCCTTTTCATAATTATGTCTGTGAAATAATCAGCATTTGTTTTATAACTTTGATTAGATTGCACTTGATTAAAGTGTTTTCTGTACAGCTGCTTCAAAAGCCCAAGACCTTAAACAGCCAATTTTGATTTTTTTTGAGAGTGTTCTTTGCTGATGTAAAATAAGCCGCAAGAAGCACATGCATATGTTTAGTTATATCAAGCCATATAACTGGATCAAAGGCTGCATTTATTTCTGTATACCGTACACATTCATACTGGAATGTTAATGTATAACGGGGATATCCCAGAGGAAATGTAGGCATCGGTAAAAGATCTGTGAAAGAATGGAAATAAGAAAGAATATTACATGTTAAATGAACTTCTTATAGGATTGTCATCAGGGAGATAAAGTCATTGAATAAGAAAGACAGTGAACAAATCCAGTCTTATTCATAGGCAAATACGTAATGACCAGCACTGTCTGTATTTGCATTGTTTTAAAGGTGCCAAAAATGATTGATACAACATGCTACATTGTTCACTGATATCTACATAGAAGGTATGTGGCTTTATTAAAGGTGCAAAAGAGGATGTTTGTTTTATACATTTTTGCAATATTACTTGAAACTGTCTTTACTAAATGATAAAAGACTATTTATTAGCTGCACTGAAAGTAATATTATTAATATACGTCATCTGTGCACAAGATAGGGCCTTAAAAACATCAGCCAATTGCTCATGCGGTCATCGCATAAGCGATTGGCCCTCCGGCTTGTCAATCACTGCCATTACGATCCTTGTGAGAGACGTGCGCGCTCCAGTAACTAAACACAGGCGACGCATGCGCATAGCGCATGAAACTCCGTCTTAAGTTTCGGTTTGTTTTCATTGTCGATCCTGCTTTCCTCCTCGATTTGTACCACGGTAGAGAAGAAACTCGAAGGCGGACGCAAAAGAAAGACTTTTTTAAGCCGCTGGGAATAGGAGAAAATTTTCAGAAGAACGTAATGTAAACAGAGTCGTTATTGGAGAAACATTTCAACGCTGGAGAGCAATGAAGGAACGGAGAGGTGTCAAGACAGACGCGCAGTTCGCAAAATTCTTCCCGACAGGTAACAGTGATTATTCTTTCTTTGGGGAATAATTATTGTTGTACTGTTATTCATGTATATTGACGTTGTTCTTGTACTGTAGTTGTAAGGCAGTGACCAGTCTGCTACATGCTAGTTGAAATGGGAGTAGCGTCGACTGATCTAACGTTTTAACGTCTTATTTGATTATTATCATCATTTCACATAATGAATCCACTGACGCGAGTCATGCGACACAACATATGACGATGGTAAACAAACACTCGTGTTCAAATATTCGTGCACAAGTTTTGGAAGGCGTTCCCTAGAAATGAGCCGTGAAGGAGGGAGGCTGTTCTTACACATGCGCTTATTAAAAAAACTCAGTAACCGTTTTTGGATTCTCAGTGGGCGAAAAACATCCTCTTTTGCACCTTTAAATACAGAAAGGGTTTTACATGTCCATTTACAACCCTAGGATTTGTCCCTAGAAATGATAGAATCTATTATTACCTTTTTTGAAAGGGTCAGTGAGAGAGAGAGAGAGAGAGAGAGAGAGAGAGAGAGAGAGTTTGTCGTATCAAAGTATTTGTTTTAGATTTGTCTGTGTAAGTGATGCCGTTCCATTAGGCTGGGCATCGTCTATGTGCATAAATCTTTATTAAACACCGGCACAACAGAGACCAAAAGACCGTGCACACATTCAGCAAGCATCTTTTCTCTCCATTGTATTGTGTTTGTGTGTAGGTGTCTCACATGTTGTGATGACCTTGTTTGGTGTCTCGATATGTTGTATCTCTGGCTATGCTTGTGTTGTGTGTATCTACACTGATTTCTGCTTGTGATGGCAATCACTGCTTTATACCTGCAGTAGGAAACTAATCAAGGAGGAAATAAAGAGCAAAAAACAATAATGCTTTATTCTGTGTTTATTTCCTACTTCACACTACTGAATGAATCACAGCCCAGATAAAGACCGGTGAAATTAATAACAACTGTTATCATAAATGTCACATAAATGCATTACCAAAACTCCAGGAGACCGGGCCAGTTAAAGCACCCATGGAGAGATGGAGCAGATCAGGGTCACTAATGCATTTCCTATTTAATTGATGCAGGCTTCTGTGGACAGGCACAAAAATTGGCTGTGTGGTCAAAAGCTCATCAGAGGCTATTAATTATTCATCTTTGGCCACAATCTTTTTGTGGCAACACAGCTCTCTCTCTCTTTCTCTCTCTTTATTTCTCATAGACTTTACACTAGAATAATTGGCACTTCTATCTCCTATCTGAACCCCAACCACCAAACCTAATCATTTGAAGGTTTTTGGAGAATTTTTACATGACAACTGTAGTTTATGGTTGACATTTTCTAAACTGGCCCTGGAAGAATCTAACCTACACACAGACACACACATACACTTACCAAGCTATCTACCATTAGTTACCACTGGTTTATATTGTTTTAATAATAATAAATAATTACTGAAGACTTTGGTGTTTGGTCAATATAGACAAAATATTTTAATTGATGTTCAAATTGATTACATTTTTTTGTCAGTATTTGTTCCCTGGGGATTAAATCAATGAGTTTGGTTTTGCCAACACATTGCTACCAATTGAGCTACAGCAGGACATTTGCTTTATGTTTCATCCACCCAGAATAAAGTCTAATTTATACTTTTGCGTTGAGGCTTACACACATCTCTCCAAAAATGTAACAATGCTTCAATTCCAGTGGCGGCTGGTGACTTATTTTCCGAGGGGCGGGAAATCAAAATATGTGTTTGTTGCGTCATGTGAACCATGTGCATCACGTGTCTTGTCAAAATAAGTGCCTGCTGTAAATGCATCAAAAGGGTTAATGATAAAAAAATACGCTTAGGTTCACAAAATATTTGCAAGACATAACTTAACACTAAACTCTGATTACACATGAGATTGAGCGAGAATCTGGCAAACGTGAGCGTCTCTTTTAGCATAAACCCCTTCAAAGCGTCTTCAGCAGACATGTATTTTGACGTAGGTTCACATGACACGCTGAACAAATTTGAGATGACAAACCACACACACGACAGGTTACATACATGTTTTGAAGTGCTTTGCATCGTGCACCCTCGAAAAAGAAGTCACTGGCTGCCACTGCTCAATTCTACGTGAAATGCAAGCATTGTGATTGTTCACATTTCCTTCTAAGCATTTTGGCTTAACTCAAGCTGCAACAACTTCACTGTCTATTTACCTCCATCACTTCTGATGCTGCAATGAACACTACAAGCTGCCTCTTCTTCGGCTTTTGCTTTGATTATATGCCTGTGGACCTTGCCTGCTTGCGATCTATAATTGCACGCTGACGCAAACAACGACGTATAAGTATAAAAGAACACTGACGCGTAGCCTACGGCATAGAGGCTACAGCGTAGCTATGACGCAGAGTATAAATCACCCTTAAGTTTGATGAGTAAGTAACAGCCTTTGAAAAAATTCTGCCAAATTTTCCCAAATTAAAGCTCAGTGTAACCCTACACACAGACCAAAAAGCAAATTTTTCTTTCTAATGTATCTGTCTAATGTCTTCTTTTCCACCATTTCCTCCTACCTGGATCTCCTCCAAACATCAGTCCTCATTCCAAAAAACATACAAGTCTATGTGTGTCAGCCTGTGATCTTGGGGAGCTCTTTATTTTTCATATTGTCCAACTTCAATCCTGAACCTCACATCTCCACCGCTCTGATCTGAAATCTCTCCATCTCGAGGTGGCAGTCCTGTTGAATTTGTCGATGTGAGCTCACTGATTTGTAACTACAGTGACAGGATTATTTGGAAATAAAAAACACAGAAAATCAATCATCTTAATTTCATGATGCAGTGAAGTGAACTCATGCAATCTGATGCACACAGACTGGCCCTCCAGACTACAATGCAGTTAAACACACCATCGGTCCCATTGATCAAACCACCTGCTGTGTATTTGTGTTGTGTGCGTGTGTACTGCACAGACACCATGGCACGTTCCATTCATGCACGGCTATTCATCATGTAATCTTTTTCACTCTGCTTCTCCATCCTTCCTTGATTTTTATTCCCCGCCCGTCCTCTCTGTAGTTTATTTCTGCAGCAAACCCATGGAGGCAGTTACACTTTATGACGCTCAGCTGAACAATAGAGACAAGCCTCTCTCTCGTTTTCTTTTGCTCTCTTTTGATCTTCCGCTCTCTCTATTTCTGCTGCTCGGTAATTAAAACCAACAGGTTTCATGGTATTATTCTCATTCGTAGATGATATTTCATACATGTTTACCGACAATAAAAATATTCCATACAATGATTATTAAATGTTTGATGTGGATTAGACGTTCCTTCAAAATTGCAGATGTGTAGATAGAGCAGATTTGATGACAAATAAAATTACAATAAAACATAAACTTCATCAAACAGTATTAGGCCTATAGCTATTGACAAAAACGACATTTACTTGAGTATATATAGCATGTCTGTGCTGCATTTTAGCTTTGCTTTTTTGGAGAAGATTATGATGAACCTACTAATGTTTAAAATATTTCTTCTTCTGTCGCTGGTAATGTATGTACTTGAAAATCTAAATCTCAAATGGCACCAAAAGCACACAACACAAGTGTCCCTCCCCTAATCGTCAGTGTTTATCCACTGATGACTGGTTATTTTAACCGGAAGGCGGGACTTCTGTCTCCAGAGCGGCCATATTGAAATGCGCCTGTTGTACTAACGCAAGGGTGAAGGCAATGTTTAGGGGGCCAAAATGTATAAGAGGGGTGTTAATTCCCAGTGAATTTTACTTTGAGCAGGGCTTAGACTGGTTTCTTGAAAGAACAGCAATGTTGGTGCCTTTTCAAGACAATGAAGACAGAATTTAACTTTGTCATGTTATTAAGACTGTTGCGAAGCACCTCACCCACACCCTACACACTCTTCCATCTAAATTCAGAGGCAAAGGGGGGACAAAAAACATCTGGATGGTATTCCATTACGAGTTGGCAATCGGAAGAGCTGTTGTTTGCTTGAAATCCAAGCCTTACAGTGTCAGCTTGGGAGTAAGTACCCTCAACCCAAAAAGTATCACACAGAGCATGAGGTTTCTTGGATTGAGTCCAACCAGGAGTGCTAGTGTTGGGGAGTCTCCTCCTCTGATGGAGACCTGGTTCCAGGATGCTCTGCGTACTTTGCATTTTCCCAGACATTTTTTACAGACACATTGGAAGCTGGACCATCTGTCATTGGGGAGGCCCTGGTGAGGTGCTGCTGGGAGACTTGCTCCAGAGAAATGACGATCCACCACTTGAATCTCTCAAAGGACCCAACGCTCCCATAGGCAGACTGGTGGATAGCAGAACTGTTGAAGCATTCAGTAAGGACCTTTTCAAAAGAAATGGCTTTGGACATCCTCACAAATTTGGCAGGGTTGTCGAATGAGTGTTGTCCAGTGACCACAATGTCGTGGAATGTCTTGAGATTGGCTTGTCTGAGAATGAGTATTTTTCAGATATAACATACTGGGATGAGTGTTGGAATGCCAAGGCCAGATGGAACTGTGGGGATTACATCAAGCTCCATAAACTAAAAGAAGCACAATCAGCCCAGGCAGCTGCCCTTAAAAGCAACATTTGTGCAGAGATCAAGAGACGGGACTGTGCTATGGGTCCAACTTGAAGAAATAATGAAAATGGCATGCCCTGGCTTGGAAAATGTTTAAAATGTTTGCCTAAGGGGTTTAATCGGGCCAATAGAGTGACAGTGCTTTGCTTTGTGAGTTGCATAGCAATGAAAACAGAACAGAGATTTTGTCTCATTTTAAGAAATGACTGAGCGGCTTTCAAAATTACCAGTGCACAGCAGCAGTTACAGAAAATTCATGTGCTATCGCAGCTGCTGCTCATACATAGGCCTGTTGTCTATAGGCTGCATGAGTCCATACTGTACAAGGTAGCTTCAATTTCTCCATGACCCAAGAGGCCTGCACCAGCTCGTGCACCTGATCAGCCTGAAAATCCTCAAGTTGAAGGGAAGGCAGAAATGAAAAAGGGAAAAAAATGATACTGTTACCACACCTGCAAAGGAGTGTTGTCAATAGACACATTTGGAGATGAGGTTGAAAACCAACAGAGCTGTTCGGCTCATTTGTCGATTATATATCATAAATGGTCCTTGCTCTCTCGCACATTTGAAGTCTGTAGTAGTTTTATCCAAACAGTGCTAATACCATTTTTGTCTTCTTCTACCTAGGGGTGTGACGGTCATTATATAACCGTGAGACCGACGGTTATAGTTGAACACCGTCATTAGAACTCTATAACCGCCAAAACCGTGTTATTAAAATATTTTTTAAAACATTTTTTATCATAAAGAATGTTTAAATACTAATTAAAAACAACTGTTATCAGTCTGTGTTACACGCGCCCCTCACGTTCTCACGCAGTGAAAAATACAGAGCGGAGCAGACACTGACAACGCGCTGACATACAGGACAGACCAGGTTACTTTTCGGTTACTTTTGAGATTTAACATATTAAACAAAGTCTCACCTTTCAAATCATCTCTTCCTTCTAGTTAATTTATAGCATCAAATAAACATGAATGACCATGAGAACGAATGTTGTTTTAACCGCGGAAAGGCGTCAGTACACTCCGCTTTTCAAGTTCAAATCCTCCCATGCTAATCTACTAACTCTCTTGAACGCACATTCACTGCTAGTTGTCTTGCTGTTAATTTTAAAGAAACATATAGCAAGTAGCTAATCAGTGTCTAGTTTATTCAAACGCCGGCTGAGCACTGTGCAGCGCGTCTGCGGAGAGCGTTTGCCGCGCGTGGCCATTGTGCTTTTACACCGGCTGCGTTTAATAACAATCTCAAGTTCATATTACTTTCTTTTACCTGCATTTATGAGCAAAACCTCTCAATACGCTTTTAATCCACATTGTTTTCGTGCTGTTCTGGTCCGTGTAATGACAGATATAGACACAAATACAGACATAAAAAGCCCAATGCACAAATCTCTTTTTCTGAAGATTATTAAGATAGATGATAGATAGAGGATTAATTTATGCTGGGCAGAGAGTGACAGCGCAGTCTTCTGGCAACAGTGTGTTTTTTTAAATATTTCATTGCTTTCTGTTAAATTGTTCAAAGTTATTACTGTTAAAAACACACTTGGCATCACATTCATGATTTTATGGTAAAATGACACTTTCCCCTCAATCCACGAGCATTTAAACGAGCAAAACGCCCCCCACCGACGGTTATGTGACGAACCGTCACATTTGACTCACGTCATAACCGTCATCACCAATTCTGAAACCGGCACACCCCTACTTCTACCTCCAGTAATTTGCATTCAGTGGTTAAATATCTGCAACAGGCCTCTGTGTAATGCTGCGTTTAGACCAACCGCATTTCAGCCGTCAAAATTGCGTCTACCGTGCCAAGGTTGCTGCTTGAACAGTTTGAATGCATTTGCGCGTCTAGAGCGAAAGTAGACGTGCGGAAAATGCAAGCATTTGATGCGCGTCAGAGGCAAAATCCGCTTCTTGTGGGAGGGGCAAGTGCTATGCGGTTGTCTGTTTGCAAGATGGCTGATGTTGATTGTGCATTTATCGCGAGACTTACCGGTTTGTATTTGGTAACCTTACTATAGGGGGAATTTAAACAGCGCAAGTCGATATGTCAAGTGTTTCAAAAGTGAAATGTGTATTACAACTTACCAGGTTGGCCGATGTCATCACTGACACTCTTCCAAGCGAGGTCCTTTTTATTCCTGTCTCTAAAGAAATAAGAACTTGTGTCGTATAGCTCCAGGTGACTGCTTATGGACAATATCAAGCCTTCAGGTTGAATGAGTGACTCTGGGCGGGGCTGCCGCCACAGCAGCAAGCAGGCTCCTGATTGGTTAACGCGGCGCGAAATTCCGCCAAAGTCAAAATTTTCAACTCGGGCGTCAGCTGCAAAATGCACAAAAATCACCATTCGCGCGTACCATGGCAAGCGCTCAATTTCGCGCGAACAAGGCGGAATTGCGTCCTCCGTACCGCGGCAAACGCCTCATCCGCGCCACAATACCTCCAGACACGCGTCAACGGGTCTTAACATTGACTTAACATTGAAATAACTCGTGCTTCACGCCTCTACCGCGGCTGGTGTCAAAGCAGCATAAGGAGAAATGCTGAAATGCTATTGTTTACCAGGTGTTGCTGTCTCAGAAGTCTCAGATTTCTTTTTCTTTTTTAGGATGAATCCTATTTAAAATAGTTTAGGTTTTATAGGCAGCAACCGCCCATTGTAAATACATATAGCCTAACCAGAAAATAGTAACATTCCAAGTCGGAAGTACGTCACAAGGCTACGTGCAAGTAGTCCATTAAACCTGACATCAACTGAACCATACATTTTTATTTCTTAATTGCACTAAAAGCATCATTCTTCAATGTAATTCCATCTACTGTGCATGCATACAGGTTATTTAGAGCCTTTGGTGACTCTTTATAAAGCCCTTTCCCCAGAAAATCGTCAGTCTTTATGATGATTGGGTTTTTTATTGGAAGGTGGGCCTTTTGTCTTAAAAGCGGCCATATTGAGCATTAAATTGTCCCATATTCATAGTAATAGCATTGCCCAGTCATGTTTTACATAATGTATTTGCTGTGGCATACATAAATAATTTGCAAAACTTCCAGCCTACAGATTTTGTATTCTTACCATCCGAGATTTTCACCGCAGAGATTCCCGTAGTTAAATCAAGCTGTTGTTTGCTCTGACACCTTTGATTCCAACCAGTAGTGAACCCAGAGTCCGTCACGGGTTAGCGGGCAGGTGAAGTTCTTCTGAAGTGCCCAATTGATTTTTCTCCTCCTAGAAACCCTAGGGGCAAAATTTCTATCCCGTATAACATCAAATAGCTCTCAGACCTGCCGTATCTCCTCTGGCTCCGCTGTTGGGAGCTGACAGTGGCCCCTCAAGTCATTTCCAAAGCTGGACTGTGGCATGTTGTCTCTGGAAGTGTGAATGCGTGACCTGCGGAGTGAGTGTGTGACAACGTACGTTGAGCTGCTAAAAGCTCTTAATAACAACACTGGCCATTTCAACAGTTCTCTGAAGACGCAAGCGGGACCATGACCTTTACTCTGGTCAAATCACACTGCTGCAAAAGCACTTTTTTAAAAAACTGCCTTACAGCTACTGTAACTTACAAATATCTCTTTTCCACTGTGTTGGTCGACGTACCAAAGCAAGTACTTGAGTGATGCTCGGGTGGACAACTGCAAAACTGTTTCGGGACAGACACATTTAAGATACTATGAGAGCCAAATGATGATTTAAATCACTAGCCAAGTTATTTTAAAAGTTTAATTTAGCTGTTTATTTTTATACATTTAGTTTCAGTTCAGTTGTAATGAGCTTTTGTGATTTTATTAGCTATCTCAAACTTATATTGCTATTTGTAATTAATTTATTTCAGTTTTAGTTATTTTTTTTTAGTTAATAATTTTAGTCTCAAATTTATTTTAGATATTTTTAAGGCAATATTTTTATTTTTATTAACTTTAAGTTTTTTACCTAATATATTGACCTGTAACCACAGTTTTTCTCGATTGCTAAGACACATTTCTTGAATGCTGCTTTCCTTTTCTCTAAACTGTGAATACAAAACCCAATTTTCAAGCTACATTCACAAAACCTCAGACTCTTCTTGCAAAACCAAACTTTCACCTCAAAAAAGTTCAATCTGTGCTCAAAACTGAACAATGTTGTCAAATCGTGCCCCGAGTCAATCAAAATTAAAAACACTATGGAACAGTCACTAAACACTACGTAGAAAAATAGAAAACACAATTCTCAGGACATGAAGCTTGAGAAATAAATCTGGTGCATCACAATGAAAATGTGTTGGCAAGTTGTGTCTAAACAGGTGAAAAGGGCATATGGTTTTGTCAAAAGAGTGACTGATTTACAGTTTTTACCAATTGCTTACACACGTTTTCAAAACTAAGTTTCCTTTTTTCAAAACTCTACACACAATTCTCAAAACTGCACACACAAAATGCAAAATAGCACATATCTCCTTCAAAATGCAACACTGCATTCAAAATGCCACAAACACGTGTCAAAATGAAGCATTTGCATCAAATGGCAAACACTTCTTTCAAAATAATACATTTTTGGATATACCATCTAAACACTGCTGTTCTAAATCTAAAGCTCTTTGGTCTTTCATGGGCTTATATCTACATTTCAATACAATGTTCTACAGTGAAAGTAATCTGCCGAGAGGGGTAAAAAGTACACCGGAGACGCCAATGCAATGTAGAAACAGAAAATATTTATTAGTCCAAATATTACTGTTGTATACATTAGCATACAACAAAACTATAAACATGTAAACCAAAAGTATATTCTTTAGAATACAGTAAATTGTGTGTGGGGTCCTGTTCCAGGAATTGGCAGGGGGGGGGGTGCAGATTGACAAAACAGTGACCTTTGACCTATTTATAGGCATATCTATACTACTGTAAAGTAAAGCAGTGATTGGTTAGTGATCAGTAAAGCATTTAGTGTTTGCACATGTGAGGAGTGTGTCTGTGTGACCTGGTGAATGAGTGTAGCATTTTGATTGGTTGTGTTTGGAAAAGGAAAGCAAGTGACTTCCTCATAGATCTTTGTGTTTTAGGTAGAGAATTGTGTGTAGTGTTTTGAAAAAAGTGTTTTATGCAATTGAAAACTGAGTCAAAGGCTGAGAAATAGCTTATGGTTTTGAAGATTTGGCATGTAGTTTTGCACTTTGAGTGAGAGGTTTTGAAAATCGTGTGACATGAAAAGATTTTGTGTGTAACCAATCGTAAAAAACTGTAATCAGTGGGTTCAGGCAACTGAGCATTTGGTTCAGACAATAGGGTTTAGTGTTTTAGCAATTGAGAAAAACTGTATTGCTAACCTGAACTTTGTTAAAGGACAAGTTCGGTATTTTACACTTAAAGCCCTGTTTTCAGATTGTTTATGGTGAAATAGAACGGTTTTGACTGAAATTTGGACATATGCGGCTGCCCCGAGAATTTTCTGGTGTTTGTGTTTCACCTCCCACCTTTACAATAGGTTTAATGGTGCACTGGAACAATCCTTCCTAAAATGCATTAAACTTTCGTTTACAAAGACGTGAAACTCCGGTATTACTCCGCGCCGGTAACTTTGTTTCTATTCTGGCAATTGGCAATGGCGGATTAGCGCCACCACCTGGGCTGGAGTGTCTATTATTTAAGCTCTCAGTGGAAGAATGTACGGGTGTGAGGCCTTTGGAAAAATAGGTCCACAAGTTTACAACGAATGCTAAAACAGCTGTTGGAAAGCATATTTTGCAGCGATTTTTGTGTGAGCATATCAGTGAACACCCCTGACCACTCTGTGAGTTTCAAGTCTTTGTAAACGAAAGTTTAATGCATTTTAGGAAGGATTGTTCCAGTGCACCATTAAACCCATTGTAGAGGTCTGAGCTGAAACACAAACACGCGAAAATTCTCAGGGCAGCCGCAAATGTCGAAAATTCGGTCAAAACCGTTCTATTTCACCATAAACAATCTGAAAACAGGGCTTTAAGTCTAAAATACCGAACTTGTCCTTTAAGTTCAGTAACTTTCAGGTACTAAACTTTATCTCTCTTAATAACTATTTTAACATTAAGCAAGTCATGCATTCTTCTAATTTTGCAATTTTCTAATTCATGCATGTTTTAAAAACCGTATTGTATACGTATTAAAATACATATATTGTATTAAATAAAGCATTTAGGTCGGTACACCTCTCAGAAAACGTACAAATAAAGATTATTTTAGATATGTAATGACTATTTAAAGCATTGAGATCCCAAAACGAGAGCTTAATGTACTTATTTTATGAACCAAAATCAAAATTTCTAAATCCAATTTTGTCCTCTGATTGGTTGAATTATACAGGATTTCCGTGAGATACGTGTGTCACTGTCCTTAATATCCACCCAGAAATAACACAAAGCCCTCTGATCGAAGAAAACTTTGAAAAAGCTTTCATGCTTCATGTTTACATCGGTGACAATTTGCTTTATCAAGATTGAATTAACGCTGCATGTTTAAAATATTTTAGCATGTTTGCTATTGTTTTTATAAAATGTTGAGATGTTTGTGAATAATGGTTGCACACCGGTCTGTTATTGTGGCGAGATCTCCAAGCCCCTAAACACGGCGCTGCATGAAATGTGATTGGATGTTTTAGGTGTCAGTCATATGGCCTCTTGGATGGTCGTTGGCCATTCAAATCTGCCATGGTTTCCTGACCTTCAGTAGGAAAAATATAGCAAAAATTTTACTATACAAAGACCAACAATTGACTCAATCCCACCTTTAAACAATTGTTTAAACCAGCATACTGCAAGCCTGCTCCTTTTTTATCAGTAACGGCTTGGTAACAGTAAATAATAAATGAGCACCCAAAATTCAGCGAGAGGTTATGTTTATTTATTAGCTTGTTTTTTTCTCATTAAACTCCACCTGACACTTGATCCTGCCGCGGCTGTGCTCTCCACAGAAGTCTAGACTGTGTCACCCTTCAAATTAACGACTATGAATGGGCGCTGCTGCGGATGAAACTCTGTAATATGAATAAAAACGATATTTAAATCAGCATCCAGCTGATCTTCTGTCAGCCACGGCTGTCTCTCCTCCCATTCATTATACAGCTTTGTCACTGGTGTATCTTTAACACTCCACCCTTTCTCACCTATTTGCTTTTCATTCTGCAATTCTCCAGCAAAGACCCTTTGTAGTGACAAAAAGCATTTGTGTTTGCGTATGACAGGTGTGTTAATGTGCCTCTGTTTAGCACATTGGGTCCTAATGGGAGTCTTCACTGTGAGGTAAGGCAGAAAGGGATATGGCGACGGAGAAAATGAGGAACAAAACAGAGCTCAAGAGGTGAAGCTGAGCTTTAATTTAGCTCAGCTTCTGACAAACCCCACTTTAATTCCACATTGGGCTGTCAAATAGGGTAGAAGATCCCGGATTCTGTACCTAAAAAAAAAGGCGTTTGAAGTATGCGCCACGCTGGCCGTCTGTCTTTGTGTCTGGAGCAGTCTGCCTCAAGGACAAGTTAAAAGTTTAGTTGAATTAAATCCCCTAGAAGTCTTCAAACCTAAATGGCCGGAGGCCTGTATGGATTAGCGATTTCTCTTCAAAGCCCTGAATCAAGATTTCTGCTAGTAATTTACACATTTAAACAAAATGTCAAGATTGGTAGTCACCGCGTGCGCTACGTAATTCTAAAAACTACCTCTGAGACGGCCCGGGCCGAGGTAAACCTCACTCATCAATTCATCGCATCACGCAGCCTGTTCCAGCAATGCAAATGTTGCTTTTTAGGCCATGCAAATTGAGTACAGAGTCTGCTGTGAGTTTCTTTAAGGTTGCAGTTTGGTCTCGGGTAATGAGGTCTTGATTTATTGTGATGTTGAATTAGCATGGGTATCTCTCATGTAATGCTTGAACCTCGCTAGCCTTGAATTTTTTTCAGTGCTCTCAATCTTGTGCTATCTCAGCATGTGTAGCAAACCGGTTTATTGCTATATGTTTTACTGCTCTACTTACTGTCTTCAACTTCTACAGAAAGCCACTGTGCTTTTGAATCTTGCTTGTTTAATTCTTATGCTTAAGAAGAAAATTACCTATTGGGTTATGGGCTAAAAACTAGGAGCTAAAGACTAGCCACTTTGCCACATACATTACAGCAAAAATAAGACTTATTGAACAAATCAAAGCAAACATGAAAATGTGTTGATATGATTCTGCAGCATTACATTTCTTTAGGAAACAAAAAATGCATAAAAAAATAATTTAAAAAAGATGACTAAATAATAAAGAAAAATCAGCCAATAAGAGCCAAGTATGGATGGAAATGTGAAAGTGATGTAAAGACCAGTGTATCCAGGGTAACATTGTATCTTCTGCAATTAACCAAAGATATGGGTAAGATAATAACAAAATTGAGTACAATGCAAGGTTCAATAGACCCCTTCACAGTCACGTCACAGGCAGTTCCCACAGCGCCCACAGAAAAGTCATGTAAAGCAGATTGAGTTGAGTATTATTCGGTATCGTCAAAAATATCTATTGCGTCGTGGGCTGTGAAAATCGCACCAGGTCTGCCGTTAAGTTTTTCGGGATTCCTGCAGAATCTCAAAAACAAAAAAATACAATATCTGTGGCTGCAAGCACTTAAACGTGCAGACTGGGACAATGCAAAGATCAAAGAGACTTGTGTTTGTAGTGTTCACTTCATTTGAGGTAAGTCATCATTTTTCAGCCCTGTTAGATTAAACTAGAAAGCATGGATGGTATGAACAGTTTGACCCCATGATACACGCCCACCCGATAGGCATTCAATGTTTACAAACCTTGAAGGGGTCTATATACGCTGCTCTAGCAACCAAAGTCCCGCCTTCCATTTAAAGAAACCAATCATTAATCGATAAAGAATGACGATTCTCTGGGACCTCATGTGCAGTAGCAAAACTTTTTTTTGTGTGCAATTTAAGCTTAAAGGGGTCATATAATGAGACTTTTTAAAGATGTTAAATAAGCATTTGTAAAGTTTTAGCTCAAAATACCGCAAATAACTGCAAATATGTTATAACCGCGAATAAGAGAGCTCTCGCTTTCTCTCTCTGCACTAAATGGCAGTACCGTGGTTAGATACTGCAGATTAAAGGGTGGTATTATTATAATAAGATCCCCTTCTGACATCACAAGTGGAGCCAAATTTCTATGGCCTATTTTTTTCACATGCTTCCAGAGATTGGTTTACCAAAACTAAAGTTGAGACCACAAGAAGCTGCTTGATAAAATGCCAACAGTGTGAATTTCCAGATATGTTAAAATATAACATAGTTTTGATCGTTTTGGATGCTTTTCGGCATTGCGTCATTTCAATAGTTACACTACAAAAAATATGTAGCATTTTTGTGAAATTAACACATATTTTTATGTTAATTAAAAATTAAGTTATGTCAACTTTTCATAAGCCAAAACTTGCATCAAAACCTTTTATAAAATTTGTCCTAAAACCAAAATGTGAGCAAATTCTTGACAATTTGATGAACTTTTCTGATCCACTTTAAATGTTTACTAGTATAGTAGGTTGAATTGGCTTGCGAAACCAAGTTGTTTTAACTTCATGCTGCATTATTTTTAAAGAGATAGTTCACTTTAAAATGAAAATTCTGTCATAATTTTCTCATCCTCATGTTGTTCTAAACCTGTATAAATTTATTTTTTCTGATGTACACAAAAGAAGATACTTTGAGAAATTATGCTAAACATACAGCAGATAGTGACCATTTCCATACTAGGAAAAATATTTTGGAAGTATTGTGATAAATGATGTTAAACAGACAGTTGACAGTACACATTAAATTCCATTATGTTTTATTCCAAGTATGGAAGTTAATGGTCACTATCTGTTTAGCATCATTTCTCAAAATATCTTCTTTTGTGTTCATCAGAAAAAAGAAATTCATACAGGTTTACAACACGAGGGTAAATTATGACAGAATTTTCATTTTAAAGTGAACTATCCCTTTAAAATGTATATTTGTGTTATTTAATAGTCTTGTTTTGTTTTTCTTTACTATTATTCTACCATGTGGAGTTTAGTGTTCGACCAAATCAAAGCAAACATGATCATGAAGATGTTATTTTATGGTGTAACATTTTTCTTTAAAAAACGGCATTTAAGACAAGCTTAAACTTATTCAGAATTTACTTTAATAGGCAGTCAATGCATGCATTTACATATTCGCACAATGGGAGAATTACAAGGATTACCTGTAATAGGTTATGCTGCTGTTATCTTTATTCCAATCCAATTTTTATTCCAATTCCATCCTTCAATGACCAGGTGCGTGGAAATACAGGTGGCAATCTGAAAATAAACGGAGAAGAGCAGTCAGCCACACTTGGTGATTTGAACCTAAAACCCCTCTGATTATGTCCATTACTCGAGTCAGTGGTCCATGCTCTCATAATGCCACTCGACCAAACTATAGTCTCTTCTCTGACCTAATCCCTTCTGCCTATTTGCCATCTGTGGTAAACAGGCCTGACAAGTGGGAGTCAGTTTGGACTTTGATGTCTAGTGATGGAGAACAAATATCTGCTCTCTGCGAAGGCAGCACATGATTTCTTTACCTCCTAAGGTTTACCCAACACCCCCTGCTGTGACCTGACATTGAATACAAGGGCTGATGGCAAAAGGTGTTGATCTGATTTAAAATATGTGTCTGCAACAAAAACAAGTTACGACCTGAGACAAAGCCTAAAGCAAACTGTTTATTCTATGGATTGATAGGGGTTACTCTACACAGCGTAAACACTTGGAACATGCATGCTACATGACTGAAGCTCTTAATGTTTTAAGGTTTGTGGAAAAAGTGTTTCTGTACACTCTGAAAAATGCTGGGTTATTTTTAACGCAGCGTTGGGTCAAAAAGAGAAAAACCCAGCCGTTGGGTTAAATTAACCCAGAAAATGTTTATATTTGACCCCAAATTGGGTTGGGTTTGTCCCTTTTTGACCCAACAACAGGTTAAAAATAATCCAGTGTAACTCAATTGACATTCCTGTACTGTAGCAGCTCAAAGCTCATGGGTTCGATTCCCAGGGAAAATATTGGGTGTTTCTCAAACTTCCTAGGATGCGTCCTAGGAAGGCTACATATCTCAAATGCCACGTCATCACGCATCTTCAAAGGACATCTCAATCTGAAGGATGCTTCAAAGACAGCCTCAGTTTTGTGCCACTCTTGAGCACAGAGCTCAGCCAATTTCAGTATAAAATGTAAGACCAAAACATGTTTTACGCACAAAGACATCATATTTACCTTGATTTTATTCACAATGTTAAACTACAAATCCTGTGTAGATCTGGGAGACCACAAACGGTTGATATATGATTCTCATTCACAGTACTAAATTAATGAAAAGTTTTAATAATTTATTACATAACTATAAAGTTGTGGAGAAAACAACCTTGAACTGTCAGAAAGACTGTACTAGAAAGGAAGCAGCCTTCCTAGGGTGCGTTTGAGAAACACCCATAATGATACAAAAATACCTATATCCTGAATGAATCAAATTTGGACAGATCAAAAAATATCAAGACACACGCTGACACAGGGAGAACTTGCAAACTAAATACTAATACATTTGCTTAACAAACCCATTTTGTTTTGGAAATTGTTTTTAATTTTGTGTATATATTTTCTGTATCTTAAAGAGAGCAAAACATAAATATGGATGTTCATTAATACTTTGCTAAAACAACAAAGATGGTGGTGGTCTAACGGCGCATTCACACGGGGCGTAAGCGTTAAGGCTTAACGGAAGGCTTGTCTGAAGCGTGGCTACCAGCCAATCACAGTGGCCGCTACACATGCTCCGTTCTTCCATAAACGTAATTGGCTGGCTCTGCGTAGGTTATTTGCATAAGGCGATCTGATTGGCTGACGCACGCGTTGCCGCTTTAAAAGTTGAAAATGTTCAACTTCTGCCGCGAGCAACGGCACCGACGCGGCGCCGACTGATCCACAATTCAGTTCGCCAACGCTTGACGTCACCCATTAAAAGTGAATGGGAAGCGTCAACACTTACGCCCCGTGTGAATGCGCCGTAAGACTTCCTTGAGTACTGTACACTCTCACAATAGAAAGTACAAAAGCTGTCACTGGTACAGTACCTTTCATAAAGGTCCTAATTTGTACCTCTTATGTACAAATATGTATACATTTGGTACCCATATGTTCCTCTGAGGTGGTGATATGCACTCTTTAGGTACCAAGGTATCATTTTTAAAATGGAAGCCCCAGCCTATTATACACCTATACATTATTTGAAGTTCAGATAGTTTTAAAGTCTTTCTGATGAAGTTAGCTGATGACTTCTCTGAGGAGTTAGTTATGTGACATGACCTGGTGAAGTTAAATTGAGATTTTTGTGCTTTTCTGTAGCAATGATACAATATGCTTCTAAAGGCTGATTTAGACTTAAAGGATGATTGGTCCCCAAGTCCCCATTCTTCACTCGGTAAGACACTAGAGAAACAGGGAATATTATTTTTTTAAAGCCATTGCCCTATAAAAATAAAGCAAAAGTTCTATTAAATGTGCTTTTACACGCCTCTATTGTCTTATTCTTTATTCAACCTTCAAGCTATGCAACTTTATATGATCTTTTCCTATTAGAATGATTGAACCATCTGCCGTGCGCCTCTGACTTCCCATTTAAACAGTGAAAATGTTCATAAAGGATCTAATGAGAGCTGTATGTTTTGTGTCAATAGTGAATTAGACTGTGACAAATGAAATCAGTGCAGAAAGCCGGGGCGGATCGGGTTGGTGTAGCGGTCGTGTGTCTGAATGACAGGATGTGACATGTGTGAAACGTGCATATATTTGTTTGACTGAACACCTGCCACATGTGGAGGCACTCGTAGGAAGTGTGGGGTGTGAAATGAGGAGGGAGCAGTGACAGTTTACATTTACATTTACACAGACAGACAACAATGGTGTTAATTACTTTTATGACAGCTTTTGTTGCTTCGTGCAGTTCTATCAACATACTCAATCAAAATCAATTCCTTCATGTCCCCAAAAGGTCTTTATTATTCACAGTGTATAGGAAAATCTCGGAAACTGTGGCTTGCTGAGATACAAGCTACAGTACTGCAGCAGGCGCAATGATATTACACACGGCCCGAAAAGAGTGCCCTGCTTTGGAAAGTTACTATGGGGACTATTAGTGATGGGGATGAGACCACCTATGCCGAATCCGAGTCAAGACAGAGTCTTTGAAGGGTCGAGACCGAGTCTGTTGGTTTTCAAATACAGTCAAGTATTTGATTGATTTTTCTAGAGATAAATAAACGGCTCTGATTGCAGTATCTTTGCATTGCACCATGGGATGTCATTTTCAAATAATGCCCGTTAACATTGCATTTTATTATTATTGTTATGTGTTGTGTGTTTTTTATATGAACCTAAAAAAAATTCATTGGTCTCGAGGACTCTGTCTGAAATTACGAGTCTTTCTCCTACTCTGGTAACAAGTCTTGACTCAAGTACTACATAACTAGGGACTATTTTCAGGTCCTGCGTAATATCATTGCGCTTCCTGCAGCCATGTTACGGCAGCAAAGTCCTTGATTATTACGCCAGAATGACAGTATAGTAATAGTTCATAGCCATATCTGCCTAGAAAATCACAACTTTTAATTTCCCGTCTGCCTTTTTCAGTCGGTATTTTTTAACGTGATGCTAATGGTCTAATCAGATTCAATGGATTATGATAAGACTTTTTAAAGATCTTGGTCTCTTCTTGGAATCGACCGCATTTTTACTCAGTCTTGTCTCGGTCTCAGACAAAGAGGACTCAGAATTTTATTTCAAGACCACAACTGATGGCACACTGCAAAAAATGATTTTTTGCTTACCCCATTGGCAGATTTTTTTGCTTGTGTTATTCACAAAATCACTAAAATTTGATATTTTTGGTCTAAAAACGAGACTTATTTTCTTGGGAATCTTCATTTAAGAATTTTTAGATATTTTTACTGAAAACAAGAAAAAAATAGTAAGATAATTTTTTATTGAAAATCATTTTCTGCAGTCCACATCACAAAATTTTTTTTATCATTAATTTTAAGCAGTTTATTCAGGTTTGGCATATGATGTTGACATTGTTTAAGCATTGTTTAAGTTTCTCCCAATGACAGTTTTTCTAATTTTATTACTAAAAACACCTGCATTGTGTTAAGTGGATGGCAAGCCATGGAAAGACAGTTCAGAATAAATGGTTAAGTTGATTTCAGCTCTTCAGTGTTTGTTCACTTTTATTTGCTTATAGACAAAGATAAATTCCCACATATCTGCAATGCCTTTGATTATTTTATCAACTTCTCTGATGGCGTACGCACACACACGCACACACACACACACACACACACACACACACGCACACACACGCACACACACGCACACACACACACACACACACACACACACTCGCACGCACACACATAGACAAGAAGTGCCTAATCATATGCATATTCCACATTTTATCATAAGTGTTTTAATGCAGTGACTTGCAATGGTCTTGGTCTTGTCTCGGCCTGTCTTGGTCTTGACTCTGTCTCGACCCTTTAAAGTCTTGGTCTTGTCTCGGTCTCGGCCTGTCTTAATCTTGGTCATGACCTGGTCTTGGTTTAGGTGGTCTTGACTACAACACTAATCCTTGTCTAAAGCAACAGACTTTTCTCCCATTTCATTTTCTTTTTTAGTAAATTTTCACTCGCATAATGAACACAAATCCTCAACAGGTCCACTGAGAGACTTAATGAAACATTTTGGGGTTCGATTACGAGCATCTCTGTAATTGTAAGTGCTCCTTTTGCTTTTTTTTTGATGTGAGAGTCAGGTGTCCAACTACTTCAGACTTTCTACTCTGTTAAGTCCCCCTGTAATCCCATCAACCTCTCTTCTGCCGCCAAACAAGAGCATAATTTACTTAAAGCCATTACCGCTGGAGAGAGAGCATGCACGGTGCAGCTTTTAATTCACACACACATACTTGTTCTCTGGCATTACTCACCACCTGCATGTTCTCTCCATGTCTTCTGGTTATTGCCCTGATGTTACTATTGACATTGGATAATCCACAACAAAATATCAGGCAAATGAAGTGCTCTGCTGGGTGGAAAGGCAGAGAGAGGGAGGGATTGCTTGAAAATTAGCTTGTTTTAGATGCAGCATTTGCAGTTGGAGACCCATAACTATCAGGAAGAGAAATAGTATAGGTATAGTAGAATAATGTCATGCTGAGGCAAAGGAGCTCGTGTTTTTCATACAAAACTCATAAAGAAGGATTACAAAGATTATCGCGCAATGCAAGACTCCAAGGGACAATACAAAAATTGAGTCGCTTTGTTTGCTCAACCTCTGTTATTATATTCATATCTCTATCCTTTTTTCTAATGGATTGGGGTTTGAATAGTTTCAACAACAGGGAGGAAGACCGTATCTTATCTCCAGTAATGATGATGGAAAATAAGATATTCCTACCCACTGCTTACAGAATGATTTCCAAAGGACCTTCAGAGTCAATTATAGTGCTTGTACAGATACAGTAAACGGGTGGATGGAAGGTTTCCTATCACACAACAACCATTATGCTGTGGTTCATTGTTTGCACGCTCATATGCCTTTTGTAATCTAATATGCCTTTTAAATCTGACTTATGTTTTTGACCGAAAGATAAAACAGACCTAAACAAGATAGACTGTTGGGGTGTAATTGTACTTTATAACCAAAGTGTTATTCTGGAGAATCTATATTTGAGCACTATTAAAGCAACATTTTTGTAATCTTACTACAATTTCCAATGCAGCAAGTCATTTTCACACACTAATTGTAGTGAAATTGTAGTAAATCTTTTTCTGTAAATATACCATATACGGATGCTACAGTATAAAGATACGGCTGGTCCACTCAAATGGAAATAATCGCTTTCATTTCATTGTCTGTCCAGTATCTTAGATCATTTAGATTTTTTTGACACCCACTCTTAAGCTTGCATTCAAATAATGTGGAGTAATTACATCAGCTCATTCAGTACTTTGTGACTGACTAAGACTCATCAGATCATCCTTTTACTGTACTGTACGTGCCAAAACTGTTAATCGTATGGCTTTGTATTCGCATTGCATGTTTCTCTGGTAATCTTACAACTTCTTGAAGTCATAAAATCGCCTGTGCTGATTGACCAGCATGGCCCTGTTTACGGTTTTATACTGTCAGAAAAAAGATACAGAACTGTACCTTTTCTGTCAAGGGTGGTACCAAAAGGTTGGTTTTGTACCTTTACAGGTATACTAAACGTAGTACTGTACAATGTTGTACCTTTTTGGGTAAATTACTGGATCTATTGTGCACCTTTAAATAGGACCCTATAATTTCCTCGATCACAGAATTACGGACAGAATCGCGGAATTGGCAAATTAACACGGAATCTAGGTTAACGCGGAATTTCACGGAATTTTACATATTTTGAATAAAATTCTGTTTTTGTGTGGGAGAAGAACGTATGTCTGTGGGAAATGCAGACCGGGAGAAGTAAAACTGGGCGACACACCCCCTCCCGTCAATTCAGACCTCCTCCAAAACACTGAAACCATGCGAAGCGGCTCTCCACGACATTACTTTCGTCCGTGAAAAAACAAGAAATTTGACGCTAAGCACTTAGTTCAGAGCAGTTCCCACATGACTTTAATGTAACCGAAGAACTGTTATTTTGTAAGTTTTGTCAACACTCTGTTCACAGTGAGCGCAAAGATACATGCACTCTCTCATCCAGGTCTGTCTCAATGCACCAAGTGCAAATCCTCATGTATTTGTTCAGTTTTATGCGTTTCAAGCGAGCTGAGGCAAACTAACTATCCCTCGCATTTAAAATATAATCATCTGCATCGTGGCGCCACTCCCTGTCCCTCTTTCGCTTGCACGTGCAAACAGCTGCGCGCTCATGCTGTCTGAAGTCAGATTACTATTCTGTGTATGTTTGTAAAGTTATATGCATTTCAAGCGATTGTGTTTAAAATATGGATCGCGTTCCGCTGGACCGATGTGTTTTAGGCACTTCTGAAGGCACCCCTGCTTTGACACGTGTAACCTTCTGCAACAACACTAAACAATGCATTGAATTGCGGTGTGTGTTTGTGTGTGTGTGTGCGTGTGTGTATAAATGCATGTTTTACAGTCATTAAGTAATGTTTTATCCCCTTTTCCCCAAATCATTTACATGTTAATCATTAACATTAAAGGCAAATTCTTTTTATGACTAAAATAACAGTAAAGGGTAAAAAAAATTGCCAAAAATTTAAACGGATAAAACGGAATTTGCAAAAATTAAAACGGACAAAATGGAATTTGGGAAAAAAAAATGGAATTTGGGAAAAAATAAAACAGATTTTATAGGGCCCTATTTAAAGGTACAGTTAACTGTTTTATACCCCTGAAATTTAACCGGTACAAATTTGTTCCCTAAGATACACAATAGGTCCTTAGGGTATAATATAGTACCTAAAAAGGTACATACAATACAAAAAATAACCTTTGAGGGTACTATCCCAGTGACAAAAAAAGTACAGTTAAAAATTTACTTTTTTGACATTATATAAAAAAACTTTTTTTGTGAACAGCAAAAACATTTGCTTCGCCAAAATAACGAAAAAATACACTAGTCAACATTTGAAGTGAATCAAAACTTTTCCTAAAAGTTGTCTTAAAGCCAATACTCAATACCCATTCTTGTCTAAGGACAACCTTTTTTGGAAACTACTTGTAGTCATTCAAGATTTTTTTAGATGTTAGACTTTTCCACACTTTGTCTTATAAACAAAGTGTAAGAACAATTTTTCATAGCATTTCTCTTAGTTTCTTAAGTATGAAGAAGAAACTTTTTGCCCCCCATGAGTGCTTGATGTTTGATGCTAATGAGTGCTGTTTCAATGAACGTGCCTTCAGGCCTGAGAAAGCTTGGAGATCACACTGAGCTGTCAAACTACTTGTTTTGAAAGCCAAGCAAACACAATTCAGGCTCTCTTCTTTCCAAATCATGCCTGTCATACGTACAGCATGTTTACAGAGCGATGTTTCTCACACAGCGTTTCTTTTAGTAATGCATCCTGTCGATTCGAAATGTTAAAGCATCATGCTATTTTGAGAGATTTCTTATTTTGTTCAGCATTCGCTGCGCTCAGTGCCTACTGTATGTGCAGCTGTGCCTTTTTGATTAAAAGGAGTTGTTTTGTAATTTGAAGTATGAAAAAGCTAGTTTGAGAAATCAATGTCATTAAGCAAATTGTTGCTGTGGCAGGTTGGATTGTTTAACGTCTTTTTTTCCGGTACACGAGCATTTTCACCAATACAATAACTGGGCGGCTGGTGAAAATGAAAATGTTACCCCACAGCTAATTTCACTGCTTTTCACTGCTTAACTTCCGGTAGACTTCTGCAAAGAATCCATAAGAACAGAGTTTCTTTATAGCAGATGCGGTCGACCAACGCGACTTCCGGAGAACAAACCCGAAAACATGTTTGGGACGTGTCCGGCGGAACTGACACGAATGGCCACCCTAGGTGGTATATATGTGGTGGTCTACGGTTTCAGCCATTCATTGAAGCTCGCGTTCTCATCGTGTTTTTTCAAAATGTCTGAGGGTCGCAAGGCCTCTGAAGAAAGAAACAAGACCAGAGTGTTTTTGGGAGAATATTTCACATGCTGGCGTGCGCTAAAAGCACAGGTTGGGCTTCCCACTGATGCCTCAGTTGCGAAGTTTCTACTCGACAGGTAAAGTTTGGCATGCTATTTGGAGAAATCCATTTAAAATAGATGCTAGTAAAAGTTGATGTAAGCAATGATTAGCGATGCTAGTCCTGGAAAGTCAAGAATTGCGCAGACATTGTAAACATGCAGACAGCAACTTGTAAACAGAGCGAAGAGAAGAGGCTCGTGCATGCTCTCTCTCGTGCACACGTTTAATAGGCGTTCCCTCTCGGGAGCAGGTAGAGTGTTGCGCATGTGCATTTTTTTAAAAAGTGGAGGGGCGGTTCTTTTCAAATATTTGGGATAAAACCTTCCACTATACCTTTAATATATAATAAGACAACTGACTATTAACAGGGTAAGTATTCAAGTGTCCCAATTCGAAGGCTGCAACCTTCTAAGGACGTATTCTAAGACCGATTGCATCACAGCAGCGAGACTTAAGGCTAGTACGGCCTTCCCAATTTAAAGGATGCTTAGAATGAAGTCTCAAAATGCGTCCTTATTTCTCCGCGCTTATAACAAGAACAAATGGATCCTGAACAGCCGAGGATATCCCAAGATTCATTGCGCGCCTGCAACGGCTGCATATAACGGCTAGATATTCTAAAATAAACAATTAAAACCTTTATTAAATAAAAGTGTATTTAGCAGAAGAACATTTTTCTTGTCACTGTTTTAGTATTATAAGTTATGTTTTGTGTTCATATTATTTTGTTTATGTTGTGTATATTTCTAAGATTGATAAATTTGATATACTGTTGGTTAGTTATGGGTCCTCCAAAGGATAGACCGTGTCATTTCAGTTCTCTTCGTGGACGTCTGTGGCATCCACCTTGAAAGGCTGAGTGCTCGCCTTTTGAGTTTGCATCCTTAGAAAGTCGCACCCCTTGAATTGGGACACAGCTAAAGTGAAGTTGATGAGGGAGATGGCTGCCAGATGACGATGTTTACAGGCGATGGACAGGTGAGGGAGTGTGGAGGATGATGGAAAATTTAGTCCAGGAAAGACTAAATGATGAATACAAAAGGGAAACGGGCAGGCAGACAGTCCGGGGTTGTGACAGTACTGCCCCTTCCCGTCCTAGAGGCTGACGAAGGACGGATGGACAAGACTAAACAGGACTGAAAGCCTCCAAGAGGCTGTGTATAGCACCCGCAGTTAGGGAGGTGCAACCCGCACTAGGAGCAAGGGAGGTGGTTCTGTAACAGTTCTGTCCAAAACATAAAACATGAAAGCTGGATCTTAAAGGACTTCAATAAAAAACCAAAAGCATAGTCCATGGCAAGAACAGAGCAAAGCAAAACAATAAAAAGCACGAAACAAATCCCAAAACCAAAGCACAAAACAAAACTTTGAACATAAAAGACTTGAACATGATACAACAAAAACACACAGAATCCTGAGAGTTTCTTCCAAAATATCTTAACAGTGATGACATTGGACTGATTTCATCCATATCCTGGATCCATAAATCTTTCTTAACAAATAGTACAAATATTTTTATACACGTATAACTATAAGCCAATTATATTATTTTAGTATAAAAAATATAACAATTTAGAGCTGTGGAGAGTTGTTATGAAAAAGTGATTGCATGAGATGAGATGAGAGAGAGAGAGAGAGAGAGAGTGAGAGAGAGAGAGAGAGAGAGAGAGAGAGAGGTGGTATTGGAGGAAGGCAGGAGAGACTAGAGACTGCAGCAAATTGTTCACCATCCTGTCAAGTAATGATTCAGACCGCTCCTTGAGAGCCTTGCATCCACATTGACTGGTCATCTTAAATCAAGATCATGTGCTTTGCCTGGATTGTGAAATGCCTTCGCAACCTTGCCCTGGAGGAAATCAAGCCAGCTCAACCCCCCTTCCCTCCAGCTATCATTCCCCTGACCAATTCCCACATGCGAATTATCGACAGCTCCAAATAATGAATTGCTTCACCTCTAAGCCTATCAGGCAGAGGCTGAGTCTGTCAGGTCGCCGAGGTGACGTATTTACACCCATGTCTATGCTGCAACGGACACTGACCCCATGTTGACTACTGTGCGGTGTAAACGCTCTCGCCAAATCAATGACGCGACACGGCAAGGCAACGGATGCAGAAGAGCTAAGAAATATGACATGTGGAGGAGATGCTAAAACACAAGAAATGAGTAGCATCAATTTCTAAGAAGGAACTGACGGGAAAGTGAAAAATGGCAATTGCAATTTGGCTGAACGTAAAGTTTCCTAAACAATCATAAATTTGATAGAATTTAGTGTATAAAATTTACGATCAGTATAAAATTGAGCACAGATGGTTTATCAATATGCCATGAAATTACTCTGCACCCGTAGATTCTGTACTGTGTCACCAGAAGTAAATGCTTTTATGAACATTTGAATAGGAATCTTGCTGTTTATAATGGCTGTGTTTATTTGCAGGACGTTTCCTAGAGTACAGTATAGCAGAAGGAAAACAATGCTCAAAAGGCAGACTCAGCTCACTGATTTGTTCCGGTAAATGAGCAATACTTTTATTGTTGAAGAGGATCTTTGACAGTGTATGTTGAGGTTATTTCAGCAGTGGCAGCAGAGGGCACAGATGTGTTGTGACGGGGCAAAGCAAAGCTGTAGAGTCTGTGTCCGGGGTAATTGGTTGTGTATAATGTGATGGGCGAAATGGAGGATTCAATCTCTTTTACAATACGTCTTAAGTGATTGATGCCTGATTCATGCCTGTCAACCCTCCTGTTTTTACTGGGATTCTCCCGTATTTTACCATTCTATCCTGCTATCATCACATTTTAATATTTTCCTGTATTTTATATCTTTAAATAAAAAATCCCACAGGGTGTATTTGATATGTTTGATAGCAGGCGGCAGTATTAACTGTAACATCTCACTCAAACGACACCCGCCAATAAAACAAGAAGATAAAGAAGAAGCATCCATTCCTGAGGAAGGAGGATGCCCAAACCAAACCGTGTGCAAAATGACACAAAATGCAATGCACACCGACACGTGCACTCTGCGGACACGTCCGCCCACTTCGTACACAAACTCGCACATTTGAGCGTGCAAACGGCGGTGTCCAGCGCATTCTTTTTTTTACTTTGCACATTGGGAAACACTGCTGTTTGTGCTATGCTGTTATGTAAAATCAATCACACTGGTCAAGCTTACAAATATACTCCCTTAGAAGGTGTTAAGGATCGCAACATCTCATTCAGGAGAACCACACAACAAATGAAATAAGGTATCCCCCATCCATTCTCTTAGTGGTTAGACCAGGGGATGTGGTCCACCGCCGCTGTCTTTCTTTCTCTTGCGCTATTCTCTGAGATGCAGCTGAACCAGGACGACCTAGTTAAGGCGGTTCCCCAGCCTAGGCGGGCCACCCGAACTGCAAAGTGCTGCAGGAAACCCTGGCCTAGTCCTGGATTAATCTAAAGCCTGTATGGGAAACTGCACATTTAATATGTAACCATCACTTTTGCATATACTTGCTTATCTGATAAACAGCAGTGTGATGTAGAGAGGTTAGCCATAACATAGATATTTTACAAATTGCAGCTTTAAAGGTACAGTAGCAAAAACAACATGGTTGATTTCAAAACTGGTTTGAAGAAAATTTTGCAATATCATCATAAATTATTGCATTTAGGACACATGGACATATGAAATAAAAACTATAAACGCATCAAAAATGTTGAAATGGCCGCTTCAAAATGGTTGAGGTCAAGTCTTTTTTATTGAGAATTTAACTATTTTTCCTCAGACCAGATGTGCCCACTTTAAAGGCGCTGCTTTGAAATCTTTAAAGACATTCACGGTTTGTTCTCTTTCATCTCACTGTTGCCTTGTTTTCAAGGATTTTTATTTAATGAGAACACAGTCAGCAGTCGTGTCTCATCATGTTTTTACTTTGCACCGTCTGCTGACTCAGATTTCCATTTCTCCTCATTTACGGCTAAATGAACGAGTCACTTCACTAAAAACGCATCACGCAGTGTGCATTTGAAGTGCTGTCAGTCTAAATTATCGATTTGGCTCGACTGTAGGAAGTTTCAGGCACTATGACTCTGTAGAATATTCGGCCCCTAATGTGCTGGCTTCCTCGTTATATAGACAGATGGAGTCGCTTCATTTATGTTCCAAATGATTTTCAGGGCAGAGCCGGGGATGTAATATAAACCTTAGCATGGGCCAAAGGCCAGCTTTGCTCACAAAACATTTCTAAATGTGCAGAGGCATGTACAGATGGCCCACAAAATTTAATTGGCCACCCCAAGTGCCTCACCAAAAATGTATACTATGTTTGGACTATGAAGTCCCAGGCCATCTTCAATTAAACTAGTTAAAACCTGCTTGGTTTAAATCAGACTGAGAAGCAGTACTATTATTAATAAGATGTGCTATTATGAACTTGATGGTGATTATTACATTTACTCATTTCAATACGTATTTGTATTTATATTTATTTATCCAAAGCGACTTACAGTGAAAAAAACTCGAAAAAACAGCGCCCGGTTTGAATGATTTCAATGTTAAGTCAATGTAAAGACACGCGCCTGGAGGTCTCAAGGCGTGAATGAGGCGTCTAGCGTGGCGCGGAATTGACGTGCAATTGAGGTGAATTCACATCTGATGCCCAAGTTGGAAAATTTGAACTTTGGCGTCAATTTGTGCCTTTTTAACCAATCTGGACCCTGCTTGCTGCTGTGGTGGTTCTCATGGCAGTTCACAACTTTGTTACGTGGTGGCTGATTTTTATGAATTATATAATGTTATTTGTACATTTTTGACTTCACACGTGATGCACATAAGTTTACACGATGCGCCGAACACATATTTTGAAATGACGAGCCACACGCATGATGGGCTACATACAGTACATGTTGTGACGAGCTTTGCATCGTGCACCCTCGAAAAAGAAGTCACCTGCCGCCACTGGTTTTTGCGTTATCTGCTTTGGAACCCAGTAATGTTGAGTTTAGGGGAGGGGCCTTGTCATTGCGTCTTATCTAATAAGGGTATGTTTTAGTATGATTGCATAAACTTCATAAAATAGGATTTCCCATCGACTAGCTGAGTTTTGTAGTGATTTTCACACGGGGCACCAATTGGGTAGTATGCAGATCTAAAAAGATCATTCAACAAATAAAAAAATATGTAAATTAGATATGCAATATTAAAAGTGGCTAAGGTAAACATACAACGGCAATACACCAATGCCAAGGTCTCGGCAAAGAGGTTTGGTCAGTGATATTAACACTTACATTTTGTACCGTCGAGTGAGCAGTCCGGTGGTGGCACGTCTGCCATGGTTCAGGCTTTTCCGTGCTGCAATAGGGAAAAAGTCAGGTTCAGTTTAACAGTCTTGAACACAAAGTACTGTGAGATATTGATCTCCTGGAGCACTGAGAGGATCTTAGCAATCTGTAACATGCAGATGCGGTCAGGTTCTTAACAATTTGGATCACGCATATGAAGGTCCATTGAATTAAATCTTTGCTCTCCCGAGCTTCACCTTGTTGTAAACGTCGGTGGTTGCCTTTGTGGTAAAAGTTTAACTTTGTCTTTAGAATTTCACCCATGCATTCTCACATATAGTATCAAACCACTTAAATATCAAAATACCATTGGCATTGTCCTGAATGTAACGAATGTTATCATGCATGCAATAATTTATATTTTAATAACTGTGATTATTTGAACAGTTCATTTCATTTATGGTTTTATGTCCATTTTGTTGGTGAAAAATTTAAAAATTTGTTCTTTGGTTAGCCAATAATTTGCAAAGTCATGCTGTTTCCTTAAGAACTATTTACTATCACCCTGGCATCAGTTGAGAGTGAAGGCGGTTTGGATGGATGATAAGAAAAAATGCTGTGGACTAATCAAAACGTCCTCTTCTTCTCAGCTTTGACACTGAGGTCAGCCATAAAAGATGTCTGTCAGTTGTCCGAGCAGCCTTACCTAATGAAACTAGGCATTTGTTTGTGTTAACCACCAAAATCCAGTCCCAAAGTAGCATAACCTTCTAAAAGGCATTTGGGGGGCTTGAAATCCTTATTATCTGCCCGCTCGCTACAGTTTCCATAACCCTTTAAATTGTGCAAACTGAAACAGCGAGTTAAAAATTTGCCCAATGGAAACACAACAATTTAGCACAAACTCCCATATATTGCAAACAAGATTTTACGGTCGGGTGAGGTAATTTTAGCAATGGAAACAATATTTTTTGCATTTACAGGTCACCTGACCTGCTTATTCTCTAAATATGTCACGCTATTTTTTATTGGAGGACAAGACAGTGGAGACATCAAACAGCGAGAGCTGCTTTGTATGCTTTTGCAGTATTTTAACGTTATCTGCATGTCGGTCTGCCCTGCGCCGTATGAAGTCGAACACATCCGTTGCCATGGTTTTTGGAATGATACTGTAATTTTTCAATCATTTATTGCTGACATTCAAAACATAACGCTAAAGTTTTGCCCAAATCTTTCATAGAAAAGCAGCTGGTGTTACATACCTGATAGTACACACATGTACCTGATCATTTATTTAATTTACTTCTGGAAAACGTATTTTGTATTTATTGTTTGCTATTGCACTAATTATTACTATTATACTAATTGACTATTTCACCCTGTCTCCTCTCCACTAATAATCTGGTGTGTGGTGGGCGTACTGGCGCAATATGGCTGCCGTCGCATCATCCAGGTGGATGCTGCACATTGGTGGTGGTTGAGAAGATTCCTTCTTTCATATGTAAAGCGCTTTGCGTGCTGCAGAAAGCGCTATATAAATGTAACAAATATTTTTTATTATTATTATTGCAACAACATTCATTCCATGCTGTTTATTTTGTTTTACTTAGAATGTGATGCTTTCAGATGATAAGCTCTTAACATCTATTTTTTGTTAAACTAAATCATTGTGCATGCCCCAAATTACCTAATTGTATTGTCCTGTAAAATATCTGCTATTTCCCAACAGAAAGAAATGAGTCCTTAATACTGCCAGCAGATCAACAGTGCTGTTACGTAGATAGGCCAGATACTGTGGTACTGAAGAGCCCATGGCCAGGACCTCCATATGTTAATTATGAGAATGGGGGATGGATCTTTGGAGCTAATTAAATAGAGTAGATGCAGAGAGAAAGAAAGAGAGAGTCACTATTAAGAGTGTCCTTTACTGAAGGGTGTAAGGCTGGGAGTAACATTCATGTACCAGCTCAGAGAAAGCCCAACAACACTACAATACTGTGCAAAAGTCTTGGGCCACGATGCTACCATTAGATTTGTTTTTTGTGCAAGGATAGAGTAACCATATATACATTTTTCAGTCTCTAGAATACAACCAGGAAATCAAAGGATTTGTCTCCAGTATCAAAAACAAAAGTTTTTAGTGTGACCTCCCCTTTCTTGATCAAAAGGAGGAACTTGTGGCCTCTCTTAAACCTAAAATTGGTATAAAACACTAACTTCTAATTGTAATTGTTGGGCAGTTGTAGCCTAGTGGTAAGAGAGTCGGGCTTGTACTGCAACTTGAGAGTTGCCGGTTTGAGTTTCACGGCCGGTGGGTTGTGACTGTGGTGCCCTTGAGCAAGGCACCTTAACCTAATTGCTCCCCAGGTGCTGGGATAGCTGCCCACTGCTCCTGGTGTGTGTGTTCACGACTTGCAGTGTGTGTTCACTACTCACTGGGATGGATTAAATTCAGAGGTCACATTTCGAGGATGCGTTGCATACTTGAAAAAGCTTGTTACTTTCATGTAATCTAATGATGTTAGGACTTCAGTCCCCTCAAAAGACTTCAAGATGTTCTTAGGGTGTGTTAACACCAAGGCTTTTTTCCGCCAGCGCCCGGCGTATGTTTTCGATTGTTTCCAATGGAAACGCTATGCTTTTAGAAAATGCCAGCAGCTGGCTTTTTTTCGAGCTCAGCGCAGGATGCTCAGAGTTAAGATATGTTCAACATTGGGTTAAACAATTAGCTTTTCAATGTAATTTCTCACTTGGCCAACCAATCACAGTGGAAGGGGGGTGGGACAAATATCACAACAACCAAACAGCCCATCGTTCAATGACTGATAAACAGAGCAGAAGTATCAACCAAAGTGCTTAGCTAAAAAAACACTGGCAAGTGCATACAATCGGTGTCTGCCTGCCGTTTTCCGCCATGCTTAAACGATTTGGTGTACATGCCCCATTAGGGCACACTCACACTATCCAAACCATGTCCCAGCGCAATTGTCCCCCCTCCCTACTGTACTTTTATCAATCCGATCCCGGGCACGCGTTTGTCATTAGGATGCGATTGTTTTGAACAAAGCAGGAAGTAAAGTGCTTTCTTAACACTGGAACCCATCATAATGTTAAGTCTGTGTTTTTTATTCAGAGTCGTTTGGTAAGCGATGACACACAGCCCTCTCACATCATATCATTTATTTGATCTGTCGCGTGTGCCGCATAGACATAAGGTTTTAACAAATGCAGATGAAGGTGAGTGGTGGGGCAAAACCACGCTGGGCGTGGTACAAAGCGATCACAGCAGTCAAACGAACCAGGCTTTGGGGGTCAAATGCGCCCAAGCGCGGTTTGGTTTGGATAGTGTGAGTGCACCCTTAAGGGGATCGCACACCAGCCGCGCAGCTCAGCGTCGTGCCGCGTCGAGTCGCGTCTAGGACAACTCGGAGGTATTGTAAACCGGAAGTGCACATTAAATAGCGCGAGCTTCGTCAGATAGCGTCTACTTCAAAATGCAAAATATACGTTAGCAGCCATTGTTAATCGTTAACGATTTGGGACAAATATGATGTTATTTAATGTTAAACTATGTGAGTGGCACTGTGTGGCGCAACAGGGATTTTAGCAACTTCCTGAGTCACAGCTGGGCAGCCGGACAGGCGCCACCTGACGGCGCCGGTGTGCATATACTCATAGAAAACAATGTGTTCAATTTTTTTAGAACGGCGCTGCGCTTGCGAGCGGCGCGGCCGGTGTGCGATCCCCTTTAGTCCCAAAAAAGTCACACTAAACATTGACATTTGTCAGAAGAAGCCATTTTGTTCTGAAAATGGTGGGAGTTTTATATTTTATTTACATTTTTTCTGTACTTTCAGTTCGTATGTCAATAAAACAATAGTTGGATGTTTGCCCATTACTGTAGTTCTAATCCTGATGTCCTGCCACAATTTAAACAATAACCACACTGCCTCATACGCTATCGCAAACATCATTAAGCATATTAGAAATATCAATAGATAATACGCCACAGTGTTTAAGCAGAACTTCCTTGTGAAGGGACATCACCTCAGGCCAAGCATGGCTGCCCCATACACAGCATATTAATTGCATATTGATTGGCTGGATTCCACAGCATAGAAGTGTTCTAATATACAATGATGTCTGAAAATTGCCTGATCTTTGTTATGTGTGTTGCTTGGGGTGTATGAGAGAGAGAGAGAGAGAGAGAGAGAGAGAGAGAGAGAGAGAGAGAGAGAGAGTTTGTTAAGCTTGTATTGATGGTTGAGTTAGTCAGAATAATATATCTAGATTATGGGGAGTCATATATAATGAGGGAGTGTGAGGGGAAAGTGCACAGAAGGTGAAAATCAAACAGCTCCAGTGTGGCCTTGAATGTGTTTAAGCTAAATGATCTGACCCTCCTTTAAACCTTTGTTCACCCTTTATGAGCGTTCAGATGTGACACTCTTTATGGAAAGCTGACATTGCTAAAATGCAAAGTTAAAGTCAAGACCTATGTCTATAGAACCCTTAAGACCCATATTTAGAACTGCACCCAAGACTCCAGAAGATTGTTGCGAGACAAAACAGTAAGAACTGTAACATTTCACATACAGTGGCAAGAAAAAGTATGTGAACTCCTAGGAATTGCCTTAAGAAGTGACTTGCCATAAAATGTGATCTGATCCTCATCTAGGTCACAACAATAGACAAACACAATGTGCATAAGCTGACAACACACACATAATTCTAGTTTCTTTTTTCTTTTTTGAAAACACCCACTAAACAATCACAGTGCTGGAGGAAAATGTAAGTGAACCCTTGGATTTAATAGATTGTTTAACCTCCTTTGGCAGCAATTACCTCAAGCAAGAGCTTTCAGTAGTTCTGAATCAGACCTGCACATGGTCCAGAGGGATTTTTTGCCCATTTGCCTTTACAAAACCGGTTCAACTCATACACCTTTGTAGGATTTCTGGTGTGAACCACTGTCTTGAGGTCATTCCACAGGTTAAGGTCTGGGCTGTGGGTCACTCCAAATGGCGCATTTGGATTTACTTCTATGCTTAAGGTTGCTGTCCTGCTGCATCAACCAACTTCTACTGGGCTTTAACTGGTGGACAGCCCCCTGACATTATCCTGTAAGATATTTTGTAACACTTGGAAATTTATTTTCCCCTCAGTGATGGCAAGTGGGCCAGGCCCAAAGGCATCAAAGCATGCCCATATCGTGATGTTCCCTTCACCATACTTCATTGTTGGGATGAGGCATACTGTTGTTAAGCTATTCTCTTTTTGCACCCTTCAGTAGTACCCCCCCCAAAATCAACTCAATTAGTCCATAAAATATTTTCTCAGTAGCACTGGGGTTTGCCAAGGTGCTCACAGCAATGTTTTTCAGGAGAGCAGCGGCTTCCTCCATGGTATTCTGCCATAGACACCGTGCCTGTTCAAAGACTTGGATATGGTAGACTTATGAACAGAGATGTGTGCCAGTTCTAATGATGTCTTCAAGCCTTTAGCTGTTCCTCATGGGTTCTTCTTTACTTCATTGAGCATTCTGAATTGTGTCTTAGGAGTCATCTTGGCTGTGTGCCCACTTTTAGGAAGGGTAGCTACAGCATTAAACTGTCTCCATTTATAGACAATTTGTCTAACTGTAGACTGATGGATGTCTAAACATTTTGAGATTGTTTTGTATCCCTTTTTAGCCTTATGGAGTCTTTAGAGAGGTATGGTTCATAAGAGCTAATGCTTCTTAAGGACAGCAATCTTAAAATGTTTGAGTGTATTTTAATCAAACAAAGTTGCACTAAACCACACCTTTAAACTAATTTTATTAATTGGACTCCAGTTTGCCAGCTTCTGACACAAATTAGCTTTCAATAAAGTAATTAGTCTATGGGTTCACATACATTTTCCTCCAGCACTGTGAATGTTAAATGGGTGACACAAAAAAGACTAGAATTATTTGTCTGTTGTCAGGTTATGCACATCGTGTTTGTCTATTGTTGTGATCTAGATTAGGCTCAAATCACATTTTATGGCACATCATTGTAGAAAACCAGTTTGTTCCTTTTTCTTGCCACTGCAGTATGTACCAAAACGTTATAATTTTGAGACCCAGATTAGTTTGTTTTTTTATGCTGGCTGTTCATTTTTACTGGTTTGCTGTTGGTGTAGCTTAGCTGGAGAAGCTGTCCAATCTAACACTGTTCATACATTGTATATGGGGTGGGGTTAAGTGTAGGCCTTTATTCTTGATGTAGTCTGATAATCATACAGTACATAAGCCGGCCTCACAGTCTGTGCTACTTTATTGGCATCAGTTTGGTGTGTCCCTATGCTAACACCGCATAAAGTGGTTACCAGCAATGCTGTATTTTTCAGCATAGCAGTGAGACAAATTTTAAGTTGATGTAGTTCTGAATGTTGCAGAATATGCAGTCCTGTTGTTATCTGTTGTTATTCAGACTTCCGTTCTCTGTTAAGAACTTATCTTTAATTCCACAAACTCCACAATTCCTATCTGTATCAGCAAGAATTTGTGCATGTTCGCATCAAGCCAACAGGAAGCTTTAGTCGGCTGCAGATTGTTTCTCCTTTATCTCTCTGTTCTAATCCAGAGTCTGTGTCTGTGTTTGTATGTGCGTGTGTTGCGTGTTGACACTCCATTAAGCTGGTCCAGAAGTGTTTGCTTTGTTTATCAGGTAGCTACAGGCTCGATACTACTGTACACACATAGTCTCTGTTCCAAAAACCCAGTGAGCTGCCTCACTCACAACTGCCTAAAGTACACAGGCTACTGCTCTCTACGGCAGCATCCTTATTGTGAGAGAAGCCCATAAATGTTGGACATTGATTTCTGCATGCTGCTATCAGCAGTTTGTATTTTCCGTTAAAGTGCGACTGCAACGCGTTTACAAGCATTAATTAAGTTTCATATAGCTCAGTTTTTTGCCGCGATTAGCAATGTAGATATAACGTTACTGGTAAATAAAGTAACAACTTAAGCTGGGCGTAAAACTTAAACTTGAGGCACAACAGATTTACATTGGAGCGACGCCCCTGGTTGGCAAGCTTATTAAAATGGGTGCAAATCACAATTCCCATACCCTGCCCATTTACCTTTGAAACGGTGTTTAGAACCGTCCTCCCTTGTAAAACCACTCACAGTATGAAAACGGGCAGAGAGGGGTGAAAACCAATTTCGTTATTTTAATTTTGACGGCTCCCAGCTCTCCGCTTGTAGATTTGAAGAGTTTAAAACTAGCAATATGATTGGTCAAAGTCTTCTTTAGCCAACAGGTTGCTGCCCAATGCGGTTACACCCATAGATGAGTTGCCTAGAGAGTGCAAAAGTTTAACTCAAAGCCATCAATGATTCTTTTGCATATTTTGATGTGACAAATGGTAGCAGCGTAGTTTGATGTCTAAATGCGTATCTGCTACACAAAATGCATAAAGGTTGGCAGGTCTGATATTTTGTCAACCGTACTTTTCAGTGTTGCCCCAAGGAGCACACCGACCGGTTAAAAGTGACACAAATTTTCAAACAGTTGCTGTAAAATAAAAACACAAAATATCAAATGCATCCAGTGGTTCTTCTTCACGTATTTATTGTAGTATTTAGTAAAATAAATACTACAACCATGCGGCGAGAAGTCGATATTGCATGACATGCATTTTAAAGTAACAAGCAGGTTGAAACAAAAGTATCGCCCCAGAAATTCGACGCGGTTGCCCGCGATGTTAGCTTTGTCTTAATGCTCAGTTTGGATTTTTTTGCAGAAATCTGATCTTTTTGTGCTGTTGTTCATATGATCATTTAAATGCAACTGCCATC
The DNA here is from genome assembly GCA_025389145.1 of Misgurnus mizolepis. Lineage (NCBI taxonomy): Eukaryota > Metazoa > Chordata > Actinopteri > Cypriniformes > Cobitidae > Misgurnus > Misgurnus mizolepis. Next base: position 23,502,357 of record JAIFKI010000019.1, on the reverse strand, counting down.
AGTTTCATGTGTGAACCACATGCGGCCCTGAAGTGACCCGCATGCGCAGAAGAAGATGTGACATCAGACCCAGGGCATTGTGTTTGCGTAAATAAACATGGATGCTGCTTGTAAAATTTAAATGAATTGCAATACATCAGATATGTATCCGATTTAGGACCACATATAAAAGTGGCCAGGGTCTAATTTGAAAAAATTGGATTTGTCATAAAAAATCAGATATGGGTCACATTTGAGCAAAAAAGTCGAATTTGGGCCACTTTCGCCTGCAGTGCTGCAGGGTTGTTGGATGTATAAACCTGCGGAAAAATGTATTCAAATATACAAGGAACTAAAACCGAACTATAAACATGCAAGAAAGATACAAAGCATATTTAAACAAGTATTTCTTTTTTCTCTTAAATTTTCTAGGGACCCCTAGAACCTCCTAGAGGCCCACTGGAGGTCCTCGGACCCCAGTTTGAAAAAACTTGATTTAGATTACCAACATTTTGAATGGCCTGTGCAATAACAGCACATGTATGCATTGGAAACTCACTAGATTTTGCAATAGAGCAGCAGTGTCACTTTTACCCGCAGCTATTGGTATAGAAACAGACAAGAGGCACCACAACAGTAAAAAAGACAACCGACTCTCCAACGTACATTGTAGCACAAAGCCCAAAGTCTATCTGGAAGTGGGTTTTTTGTACCCTTAAACTTATTTCAAAGACCTAACCACATTGGCCCCCAGAAATGCCTGGTGCCTTAGCTGGTACTTTATTTTCCTAATACTGTCTTTCTTAGGTCTGTACATGTAGGTAAACTGCCCTCAGGGCTCACGGCTGTCAGCGGTACAGAGGTTGATGGGATTGTTCTGTCAGTGGAGTCATAGACCACATCAAACTCATTCTTCAGCTCTCTATTACCTCAGGTAACTCATTTACTACCCAACCCCATCTTCACGAAACTGCGCTGCCACCGCAAACGCGATTCTGCCTCCACCTAGTCATTTTTAAGGCTTCTTTAGTGTCACTTTCTCTCTCTCACACACAGACACACATTTTTCCCCACCGGCGAGTCTGAGATGCTGCAATGCACACCAATATGAGCTAATAAAACTTATCCTATCAAACTTCATGTTCTCCCAAATCACTGCCAGAGATTTCACTCAAAACCAATTGATGTAGGATCTTTATATGGGCTTCTCTCTTTTCATATTGCCGTCTCCACAAAATGCCCGTTCCGCGCTTTTCATTTGAAAAGTGTGGCAGGAAAAAGCAATTCCTTTTTTCTTTTATCTCTCGCTTCTGTCAAGCTAAGTGGAGTTGACACACAAGCTCAAGGTACGAGAGAGGCCAAGAAGAGAGTTTTAGCATTGAAAAGTGTTTGTGTGCGTTAACTACACGGTACCTAGAGATTAGCTTTCACTTCAGAGATGCTGATATGGCAAAATGTGCAAATAAGAAGTTTGCATTCACGGCGCATTTGTTTTGGTGTGTATGTTTTTCGAGATGTTCAAGGATATTGCTGCATCTACTATTTATTTAAGTTTTGATAGGAAGAATCAGTGAGTGTGTGTTTAGATAAAAAATTATGAGCATGATGAGGTTTTTCATGCAGTGATTTGTGTGTCTGTGACTTTGCGTGTATTTGTTTATTGTAGTTTTTGCGTACTAGCATCAGGTGGTAAAAGTGTTGCATGTGTTAATAAGTAGTAGGGCCTACCCAATTCTAAACTTGCCTCTACATTTTCAATTAGGTGTGGTGTAAATGTAGGAGATAGAAAATATAATTTTCATATACTGTAGTATAAAAACAAAAGAAGACAATGGAAAATCTTAAGCGTGATAAAAAACAAATGTGTTTGTGTCCTGGCAGAAGCTGTATGGGAGTTCCAAGTATTCCCAGTGTTCCTGTATAACCTTCTAAGTTTGAGCGAGTTGATCATAAATATACAGCAGCAGCTGTCCAATATCATCTCTGTACTGTCAAGTTAGGGGCGTCAGCTCGTTTCTCCCCGACAACCTCTGATCTATCCCAGCAGAGACACACTTCACAATGACCAGCACAGATGGATTTGCATATGTATAAATCTCAAAAATATGGAAATGCTTCTGTTTAGAAAACATTCCCCCATCCTCCATATGGTGGGCATTTCGAGAAAGATTTTTTACACAATTAAAATGGAAGGCAAAAGTATTATTTATGAAATGTGTCATGAATAATATTTTCGAGCTTCTCTGCTTCACAGAACCTGAGTTTAGCACCACTTCCTGTCACTCCTGGTAAACAGGAAGTGACACTTCAAGAAATGGTAATAGATGGTGACTATTTTTCCAGGCCTGCTCCGGTGGGTAATTGATGGAGAGAGAGTGAATCAGTATGTCTGTGTCAAGGGATGTCACAGTAGCGGGCATGCTAAAGATGAACGGATGGCCTGTTCGTAACTGCTGTCAGAAGTCGGAACAAAGTTCATTACTTATTCTGCAGGATATAAAGGCAAAGGCAGGGTAGGTGACATTTTATTTTATTTATATCTAAGGTCCTACTTATTTAAAGGTCGCAAATGTTGTGAAATGGCACTTTAAATGCAATATCCTTTCTTACTTAACCGCCTGCACATGACCTGATGCAGCTTGGAGGAATTATTGGCCTGCGAATGTACAAGGTTCCATGTTCAGATCTCGCATTACTTTTTAATATGAATTAAAATAGCATCGGTTTCATATTAGTATAATCAGAATTATTGTGCTGTATTGATTGCATGTTTATGATTTAACTGGAACGATGAGCTTGAAATAAGTGGGTAAACTATTAGCTCTTTACTAGTTGGTTTTATGCAGGAGGTGAACAAAACACACAAACATATAAGAATCGTTTTCCCATAATTGCAGTTACACTCAAAAAAGTTTTTTTTTCAACCTAATATTGGGTCAAAAAGGGACAAACCCAGTCGTTGGGTTAACGGGTTGAAACAACTTAGCATAGGTTAAGTTGCAACCCAATGGGAATGTAGACATTTTTATTCAGTATTCAAAATTTTGAAGGCAAACAATTTTTCAGTCTAATATATATTTTTTGGTTAGTTTTAACCCATAGTTTGGTCAAATATGGACAAACCTAACAGTAGGGTTATTTCTAACCCAAATGCTGGATTGTTTCAAACTTTAGTGGGATAACAACAACCCATCATACTGTAGGGTTATAATAACACAACAGTTGGGTTTGTCCATATTTGACCCAAATATGGGTTAAAATAACCTGACATGTTTTAGAGAAAGAACAACTGTTCAGCTGTAACATGCAATTTGTTGGTGTAAAAACTGTGCATTTGTATAGTTTGAGTGGTTTTGAAATGTCCCTAGTTAAAGAAAGGTTATTATCAAACACAGCCTTGGAAAACAGCTAAAGAAATGCCATAAATGTTGACCAGCATTACCTACATGGCACCTAGCTTGGCTTCTGCATTTTCTTGTTTTCTTAATGGATCGCTCCACAACTGTAACTATTCCAAACCTTTTTTTATGAGTATTGAATGAAACATATCTCAGTATTGAGCTGTGTCAGGGTTCACCAGTGGGCACCATGGTCAGCTGTAGCTGCAGACTTCATTATGCCTACATATCGATTCATCCTGTCTGAACCACCCGACAGATTTTTCTTTAATTTGCAGTATGTATTTTTGCAATATTTCTCCACACTTCGAAGCAGGAGGGAATTAAAAAGCATTCGGTCTTCACTTCCATAACCCATGCAGCAGGAGAGGAAAGTTTTATAATGATATCTGAATAATGCATGGCTGAGAGGAAGTGGGCAAAATGGAAAATTAAGCCAGTGGTTACTAGATGTTGTTTAGTGAAAATGTTTCATATACAGATTTTGTAGTTTTGATTTAGATTTATGTCTAGTCATATTATTTGTTACAATGTGACCGGGTTCTGTCTTGTCATGTTCATGTCTGTTATTTTTTTTATCTTGTCTTGCCATTTTGTATCTGTTTTCCTGTCCCCTAATGTGTCATGTTCTGGGGTGCGTTTCCCGAACAACGACGTAACTCGCTGCTGAACCAATATAGTACGATGCATAGTTGGAGAAACAAACTACGTTGTCACCACTGTTTCCCGAAAGCATAGTAACTTTGTCGCACATTCGTCGTTTGAACCACAACATAGTTGATGATGTCACGTGGGAGGTGGAGTTCTAATTTTTTGCAAATCGATTTAATGTCAGATCATTGCTGTTAATAACATATATTGCATCGGAAGACTGATTTTGTTAGCGTGATTTAGTTATCTGTTTATTTTCAAGATATTATTTCATGCCCAAGTTCCCTCTTACGCACTCCTCCCAGGGATTCCCCAGGGTCTTAAAGCTCGTATGACTGTGCACATGCACAGTTTTCAAATGCACCGCTTTAATTCTGTTAACAAACTTAAAAATGTAATATATTTTTTTTTATATATTTAGAATGATGGATATAGTATGTACTACATGTTTTTTGCTTATTTTGTTCAAAAGCATGATCAACGTAAGTCTACATATGATAATAACAAGGAACTATGCTTCTAACGACAGGTGAAGAGCTGTCGTTCAAACCACACAAGTTAGCGATGCAGTTGCGAATATTCATTTAAACTATGGTTTCGAGAACTAAAAATTGAACTGTGCTTGAACTGTACCTCTGCTTTTGTTTAAACATGAGTGGGAGAAATTATAGTTTAAATGGATGCGCCTTAATATTATGTCAGAGTCTGCAGCTGTGGTTGTAAGTAAACTTCAATTAAATATTTCATCTTTCACACGCTGGCAAAATGGAACAAAAATAAGAAGAAAGTAGGAGAGTAGGTTATTATTGCTGCTTGAATATATTACACCACATGCGTGTCTACACCACAAAAGCAATCCGGTCAGATGCGTTTTTGACTACACCAATGTGGGCGAAAGTAGACGAGCACAAAATGTTATAAACTTTTTAAACCTGTATTTAGCGTCGTCCACTTGTGATACGATCAACCAAAACTCATCTTAGTTCATCTTAGGGTGCTTTCTCACCTGCCTTATTTAGTTCGGTTGAAGCGTACCAGAGTTTGATAGCTCACTTGGTGCGGTTTGTTTTTGGAAGGTTAGAATGCAGCAATCGAACTCTTGTGCACACCAAAAACGGACCGAGACCTCTTTGAAGAGGTGGTCTCGGTACGCTTTCAAACAAACTCTGGAGCGATTTGTTTGTGGTGAGAACGTGATTCAAGACCAAACAGACCTAACTGCAAAAAGTATTGCACATTTTTGGACTAAACCAGCTGCGCTGTGCATTATGGGATAAGGAAGTGTTTGTTGGCAGTCTGTCCATGGTGTCTGCTATTTCCCGTCTCTTATTGTTTACTTCCAGGTTTCTGTTGGAATTGCACCCACATTGATTCTGACCAATCGAGAAGCAGTTTAGGAATACGTTCAAAGACATGTGGCCAGTGAGTGATGTGGATGTTATCACATGACTGCATTTTGGTTCGTTTCAAGTGGCGCAGACCAGAGCAATCAGTGTGGTGTGAAAAACCCAAAATTGCTAAAAAGGTACAATGTATAATTTTTTGCCTTTGGTCCAGACCAAATGAATCGAACTAGAGATGTGAAAGCACCCTTAATACAAGGTGTGAACAGCCTCAACGTCATCCCTTTGATTTTATGATTTGATTCTTAGCTTTTATCAGAAAAAAGGTCCTCTCTGACTATTGTTTCGTCAGCATTTGCTAATTTCTTAAAAACAAAAACTCTTTTGTTGAATCCTTCATACAGTATCCTACAGGTATGGAGAGTGATTGCCGGGCTGGGATGGACATTGATGCATTATGTATGAAGTCTACCATGTATCTCTCTCTGCGCCTCTGTACAGCTGTAGTATGTTTTGAAATAAAAGAGATTAAGAAAAAGTTAGATTCAAAACAAATATAGAAGGTGAAGGATAGAATCGCTAACTTCATTGAAATGAGAGCAAGTGTGCGGTCGAAAACTGTTGTTGAAAGTATGTACTTGGCTCCTACTGTGGGTCGCAAGGTGCAATCTTTCCTTCATACTGTGTGTGCAGAGTACGTCTTTTGCATTCAGAAATGACCAGAACAGCTGTATCTCATTGAAGTTACCCTCACGCAGGGAAGCACAAGGTCTGACTGCAAGGTGTTTGTATGTGTTTGTGTGTATGGGGATTAAGAGATATTCGACAGATGTTTGGAGGCGGTTTATTCACAGCAACAGATTTGTAGCATAGGAGAGCTTTGCATTCTCATAGGGACGAGTGAAGATGAATAATTTAGATCTCATGCATTATCTGCCAAGGAACAAATCCTTAGATTGAATGTTTTTTCTACTTAATTGGTCAGACTTGGCCAATAGTCACTCAGTGGGTACATTTGGTTGTACTAGTGGATGAATTAGCGGCCCTGAGGCAATTAGCTGTTTGTTAGTTTGTTGTATGTTAGATGACGGTTTTGACCGCAGATGATTGGTTTTCACCACTCTGGAGAAAAATAAACATATTCCTAGTCTATGGAACAAAAATGTCCATTGTGTTTCGAGAAACTCTGAGGTAATGTTTGACCTAAGCTGTTTTGTGCTGGGAGAAAAACAGTGATTTAGGCATTTTGACAAGCTGCTTAGTAACAGAGCTGTTTGGCCCTAATACAGTCCAAATGCAGTTCTCTGCCTCACTTGTCTCACGTACCATAGACCAGCAGTTCATGACTGGTTTTGCTTTAGGACCCAAATTTTCCACAGTACCAAAAGTACTATCCTTGAAATCAAACATTAAATGCATTATTGTTACCATAAACTGGACAAGTAATATGAAAATGTATTTAAATCTCACTGAATTTCAAATTCTTTTTTTTGATTACTTTTTCAATAATTTTCAGATACGATTTGCTTTCAGATAAAATCCAAGAGGCTCACCTTTACAATTTGATTGTTTGGCTTATAATGGCGCTTTTTCATTGCATAGTACGATTTGGTACGGTTTAGTGCAGCTCACTTTTGGGGGGTTTTCCGCTTTGTACAGTACCTAGTACCAATAATATTTTTAGTACCACCTCTGTTGGTTCCAAAATGCAATAAATCCATTTTGTCTAATATCGGTAAAAACGTGTTTTCTATACCAAGAAATACTAACAAGCTGAAAACTACTATTTTTTGTTACAAACTTTTTTTTTCCAAAATGCAAAAAATCTATTGAATCAATGGGCCCTATTTTAACGATCTGAAACGCAAGTGCGAAGCGCAACTTGCAAGTGAGTTTGTGGGCGGATCTTGGGCGCTGTTGCTATTTTCCCGGCGTGAGAAATAACTCTTGCGCCGGGCGCAAATCAATAAGGGGTTTGTCTGAAGTAGGTTCATTATTCATAGGTGTGGTTTGGGCGTAACGTCAAATAAACCAATCAGAACGCTATCCAACATTCCCTTTAAACGCAAGGGCACAAGTTCCATGGCGGGTTGCTATTATTATGACGGATTTACCAGGCGCACGCCAGGAGCGGTTCACAGCCGAGGAGACCGACGTTCTTGTAAGAGCAGTCAAAGACAGAGAAGTTGTTTTGTATGGGGATGGGAGAAACCCGCCCAAATCAGCTTCGGTTAAACAGGCGTGAGAGGAAATAGCCACAGTCTCATCAGCTGGCATATCGTTGCGCCAAGCGCTACAATGATGTCAGGAGATGGGGGAATCCCAAGCTTGCCAGCATAAATCGGGCACGCAGTGTAACGGGAGGTGGATCTGCCTCAGGACCTGACGCCAGCAGAGGACATGGCTGCGTCCACCCTCACCGCTGAAAGGGTTTGGGGGCTTTGAAATCGGACCCAAGAAACGCAAGCAAGGTCCAACCCCAAAGTACACTAACAAATCAGGTTCACATACATTAAGGTTTCTTGTGAAAACATTTTAATTATTATTTACATAAAATAAACGTAATACAGCCACACAACAAACTTATTATTATTAACTTATGAAAATATTTTAATCGTTATTTGCATGATCATTTTTTAACGCAGCCACACAATAATTAAAAACTATCACCACAATGCTCACCACTATGATTCCCCTTATCTCGTGTATTAATATTTTTTAGTGTAACAATTTATGATTTGGAAAAATAACTCTTGCATCTGTGTAGATTAGATAAGCAAAGTGTATGCGCGTTGTGCACGCTATACATTATGGTCAAGCATGCGCCCTTAAAATAGCTTAAGACCAGTTTTTTCTGGTCAGTGTCGCAATTGTTTTTTGAAACTGCAAAATAGCATCAGGGATGGTTTGCGCCGGAACACGCCTCTTTTTTTGCGCTGAACCGCCCAGGGAGCGCAAGTTCATTCCCTAGTTTGCCGACGTGTGTTTGTGGAGGGAAAAACCCGCTGTGCGCCGGTGCAAAATACGAATGATACATGCGTCACTGACAAAGTCAATTGCGCTGGGTGCAAGATAGGGCCCATTATATAAATGTGCATTCATCTTTGCTATGTTATATTCATTTAGTTGACTAGTGGTATACACTAATAATAAAAAATAAACATTAATGGCATTAATCAAACCATTACTTTGTCATATTAAGAACACTGTCATTGCTGCTGTCATCCTTGGGACGTCGTCGCTGAACTTTTTTGACAGCGATCAGCTGTAAAATATTTTGGTCCTGCTCGATTTTCAATGACTGAGTAAAATAATGAAAAGTTTTTTATAAGATCCCCTAGGGTCAGTGTGTTAGCATGACAGAAGTTTGATGCTGTTGTGTGAGAACAAGCAACAGCCGACATTTTTCCTTCGCCAGAGTGCCTCTCACGTGAATTATCAGATTTTGATGGCTTACGTTTCTTTCCCATCACAGAAAACCACCACAGGTTTATCAATGCCATCAAAATTAATTTTTTATTGTTGATGTTTGTTGATCATGAAGTACAAAGTAGATGAAGAGGACTAGGATTCAGTGTGTATTTAACACACCATCGTTGTTTACAGTGCGTGAAATGATGCGTTGTGATTTGTTGAGAGGATTTATTGCATTCTGCAGAGAAGGAAGAGTGGTGTTTGACATGGTTTGGAAAAAAGGGAGAAAAGATGACAAAATAACACGGCAGATATTGGATTTTGCGTAAAATGAAGAATTTACTTTTTAATACTGACCTGAAACAATACTGATTTTGGCAGTAACGTTTATTTTTTTTTAATGGCGTTTATCACGTTTTGGAACCAAACTCTTCATATGCTCCGGTTGATATGTGCTGTGTTGTTTGTATCACATTTACAATGATGACACAGCAGATGAGGCGGCTCTAAACTCTAATGGAAAAGCAATCTGAGACAAAGTAAAGCAAGCTGAGCCCAGCCGTACTGAACAATGGAAAAGCAACTAGTGTTTTTATCTCATGACTCTGGAGGTTGAGAACATTAAAACTTCCCATGTTTGCATCTGCTTTATTTAGTTGGCTTCACAACGTTTTTGAGCAAGCCTATTTTTATAACTTTATTAATAACCTAAATTTGAACTTATATGACCATATAGGTTGTTGTTCACTTGTCACTGAAATACGGCCCATGGGAGCATTGTCTAAAGTAGCGTCCCTACCGGTACTGCCACGGAAAATTTTGCCTTAATGCTGTCTGGAGTTTTATCTGAATGGCAGTTGAACATTCCCATAGATTAGGTGGTAATGCCCTTGGTTAGTAGTGGGACAGTCAAAGGTTCGATCACAGGTAACATGTTTACAGATAACAAGCAGAGCTTGAGTACACCGTAAGTGGCTTTTCCAGAGCATCTGCCAAATGCATAAAAATGAATTTTCTTAATAAACTAATGTTGTTGTTTTTTTTGAATAAGGAGCTGTGTATAAAGTTCACATATTACGCATAAAGCAGTGGTCACATAAGACTTTGAGCATGCGAATATTTGTCGGACGTTGCTTCGGGGAGTGGGTGGAAAGCGTTTATCAATAAGATCTTTAGCTTTATCCAGGAAAAGAAAAGTCACTCCATGACATATCGGTTTTGGATTGGTCACACATCTCCACGTGATACGAAATCTCAGGTCATAGTTCACCAGACTTGGAACTTTGCTATGTAGCGACCTGCGAAATTTCGTTGCACTTAATGCAACACTGTCGTTTTTGACACCCTCTTATGCCGAGTTCAGACTGCATGACTTTCAAACTAGTCGGGTCACAAATGTTTTCACACTGCATGACTATCTGGGGTAGCGCTCAGTCGCTGCTGTTTCAGACTGCATGATGGATTGGCGACAGGGGTTTTCACACTGCATGACTTTATCGTAGGAAGAATCGCCGACAACTTTGTCCCGGTCCACAAACTACGTCTCACAACCAAACGCATGGGGGAAACAACACAAGGTCATGTGTGCAAGACCGGAGTTCTCATGTGAGATTGGGATTATTATTAAAAATGGTAACCTGCAAGAAGCTTACCATACAAATAGCATGTCCGCTCATTTGCAGCAGAAAGAAGAAGAAATAAAGATTATGAAGGAGGAAATGGTTGGAGAGACTCCTCCCCAAACTTCCAGCTGTCTCATTGGCTGTAGGTCATCGCCAATGTTATTTTCAGTCAAAACACATTTCACACGGCATGATTTTATATCGCCGACAGATCCAGATATTTAGCATGCCAAATATCTCAAGGGTTTCGGCGACTCATCTGCGATTCTCTCAGATCACGTCTTTGATAATTCACACTGTGTGATTGTCACTCACGTGCACGGGCATCAATTTGTCTGTGATTTTGGGCATTTGTTTGCGATTTCTCAAAACCTGTCAGCGAGTCAAAATCAGGGCTAAAATCGTGCAGTCTGAACTCGGCATCAAGGGTGCTTAACTTTTAAACATTAAAGGACAGGCTTAAAATTAACTATATGAGGCAACATTTGAAGTGGATAAAAAATGTAATCAAAGTACTCCTAAGACGTGTATTGGTTTAAGACCACTTTTATGATCCACTTCAAATGTTGACTAGTGTATTACTTAAGCATCGATTTGAAAAGTTTCAGCCAAAACTAAATTAAAAGACAAATTCAAAGCAGAACAGACAGAACATGACTGCAAAGTGTCAAAAAGAGAGTGGGCTTGACCTTTGACCTAACCTTTGAGAAAACTCTCCTGGTTTCTCGCACTCTTTTTGCTCTCATCCTTTTCTGTTGCCAAACTGTCACATCATATAAGCAACCTTTTCTCAACCCTGCCCAAATGTCTCCCCGATTCTCTGCTGAAGAGCAACAACACATAAATTAATCAGATGAGATCTGAACGTCACATTATTCTCATCAGGGCTTTCAGGGACAAGAGTGTCGGAGAAGTCTTGCGGTATGAGAATACTCTGTAAAGTATGAATTTTGATACAGATATGAATACATTCATTTCTATTACTGTCTGCCTAACAGAGGGTCCATTAATAATAAATATGCCAGCAGTCTGCTCCATAGGAACCACCGACCATCACACACCAAGCCAATGCCTAAAGGACTAGTGTGTGTGTGTGTGTGTGTGTGTGTGTGTAATAAAAGTATGATGAGAAGACAGAAAAAAAAAACATAATCCATATCTCTGAACATCTAAAAAAAATTTTTTTTCAAAACCTTGAATATTCTTGATGTGATGACATGAAGATACATAAAGTGAGCTGGCACTGTTGCAAGAAGATGAGTCATTTACTGTATCAGAGCCGGTTAAATGCCACTTATTGTGGAGATGTACAGTGAAATGTGTTATGGATGACAAACTCTGCATAGATGCTATTTTCCCTCCCGCTCTCTATTTTAATGAATAGTTTTGCATAATATGGTGTAGTTATGGCTTGAATAATATGTTATTATGAATTACATTTGAGATTTTTTCACCCGTACACCACCTCATGACAATCACAGCGCATTGTATTTTGTCAGCAGTGCATAAAATTTCACTTTGTAATGTAGGACAAACATTTCCTGTTATTGTAATTTATGTGTAAATATACCTCTCTGTTTTTCCATCTTGACTTTTGCATCCTTCACCCGATGTTTCTCCCAATCACAAAAGTGCAACTCCACCTGATGGAATCAGTTTTCAGAAATGACCCCAATCAATCTCAGTATCAGGGCACGAAACCCCCCGTCAACCCTTTATGGCTGTCAAAGCCTTTTTCTCTTTACATAATGGCAGTCATGAAACCCACTGAGCGGTAATGAGGCCAGCCTGCTGTCAGAAAAAGACCAGCATGTGATGTCAACTTCATGTATGCCCAATCGGCTGTACACTCTTAAAAATAAAGGGGCTATATAGGGCCCTTCATACAGTACTGATGCAATTGAAAAACCATATTTGGTTCCCCAAGGAACTTTTCAGTCATTAGTCCCTAACCATTTCTTTCTTACGTTTTCATAGTAGGTACATTTTTTTTCACTGCAACAGTGGGGTTCTGTGGATGTTAAAGGTTTTTTTATCAAATGATGAGTGTAGGGACCAACTTCTAAACGACAAACCTAATACACATTCATCTGAAAAAAAAAAAACCTAATTTGAGGACTTCCCTACATGCCACTGCAGTAACAGCATGATTAGATTTTGTTGTTTACTCTTGCCTGGCAAGCAGGGTTACATACCGTATATGTTTCACATAGATTGTTGATAAACATAGTTATTTTTCTTCAAAACAAGCGTCATATTTTTCTTTAGTTTATCCTGAACGTGTTGGCTGGTGACAGCTGGTGGGCGAGTGACAGCACAAACAGTTTTAAATGAATTAACTGAATGTATTTTTTATTTAGTAGGTAAACATGAGTCTTGAATATATCGTAAGGATATTTTAATAAGGATCTTGCTGTGTGACTTGAGAATCGGTGGCAGTGAAACAATACATTTTTCATTACATACATTTTTATTCAGAATTGAGTATGAAACATTTAACTTTTGTCATGCTGTGTCCTGTCAACTGCACACACAAGGACACAACCAGAGGTGAACAATACTAAAATATTTTTACTCTATTCATGTAATTTTTTTGTATCTATACTTGAGTGGAAAACTTTTACTTCACTACATTATACTACACACTAATTACATAATGAATCTAGTGCTGTCTTACTGTTCCCCTAGTAAAAAAAAATTACTTAAGAAAATGTAAGAAAGTACTAGATTTTTAAAGTATAAATTGTAAAACAACAACCTCTATTTCTGACATATATTGGAGTAATACAACCATTTTAAAGGTAAGCCCCCTTTAGCTGGTGTAAAAAAATAACAGTGTCACAACGTCATAAAATTTTACCATCCCAACCAATCCAAATGCAGGGTTGTTTATAGAAGCGCATTGTTGCGGTTACGCGCATGGACCAAAGTGAACTTCCGAGCTGTATTTATTTATCGGTCTGTCTAGTGGCTAAACTTTGAAACAAATACCTTGTTAAAAAATAAAATGATTTGGTTTGCTAAAGATGAGGGGAGATGACGAGCATGGATCACATCTGTGTGGAGAGGTTTGGCAGCCAGTCAAGAATTCAAGGACCTGTAGCTTAAGCCTGGTGCACACTGTGAGATTTCAGCCACGATTTAGCTGTCTGGAACAAATTTTGAGATCTTCTGGAATCCCACGCTAAAATCTGCCGTCTTTGATTGCTAGTTTGACATGTTCACAGACAGCCGATTAATGACCGTTGCGATAAAATTTTTCTTCCGACAAAATTCTGGCAGTATCAGAAATTTTGAGACACAATCCTACTGTGTGACATCTCCCTACGACAACTGGCAGATCAAGAACCAATAGAAGCACAGAACCCGATGAAGCAATAAGTGCCGTGACAACAACAAATCAACGCAGACAAAGGCTGCATCCAAAAACTCTAAATTGCTGGAAGGCATCAAGCCATGTCCGAATTCAATGTTAGGTTTACTTCCTGTCTCCTGAGATACTATGCGTGGGCGTACAGTACAATAAGAAGGTGATTGGTCGAGCCTGGTCGAGATCAAAAAAATAAAATGGCGGCCAAGGAAGCGACTGGAGCACAAATTTAGTGTAAATACAGGTAGATGTTCACCTTTAATTGCATTTCTAGCGAGAAATTAGTATTGTAGTTTTCAAATATGTGATTAGTTATCACAAAGGCGCTCTCTGTTTATATTTCAAACACGCTGCCTTTGAAGTGTGTCCGAAAGTCTTTCTCTGAGCTGCCTTCATGCCTCCGAAGTCATTTCGTCATGAGGCAGCGAGGCAACGAGTCACTGCCTTGAGTTTTCGGACGCAGCCATCATGTCAACAAGAGCCAGGTAGAATGTACAGCAGGAGGAAAAACTTGTGGAGTCATGGAGAGTTAAAGAGTCTTTATACAACGTGTCATCGCCATGATAGGATAAAAATGAAGCAGCCTGGAGAGAAATCGATCTGGAAATTCAAATGCCAGGTACTCTTCTCCTTCGTTTTTTTATGCTCGAGAAAAGTCATGATTAAAATAAACGGTAGATGATGTTTAGATTTGCCAGCCTTCGCTTCAGCGGGCGCGTTTGTTTGTATGCGTCCGGTTTTTAAAAGTCTTTAAACTCGTACAGTCTGACATTGATGGAAACTGAGATCATATAGTGTGACATGGACTTAACTACGATCTTGATCTCACAGTGTGGCAAGCAACAATCCTAAAAGACTATTTAAAATCACACAGTGTATACCGGGAACATTGTATACATATATTTTACACAGTAACGTTAGCTCAGTGTAATAGTTGATATGTGTTAAATACGATATATGAACAAATTTTATTCACTTATTTACAGAAATAAACTACTGTAAAAGGACTCTGTTGTTATTGGTTCAATGTGGAAATCTACAGGAAGTTGCATTTAGTCCACAAAAGCTGTTTGTTTATGAGGCTGTTTACACTTGGCATTAACATGCGTTTTCATCGATCGGATCACAAGGGACGACGTTAATGCCAGGTGTAAACGGTGTTCAAAAGGTTTTGAGGGCGTCCACTTTCGACCACTTTCAACCACATTCAGAGGTAGTCGAAAACCCATTCGATCGGATTGCTTTTGTAGTGTAAACGCACATGTGGTTGAATGTGTTTAAACAGCCACAGGAAACCACCTTCTCTCCGCCCATTCATCTAATCACAAACACAATGTTTTACGTCTTGTCTGACTTCTGGCGTGTACACACTGTGTACAGCGCTATTTTTAGCCTTTCATTGATACAACTAAAGCAGCTGATCTCCGTAGTTTTGTTTTGAAAGCGTGTGAAAGTTGCGCAATTTTATTTCATCAATTGCGCCGAAATATCAGAGAAAGCTCTAAAATATACAAAAGAGACGGATTTAAATACAAGGTGTAAATCTGATGTGTCTCACTCGTCCACTTGTGTTCCGGTCGACGAAAACACATCTTAATACCAAGTGTAAACAGCCCCTATGTTGTTGCTGATGAAAACTTCAATAAGCAATATGTGATATTTATACACGGTCACTTATTTAAAATGTTTCCAGTATTTTATATTTGAAAGATTTACTTTAGTATTAAGTAAAATTTCTTCATTACTGTCCATCTCTGGGCACAACACACATTGTCTTCTATCCTGAAATCATCACACTTCTGAAAAAAAATCTATGTACTGTTAAGGGAGAGTTTTAAGATCCAATTTAATAAAATGTCCTGCACAGACATCTTGCTATAATAGGGAAAAAGGCAATTTACATAACCTTTAAAAGGCAATGCTGATAAAAAAAGTAAAAGCGTTAAAGAGTAATCTTTCTCTCTCTCTCTCTCTCTCTCTCTCTTTCTCTCTCTCTCTCTCTCGCTCTCTCTCTCTCTCTCTCTCGTTAAGAGAGAGAGAGAGAGACAGGCCCGGATTGGCCATAGGGAGAACCGGGAGGATTCCCGGTGGGCCGGTCTGTTTTTTTGGCCACGAGGGCCGGTGTTGTCATGCCACCGGGATGACGCGTATTTGCGGGTGAGAGATGTCCCCGCCGCTTTATGCACAAGTTGATTGTGTCCCGAGTCCCGACCACTTATTGGAAGAATTCTTGCATTAGGGTTCATTGACATCTAAAACGCATGGGAAACGCAGGACGTGCCGCTGTCTTCTGGTTTTCAAAGCGCTTACTTGAACACGAGTTTTGTTTCAGACGCGTCTATATTGAGTGCGCTTGCCGGCCGCGCGTCTATATTTTAAATAAACTTGAGCGCGTCTTTTAACACACGGGCTGGTCTCTAAAAGGAAAAGAATTTACAAAACGTATTTTTTTATCCAAGTCATAGATGAACTCTCTATGAATAGTCATTATTCATCGTTTATTGCAAGGAACAAAAATCTATTTGATGCAAAACTCATTAGTTTATTTGAAAAAAGTCGTTTCAAAAGTATATCCATTATGTTTTCTTTTTTCACAATGTACCTTAGCCTACGTTATTTAGCAATAGACATGATCTAAGTACTAAAAAAATAAGATACAGATTTTTTCCATTTGTTTCCAATGCATACTTGATAAATCTTGCTTGTGTATTGTATATCAGGGGTTTCCAAACGTTATCAACCCAACAGTTAATCTCAAGACTCACCATTTTTTAGAAATAGAAATATAGAGGAAAACACAAACACATTTGTTTCCTTTAGTTTTTGAATAAGTTTACTTTAGTAATATTATGGTCTTATGGTAGGGATGCATGATTATGGCAAAAAATAAAATTGTTTACTGCATTTGCACGGAATATGAAATTATTTGAAAAATACAGTGAATTGCAAGGCTGCAGAGAACAGTGCACTACTGCAGACTTATACTACTGAGGGTTTAAAGATATTATTTTAATAGTCAGTCGTGAACTAAAGTGGGCCGGTCTAAGGCATGAAACTCCAGGGCTGAAAATGAGTCCCACTCCGGCCCTGGAGAGAGACACGTCACACGTGTCAGCAGTGTATTTTTCAGTATGATTGTCTGTCTTTTTTGTGTGAAAAACAAAGAAAGTGAGAGACAGGGTAAGTTTAAAGTAATGTTGTTTTGAAAAGGTCACATTTCATGTAATGTAAAATAACGCTTTCTTATTCGGTGTTTTTTCCCACTTTCATTGTATTATTCTCTCTCTATCTGTGTGTGTAACCATCTGTATCTTTGTGTGTGCGTGTGTGTGTCTTCAGCATCGTAGTTTAAGTACATGTGACAGAATATAAGAGGTTTCGCTGGCTCTAACATACATATACATCAAAGTTTAAAGAGCACCTATGGTCTGATGTAGACAAGATCGACATTATCATAATTCCTCCTGCTTGGACTCACAGCTTAAAGTTAACTCCTGTCAGTGTTGCATTGTGACCGAATCTTTCAAACATGGTAAGGAGTGTCACATTTCCAGCTGACGTCAGAGGTATTCAGGCCAATAACAACATACAGTAGCTGGCCAATCAGGGACACTTTTTGTTTATTTGGTATAATACAACGTTATTTTTAGCAATGAAATAGGTCCTCTTTAAAAATCATGTTCAGAATATATTCAAATGTATAAAATATCTTTGTGACAATTCATAATTTATTGGTTGGAGGGAGCGTTGTTGGGTGTTAACATCTGTGTTGTTTTACGGGAAATGCAGATGAATCTTCTGGCATGAAGCTGGAAATTAAAGATGGATCATACAAGCTACAAAACCCACCACTTGGTTCCAGCCATCAATTATTCAGTGATGCCTATTGGCGAAATGGGAGGAGAGAAAATAAACGTATTATAACATGATGTGCATGCTAAAATACATGCAATGCATATGCAGGTCTGTAATAAAAGGAAAAATTGCAGACTTTTTTGCATACTGCAGAAGAAAATCACAGGTGTGAATCCGCGGTGGTAATAACCAGTTAATTTTCTTACAATTGACTCTAACAACTGAACCCTAACAAACCTGTGTGAAGTATTATTACTGTAGCATAACTTGCAGTTATATTTGTGTTATTTGGAGAATTTGATATCTCCACAAAACAGAACTGTACTGTACTGTATTGATAAATGTCTATTAAAATAAATTGATGATATAAATGTTAATTTTTCTTTTATAAAAACTTTTTATAAAAAACAGGGTTGGATGCTTGAGCAATCAAATAATACAGTTACAGTCCTCACACCATCCTAGTGCTATACATCATATATTTTATTTGGTAGAAACTATGTGGGAGAGGCTTCAAATAATGTTGTGGAAAATAAGGGGGTCTTAAAGAGATTAAGGTTGAGAACCCATGGCCTGTATAATGTTAGTAAAGGGTTTACTGTGAAGAAACATTTCTATAACATTTTTGGGATGGAATGAGCTGTGTGCAGTCATGACTTTAACACAACTTTAATTATAAAATGGCCTTTTTAAAATGGCATTTTTTTATGGTAACACTTTACAATAAGGTTCATTAGTTAACATTAGTTAATGTATTAACTAACATGAACAAACCATGAGCAATACATTTGTTACAATATTTATTAATCTTTGTTAATGTTAGTTAATAGAATAGAATATCTAGACAGATGTATATTTGTTACAAAAATAAGCAAACATTATTATATGATAATCTTTTTTGTTGTTGTTTTAGCTCATTTTCATGCTTGTTTTGTCATTTTTTAAGTCATTTTGAGGCCCCCTGAAAGTTTGTTGAGGCACCCTAGTGGGCAACGGCCCCCTGGTTGAGAAACGGTGCTATAGGCTACATCTTGGTGTTTTGACACGAAAAAGCTCATCGTATAACAGTGAAATATCTTTCATTTCAATGAAGACATAAGTGCTGAGATCTCCTGCGATTGTCACGGGCGGTGAGTCGTTCAGTTTGGCAAAAAGGAGCAAGTGTTTTAGCTGTAATTGCGATGTAGGAATTCTCTATTCCTGTTGAAGTGACAGAGAGCAAGAGCTATTACATCTCTGTCTAACCTACAGTGAGTAGAAAGATGAACGCTGCTCCTGAAAATGCACGTCTAATTGTTTCTCAAGACATCCTGGACCATTTACCCTCCTACACAGTGTATCCACACACACACATAAAGCGTTTCACTTCTACTACAGCAAATGCTAATGCATAAACAGCCCGCAATAGGAATAAAACATTCCAGCCTGTCGCTTTGAATATCCGGCCCATCCGGAGACCAGCCACTCAAGGTTGGATTGGTATTGCTCACATGAGCGCCAGGTCGCATTTAAATTGAAAATGTGCGTCAGCCACTGCCAAGCG
Source organism: Misgurnus mizolepis (assembly GCA_025389145.1). Classification (NCBI taxonomy): domain Eukaryota; kingdom Metazoa; phylum Chordata; class Actinopteri; order Cypriniformes; family Cobitidae; genus Misgurnus; species Misgurnus mizolepis. The sequence continues at coordinate 23,483,182 of JAIFKI010000019.1, read as the reverse complement.
GGAAGTGGATTGACATTTTCTTTGTGGATGGGCTCCATCTTGTAGTTATATTTCCTGTTATGTAGACTTCCAGGGGTTTAAACCTATAGTTTACTTCCCCAAGTGCCCCAAATGGGAAGGGCCAGTGTTGTGACATATATGAGGTAGGCCTGGCCGAACAGGCTACTTTTACAAGGCAGTATGGTAGGAGAAATGGCATGTTGGATATGGTTAGAGAGTATGGAGTGTAACATCTGTAAATGTCAAGTTTCCGAGTAACTCGCGCTCCCAGGAGACCCTCACTCAAATCTCCCCTCATTCTCACAACTTTGTGAGTGTCTGCTAAGACAAGGTGTGCACTGCACTACTTTGTCCATCTCTCACTTTTATCCTCTGTCCTCCAAACTGCAACTTGCAACCACTTTTTATCCTTTGAGGATCTGAGCACACCACCAATGACTCTGTGTTGCTAGTCTCTTTCAATGAGGCTGTTTAAGGTGGTGTTTTTAATTCTGGTTGTCCTAGTAACAACTATAAACAAATGAGTAACCGTCCTCTCATTAAATGACGAAAGACGTGAATTTCACTGCTTCACTCTCATTGGCTGTTGTTCCAGAAAGTCCCTCATAATTTGCATAAAGTTGAACTGTTCTTAACTTTGTCACGTAGCTGGACACACAGAGTTCTTGTCGCCAAACGTCGCTGTGGCTCATGTTGCCCAAGAGTCGCTCATCTTCAATTAAAATTAATAAGATTGCGTCGATCCACTGTTGCTAGCCCCTGGCGGTGAGGACGCACAATAAGATTTTCCTTTTGTGAGCCAATAATAAATAAGCATGTTAAGATAATAAAATAGGGACGTTTTAGGGAAGTTCTTAGAAATGTATTCTAAAGTATTAAACGAAAGAATAATTACAATGTACGGTAGCCGACACGTGTCACTGCACTGCAATGAAAAAAACACATGCAAATAGAAAAAGCACCAGCAAAAAAAAACAAAAAAAAAAAAAACATCTTTGTCAGTTTGACAACACATGCGCTGCAGATACTCACAAGACAAAAAAAAAAACGAATAAAAAATCCTCACAACGTATAGATGATATGTAAGTTTCAGCAATACATAGACTCCAAGGACGATGATAAGTGAACCAAAATATTTCCCAGACCGGCACATTACTTTTTGTGATCCCTGAAGAGTTTCATTGTTGTTGGTCCTGCTTGCAGTGCGTTTTTGTATTTGTTTATGTTGCGAGTATTTGCAGCACATTTCTGTATTTGTTTGTGTTGCAAGGATTTATAATGCATTTCTGTGTTTGTTTGTGTTATAAGGATTTGCATGCGTTTTTGTATTTGTTTGTGTTGTGAGGATTTGTAGCACGTTTCTGTATTTGTTAATGTTTTCAGGATTTGTAACACGTTACACAAACAAATCCAAAAAGGTGTTACAAATCCTTATAACACAAACAAATACAGAAACTAATAAAAAATCCTCACAATGTATAGATGAGCAATACATAAACTCCAAAGACGATGATAAGTGAACCAAAATATTTCCCAGACCTTCGTTTGTCCTGCTTGGAGTGCGTTTTTGTATTTGTTTATGTTGCGAGTATTTGCAGCACATTTCTGTATTTGTTTGTGTTGCAAGGATTTATAATGCATTTCTGTGTTTGTTTGTGTTATAAGGATTTGCATGCGTTTTTGTATTTGTTTGTGTTGTGAGGATTTGTAACACGTTTTTGTATTTGTTTGTGTTCTTGGTATTGCAGCTTGTTTCTGTATTTGCTTGTGTGAGAAGGATTTGCAGCACGTTTCTGTATTTGTTTGTGTTGTGAGGATTTATAGCACGTTTTATCTGTTAATGTTTTCAGGATTTGTAACACGTTACACAAACAAATCCAAAAAGGTGTTACAAATTCTTATAACACAAACAAATACTGAAATGCGTGCAAATCCTCGCAGCACAAATGAATACAGAAACTTGCTGCAAATCCTTGCAACACAAACAAATACAGAAACGCATTGCAATTATCTGCAGCACATGTGTTGTTAAACTACTGTAACGAAGATGTTTTCTTAATTTGTTGGTGTTTTTTCTATTTGTATGTTCAAAAGAAAATTGTGTAACAAGAATGGAAGCAAAATTAATATTTAAATAATTAAATCAGTAGATAATGTTTCTAGCTTCATTTGTGATTTCACATCTAATACTGTATGGTTACAGAGTCCAATGTAATCTTTGGATGATTCGTGGCTGGCCACTATATCTGAACTCTCATGTAGCTTTATGATGCTTTTAAAGATTTCTTTGAATGCTTTGTCACCAAGGTGACGTGTCTGATGTAGGAAGAGAGCATGACAGTGGGAGGTTGAAGGTGCACTGGGGCTCTTGAAACACAAACACTACAGTACACATACTAATACATAGATGTAATCTTCCACAAAGTCTTAGTTTATGGGGCCCACGGGTATAATTTTATGCCTGAGTGAAGAGCTTACTAATAGCTAGTGTTCTGCATTTAGTGTTCGACAGATACAATGTCAGGGACAGAGAGGGATTGACAGAAATGAATGAATTAAAACAAAAAGGTCTATGCTGATGTCAAAGCATGAGAAGGGATTTTCACCAGATGGTGTTGAAAATAAATGAAAAACATAAATCAGAACGTTCACTGTGAAAAGGTTAACACAGTGTGCAATGAGCAGTACTGGAATGACTTTTATTCTGAATTGAATATAGTTGAGCATAAACCTCAGATTGGGAGTGTTGATCTTGTGGTGTTGGTCCTGCTGCATCTTGAAAGGTCTAGTCGGGCTCTGGGTCTTAAAGGGCATGATTTTAGAGGGTGTGGTCTGATCTTTGTTTGGGTTTGGGTCTTAGAGGATGTCCTTGTTATCTTGATCTGGATCTGAATCTTAAACTCTTTCACACATATATTTTTGACCCTAGAAAATTTCTATCAAATTTCCAAAGTGCCGTCTGTGTGAATTCAACACCTCCATCCTGGGATCGATCCCAGATGTGATCCTTGTAACATTGTCACGGGATAGGGGACAAAAGGCAGGATTAATGCAAGAAGAAGGGTTTCGAAATGAGGACACACGTGTCGTCGCAATGACATGGTTATGGTTTAACTTTTTGACCGGGCGTTTTAGATGCAGATCAACATTCAACATCTGCAAACTTACATGCTTTTCACTATCTACATTGAAGCAGAGATAGTTTCCTAGCTTAATGGAACGGTTCGCGATGCGCTAGTTTATGATTGAATCAGGGAAAAAAATGCATTAGCGTGGTGTCTCGAAAGAGAAACAATAGAAATTGTACTGTTGTAAGCAAACTTAAGACAAAATTCCACCAAGTGCACATTCAGGTCACGCCCTAATGTTACATGTCTACAGTATGTGGTACGTTTACGAGATGTTTGTGAATGCACAGATTCCAGATGATCCCATGAAAAATCCTGTGAGACATTATCAGTGTAGTTTCCAGAATATTTGTGTGAAAATGGCTTTCTAAGGTCCAGTATTGGTCTGGGTTTGACTCTTGAAAAATCTAGATCAAAGAAAGTCTTGTTTTAGTCTGGTCTTAGAATGTGTGGTCTTGATTTGGGTCTGAGTTTTGGTCTTTGATTGTCTGATCTTGATCTGGTTCCTGATACTAGAATGTCTGATCTTGGTCTGTGTTTGGGTCTCAGAGGGTGTGGTTTTAATATGAGACTGTTTACAAGAATGTGGAGGCTTGGTTTAAGTTTGGGTCAAAAATGTTGTCTTGGTCTAGGTTTGGGTCTTAAAGTGTTTTTTGGATGCGTTTTCCCAGAATGCATCACATCCTGACCAAAATCTGTTATGCTAAACCATTCATCTGATTATGTGGTTGGCTTTCCTGTCACAAAAAGATCAAATGAAATTATGATTAATACAAAATACCTTACATTACTCAATGCCATAGATGTAGGTTAATGCTAATTAGACTATTGCTCATTTTTAAATGATGTCCATTAACTAATGCTAATTATGCAACCTAATACATGAAAAATGCACTTATATATCTTTAAACATAATTAGCAATGAATTGTAAATGCTGTGAAAGTAATAAAAGTATTTTTGTTATTTCATGCCATTAATGCTAATGAATTGAAGCTTATTGTAAATTGTTCATGTGGCATACGTCTTACTCATTTGCTGGATTTTTTTCTGATCAATAGTGAATCACTGTTGTCATGGTGTTTGTTCTGCGGTTCGTGATGCGTTGTGAACATCATTACTTAAAGCTGTTGTGGACTCATCCCCAGCGGCTAAGGTGAAAATCATAGGAGCTGTTTGTTCATCTTTTTCGTTTTGTCTTTCCGCACATCTTCATTCACTAATGGTCTCACATGGGACTGGGAATGTGGTGGGTGAACAGCGACAGGATTGTAATGACAACCTTCTGGTATTACACACAAAGAATTCACCAAGGGAAACATCCAGAACCCTGTGGGATTTCTGTCTGAATTACCACAGACACAAAATTAGGTCTCAATTACCTCTTCATTAAATCATACATGTTTCATTTAACTTATAGTGTTCTGGATATCAATAAGATTTAACATTAATCTAAGTAAATGTACATAATTCACTAATAACAAATACCTTTTTTTTAAAGTTAATGGTTGGATTTGTCCATATTAAACCCAAGGATCTGTTGAAACACCCCATCATTGTTTTTTCAGTGTAGCTTTCACTTAAAGTGAATGTCTTTTTATATACTGTAACTACATTCAGTTTGATATTGGTTTGATCAGCTGAAATATTTGACACACAATGAAAAAATAAAAGTACTATAAAATTATAAAAATTTGGGAAAATGTCTAGTTGTATTTTAAAAGGTATCGACTGCTTATTTGTTATTAGTTACAGAAGTTATAATTTTTTATAAATATGAAAATTAATATAGGTATTAGGGGTGACCCCGAATAGTCGAAGATTCGATGCATCGATAGGAGAAGCCTGATTCGACTACCAATCTCATAGTCGAATCGTCGCAGATATATTATGAAATGAGGATCATTCAATTTTGGCCGTATATGGGTGCACACATTATCTGATTTCACATATAACAGCTTTCTCCCAATATTAATATACTGCATATTATGATAATGCTGCAAATAATATGTGAAGTAGCAGCTTTCAATAAATATTTTTAAAATGCGTTAATAAATCCAACAACCCCTGTGACCGGGCTTCACGTCCATAAGAGGTCTCTATGTTAATAACTACCCGTTCAAAGCCTTGCCTCTTTGTTTCAACATTTAAAAGACAAAGCTGGCAAATTAAACTTTGACTTTCGTTCTTTTAATAATTTCTATATTTTATTTTATATCACTTTGGGTTTAAAACACGGGTTATCTGATTTAACTATTTGGCTTGTGTTTTGTTTCCGTGCACTTGAGGCATTTTGCATATTTGTTCTGCACTTTGTTACTTCTGACCTTATTTTATTTAAAAAATTGTATTTATTATAAACGTATATTCCGATCTAATTTAAGTATGTAAATTTTGGATAGCTTTTCGTTGTATCGATGTTGCGCTATTGCGTGCTGGCCATGCTTGTGTCACCGGCCAGGGGCTGGCTACTAGTTGTATAAACCACGCCCCTTCTAAACTTCCACCTCGAGGAGGTCCCCAAAACCAACCCAATGACCAGACAACAACGAGCACAAGTAAATATAAAAATGTTCTTTATTGAGTTAAATAATTAAAATATAGGGGGAACTGGGAAAGGGGAAATTAAAACTAATTTCAGGTTCTGCCCTCCAGGGGGGCCACGGCCCAATGAATGACTAAGGGTGGGGGGTCGTACGTGGGGGAACGGGCTCCTGCCTCGGGTTCCCTCTACTCGTGGCGCGCTCCTCTTCCTTCCTGGAGGCAGAATAAAAACACAATGAGTGCTGGTATGGGTCTTTTTCTGTTGTTGTACCTTGACTCGGCGCACAGCGGTGCACCGCCTACTTTCCACAGGTCCTTGCTCGTTGACTCACTCGCCTTCCTTATTCTCTCTCCCTTCTCAGGTTCCAACTAGGACACGAGGACACAGTGAGTCGACTTCACGACGTTCGCTCGCCTCTGCGCTGGTTACAGCTTCTAGATGGGTATGGCTCTCTCCACAGTTCAATATTTCGGTGCTCACGTTGGCTCTCTTTCTCTCCACAGACGACTGCTGGGATACAGGGACACAGTGAATCGTTCTCAAGACGTTCGCTCACCTCTGCGCTGATTACAGCTTCCAGGTAGGTATGGCTCTCTCCACAGCTGGATATCTCAGGGTTCACGTTGGCTCTCTCTTTCTCTTCACAGACGGCTGCTGGGATACAGGGACACAGTAAATCGTTCTCAAGACGTTCGCTCACCTCTGCGCTGATTACAGCTTCTAGGTAGGTATGACTCTCTCCACAGCTCAATATCTCAGTGTTCACATTGGCTCTCTTTCTCTCCACAGATGGCTGCTAGGATACAGGGACACAATGAATCGTTCTCAAGACGTTTGCTCACCTCTGCGCTGATTACAGCTTCCAGGTAGGTATGGCTCTCTCCACAGCTGGATATCTCAGTGTTCACGTTGGCTCTCTTTCTCTCCACAGACGGCTGCTGGGGTACAGGGACACAGTAAATCGTTCTCAAGACGTTCGCTCACCTCTGCGCTGATTACAGCGTCTAGGTAGGTATGACTCTCTCCACAGCTCAATATCTCAGTGTTCACATTGGCTCTCTTTCTCTCCACAGATGGCTGCTAGGATGCAGGGACACAATGAATCGTTCTCAAGACGTTTGCTCACCTCTGCGCTGATTACAGCTTCCAGGTAGGTATGGCTCTCTCCACAGCTGGATATCTCAGTGTTCACGTTGGCTCTCTTTCTCTCCACAGACGACTGCTGGGATACAGGGACACAGTAAATCGTTCTCAAGACGTTCGCTCACCTCTGCGCTGATTACAGCGTCTAGGTAGGTATGACTCTCTCCACAGCTCAATATCTCAGTGTTCAACGTGGGCTCCCTTTCTCTCCACAGCTCTCACAACTCACTCGCTTTCCTGTCAATCAGCAGACGTAACAAGTGACATAGAGACTTACAGGGGTCGCGAGCTTACGCTGGCTAGTTTTTGCAATGCGGCGATTAAGCAATGGTTTGTACTGGGACGCCGGGGGCCAAGACCCTCTCGGCGAACTCGTTGATGAACAGAGGGGCGAGAACCACGCCGGCACACCGGGTCGAACGCTGCCCGTTCCTCGAGACCCGTTGGTCAATCGAAAACTGGACCGGGGCGCCCTTTCGTCGAGACCTCGGGCCAGCGGATCTCTCCTGCCTCTACTCTGTGATGATGAAAGAACACAGGTAAGTTAACAATAATAGGTACAGTACTCACACACACTGCTACTCGCACAGTTCTTCGCCGCCACTCTGTAATTCTGTGGAACTGAAAGCACACTACAGCAGTATTATACAGGGTTTTCTAGCGCCGTTCTTTCCTCTTCACCGTCCCGGGACGAGTGACTGGGAACGGGATTTCGTCAAACAAGACACAGCACTCACACTGCAATACACGGCATTACACAGCACCACTTCAAGTGAAAATTTCCAAAGACTCACCCCACCACGCTCAGTGCACACAATAGACACCCGTCCTCTTCCACATCGCTCTGGGCGAGAAATAGGGAGATGGTAGATGGCCTAGCGTTTGTTTGCTGTCGTTGCTGTAGCTGCTTTCCCACGGAAACCTTCGGCTCACCCACCACGCTGGTCCAGGGGTAGGGCCACTCGATCTCTCTCTTAAGAACAGATCTCTATCTTTCTTCGTCCTAGGTTGTCTTCATGCCAACAGTAACTCAGGCAGCTAGACAGGGCGCTTTCCAGCCACAAACACCACTTTTCCCACAGATATATACTCACAGTGGTAAGTTTTCCCCTCCTTCCGTTTCTCTCAAACAATGTCAGTGTCCGGCTAGTGCTTCACCTTTAAGGTCTTCGATGTCCTCATTTCCATCGATCTATAATCCACGCGTGGAGAGAGAGCAATACAACAATCCGAATATAGCGTATTTAGGCGAGCTCAACTCAGCACTACAATACACACCAACACATCAGTGGATAACATCAGCCAAGACTGTGGTTTAACTTGTCTTTTTATACTCCCCTGGGTGCTGTTCTCCTCCAATCACCCGGCGCTCCTCTTAATAGCTCCCAGCTGTGTGTAGTTTAGCTGATTACAGCGTTCGCGACGCCACCGGATGTCCGGTGTTTGCTCTTTCCGGTCCGGGCGGAAACATCCGGGCGGAACCAAAACTTCCCAATTTTTGGTTCCGCCTCAAAAATCGTCACTCCTGTGACATCCTCCCCCACCAATACATTCTAGTCCCTAGAATGCCTCGGCGTTGTCCACTCCCCGTACCGGGCAGGGGGGCGTCCTCGACTCTCTCGTTGGGAGCGCCTTACGGGTGAATCGAGCTCGGCTGGCCCGGGTACTACCTCTGGTTGTCTCTGGGCCGCCGGGGGCTCAACCGGCTCAGGTGCCAGCTCAGGCTGCATCTGGGCCACTGGGGGTTCGACTGGCTCGGGTGCCACCTCTGGCTGCCTCTGGGCCACTGGGGGTTCGACTGGCTCTGGTGCCACCTCTGGCTGCCTCTGGGCGGCCGGGGGTAGCGCTACCATGGGTCTCCCTGGTACCACAGCCCATCCTTCCAACCAGGGGGCCTCCGGTACTGGCTCGGCGGGCCCTTCTATCACGGCCTCAGGGTAGTTCGGACAAGGGCGAAGCATATTTCGGTGTACCACACGTTCGGGGCCAGGTTTTCCCTCGGGTCGGATGGTGTACACCGGTTGTCCCGGCCTCTGCTGCTTGCAGACCACATAAGGGATAGCCTCCCAGCGGTCGCTTAGCTTACCCTTTCCCTGCCGCCGGTTATCTCTCGCCAGGACCCTCTCACCTGGTAACAGGGGGGCATCTCGGGCAGTCCGATCATACAGCCGTTTGTTCCTTTCTCCTGCCGTCTGTATTCTCCTCGACACCTGTTCATACGCGAAGTGTAAGCGCTGGTGATGGCGCCCCACCCACTCCGTTACACTCACTTCTTCCCGGTCTGCTGCTACCCCCAAGACCAGGTCAGTGGGCATTCGCACGTGCCTGCCGAACATCAGGTAAGTAGGGGCATACCCCGTTGTGCTATGAACACTGTTATTATACGCTTGCAAAAGGTTCGGTAAAGCACTCACCCAATCTCTCTGCTGCTGTTGGTCTAAGGTCCCCAGTAACCCCAATAGGGTCTGATTAAACCTCTCGCAGCCTCCATTTCCCTGGGGATGATACGACGTTGTGTGGGTCTTCGTGCATCCATACAACTGGCACAACTCACGGATTACCTTGGACTCAAAATTCGCCCCTTGGTCGGAGTGCAGGAACTCGGGGCATCCAAACGTCTGAAAAACATGGCGCCATAAGGCTGTGGCGGTGGTATTGGCTGTCTGATCAAGCGTTGGAACTGCCCAGGCGTATTTAGTAAACAGATCGGTGATGACCAGGATGTTTTGATAACGGTCCTGAGGGCGGCCCAGCGTCAGAAAGTCCATGGCCATTATGTGGAGGGGGGCTTTCGCATGGATGGGTACCATCGGTGCTCGGGCCTCTCGTCTAGACTTGAACAACATGCACCGGGGGCAAGCTTGGATTAGGTTGTGCACAGACGCCTCCAGCCCCGGCCAGTAGAAGAATCTACGTAGTAGGGATACGGTTCTCTCCTGTCCCTGGTGTCCCAACTGGTCATGGTAGACTGAGACCAATGCATTTACCTGGTCGGCGGGCACCACAATCTGGCACACCTCTTCTCCCAATTTCGGGTCGCGGGTTTTCCGGCAAAGCACCCCCTCCTGTAGCTCCAGCTTCTCCCACTGTCCCAGTAACTTTCTCCCCGTCTCCGTCTGGGCTAATCTTTCAGCCGGCGTGGGCCGCTGGCCCTGCTCCACCCACACCTTCACTTGGCGCACATCCCGGTCCTGAGCTTGCCTCTCTATCCATCGGCGGGGGTCCCACCCCCAGTTCCCTGGCACGGCCTCCTTCTGGCCTCCTGGTGCTTCCACGACCCCTATCATATAGCCCTCCTCGTGGCTATCCTCCCTTTGATACCCCTGGCGTCTGGGGCTCTTTGCCTCCGGCAATCTTGAAAGGACGTCTGCGTTCGTATGCTCTCGCCCGGGCCGATACTGCAACTTGTAATTGAAGTTGGCCAGCTGAGCCACCCATCGCTGTTCCACAGCCCCCAACTTCGCCGTCTGTAAATGCACTAGAGGGTTATTGTCTGTAATAACCGTTACCTCAGCTCCCCAAAGGTAGTCCTTGAACTTTTCGCTTAAGGCCCACTTCAGGGCCAGCAGTTCCAGTTTAAAGGAACTATAATTGGCATCATTCCTCTCCGCCGGATGGAGGCTTCGGCTCGCATAGGCGATCACCCGCTCAGCTCCTTCTTGTCGTTGGGCCAATACCGCCCCCAGTCCCAGGTTGCTCGCGTCTGTATACAAGACAAAGGGTTTAGAAAAGTCAGCATACGCCAAGATGGGGGCCTGTAACAACTCCTGCTTCAGCCTCTGAAAAGCCCTCTCACAATCATCACCCCAGTTAATAGAGGGCGATCCACAGCCCCGGCTTCGTCCTGTGCCAACCAGCAACTGGTTAAGAGGCTTGGCAATCTTGGAAAAATCTTTAATAAACCGTCTGTAATATCCCACGAACCCTAGAAAGGATCGTACTTGCCTCACAGTGTTCGGCGCATTCCACTCCTTTACGGCGGAGACTTTCTCGGGGTCCACGGCCACCCCCGCTGCACTGACCACATGGCCCAGGAACTTCACTTCTCGCCGCAGCAGGTGGCATTTCTCCGGCTGCAGTTTCAGCCCGTATCTTTCCATGGCTCGAAAGACTTCCTCTAGGTGCCGGAGGTGGGAATCGAAATCTGGGGAATACACAATCACATCATCCAAATATACCAATACAGACTCCATCAACTGACCTCCAAGGCAGCGTTGCATCAAGCGTTGGAAGGTGGCTGGAGCGTTGCAGAGTCCGAAAGGCATCCGGTCCCACTCGAACAATCCGAATGGGGTCGTGAAGGCCGTCTTCTCCCGATCCACCTCGGCTACCTGCACCTGCCAATATCCACTGGCCAGGTCCAAGGTGGAATACCAGGCCGACTGCGTGAGGCTAGCGAGGGAGTCTTCAATCCGTGGTAAAGGGAAAGCATCTTTCTTTGTTACCAGGTTCAGCTTGCGATAGTCTACACAGAACCTCCAGGCTCCCGTCTTCTTTTGTACGAGCACGATGGGGGCCGCCCAGGGGCTGCTACTCTCTCTGACGATGCCCCGGCTCAACATGCCCTGCAGAAGTGTACGTACTTCCGCATATAAGGTAGGTGGGATCGGTCTATACCTCTCCCTGCTGGGCCCCGCATCCCCAGTGGGGATGTGGTGTTCCACCACCCGGGTGCACCCATAGTCCTCATCATGCCTTGCGAACACATGTTGCCACTTCCGAAGGAGTGCCTGCAGTTTCTGTGTCTGTACCTGTCCCAGGTCATCCCCTTGCAGTGACTCACCCGCCAGATGTTTCGGCATACCCCCCCCCTGGCTACTCGCCGGGGCATCCATCTGGGTCAGGGCCACCTCGATCACAGTGGGGCACACCTGACGAAAACTGACGTCCCTTTCTTCTCTCACCTGGTGAGGCGTGACCGTCGTTAGCCGAGCCAGTCGTTGGTGTCGATATAGTTGGACTGCATAGGGGTGCTCATTTCTCACTCTCACAGGGATCCTTCCCCGGTATACCGCCGCTAGTCCCCGTGCTACCTCCACTTGTGGACAATCCGTGTGTGGCTCTACCAACACCCACTCCTCGGGGTTCGCTTCCCGAAGGGGCACTCTTGCCCAGACGATAGCTTCGCTCCTAGGGGGAATAGACAGAGCAAAACGACACATTACTCTTCCCACTTCCTCCCGATCTCTACGCACCTGATTCATTTGGACCCGGCGGCAGTCAGCCACCACGCGCTCCCACTTGGGCCTCTCGGCAGGTGAGATCCTTGGACCAGGCCTAGCCCGGAATATCTCCTCCCAGCACTCAGAAAGGACGTTCATGCCCAATAGGGCTCTGTGGGTGCCTAAACACCTATCCTCCACAATGACCACACCTTTCTGGGGGACGACTACCCCTTGCACTTCTAGATCCGTTAGGCGATAGCCAATGTAGGGGATTTCCAGGCCATTAGCGCCCTTCAATGTCAACCAGGGGGCCTCCGCTCCTTGTACTCCTTCCCGTCCGAATATCTCCTTGGAGAGGCTTTCTGCAAACATCGTTACCTGCGAGCCCGTATCTACCAGGCACTGAATCCACTTGCCACACACTTTTACTTCTGCCACCGGGCTATGCCCGATCATCTGTTGCCTTGAACCGTTCCTTCTTCCCGGGTCTTCTTGAGGGGTCCCGGCCACACGACCCACTGTGGCCGGTCGTCCTAAAAACCCCCTTCAGATGCCCTGCGAGGCCCACACTGACGACTGTAATGCCCGGGCTCACCACAACGATTGCAAATCGGTCGTCCCTGGTCATCCCACTCAAAACGGGGTCGATTATAGCGGTTTGGGCGTCCCGGCGGCTCTCGGCTCCTCTCCGAGTACACCCGCTCTCGGGGTGCCGGCCTTGGCTCCTCCCGCGCCCTACCTTGGCGCAGCTCTCCCAGAAGAGTTTTGGATAATTCTGACATCTGCTCCCGGACATCCTTCAACAGTTCTACTTTTAGAGCCTGCTTCCAATCCGTGCGCTCTGGTGGTGGTGGCACGCTTTCGTTTACCGCTGCACATACTGGGGTCTCACTCACCTCGACCTCATCGCCCTCCAAGGCTAACGCCTCCTTCCTTAGATCTTCAAATGTGAGGTCGGGGTCTCTGCGAAACTGGACCCTCAAACTCTGTCTCACGGGGCCCTCTTTCATCCCCAGGAGGAATTGGTCGCGCAGCAAAGTCTCGCCATCTCCCAATCCATGATCGCGGCGGGCCTGTAGCCGGGTGAACTGCTCTCGCAGTCTCAGGGCAAAAGCTCTAATGGGTTGTCGGGGGCCTTGTTTACTATTGAAGAATTGGGAACGGAGGACAGCTACGGGGGTGTGGTCACCATATTGCTCGGTAAGGAACTGAAATACAGTTTGGGCACTGGCTCGGACAGCTTCAGGGGCGGCCTGTACTTCTCGCCGCGCTTCTCCCTCTAGGGAGTTTAACACGAACTGGAGCCGCTGGGCTACACTAAGGCTTTGCAGGTCGGCTAAATACTCCAACTGGGCCTTCCATTCTGTTAGTCGTATTCCCGACTCTATTCCTCCATACTTTTGGACCCAAGGGCTGCCCATAAAGACAGGCACCGCACGGGGTTGGGCTGCGGGCCCTGCGTTGTCGGTCATTGGGCTAGTCTGGTTACTCAACTCGAGGTGGAGCCCTGCCGACTACGCCAAAATCTGTCACCGGCCAGGGGCTGGCTACTAGTTGTATAAACCACGCCCCTTCTAAACTTCCACCTCGAGGAGGTCCCCAAAACCAACCCAATGACCAGACAACAACGAGCACAAGTAAATATAAAAATGTTCTTTATTGAGTTAAATAATTAAAATATAGGGGGAACTGGGAAAGGGGAAATTAAAACTAATTTCAGGTTCTGCCCTCCAGGGGGGCCACGGCCCAATGAATGACTAAGGGTGGGGGGTCGTACGTGGGGGAACGGGCTCCTGCCTCGGGTTCCCTCTACTCGTGGCGCGCTCCTCTTCCTTCCTGGAGGCAGAATAAAAACACAATGAGTGCTGGTATGGGTCTTTTTCTGTTGTTGTACCTTGACTCGGCGCACAGCGGTGCACCGCCTACTTTCCACAGGTCCTTGCTCGTTGACTCACTCGCCTTCCTTATTCTCTCTCCCTTCTCAGGTTCCAACTAGGACACGAGGACACAGTGAGTCGACTTCACGACGTTCGCTCGCCTCTGCGCTGGTTACAGCTTCTAGATGGGTATGGCTCTCTCCACAGTTCAATATTTCGGTGCTCACGTTGGCTCTCTTTCTCTCCACAGACGACTGCTGGGATACAGGGACACAGTGAATCGTTCTCAAGACGTTCGCTCACCTCTGCGCTGATTACAGCTTCCAGGTAGGTATGGCTCTCTCCACAGCTGGATATCTCAGGGTTCACGTTGGCTCTCTCTTTCTCTTCACAGACGGCTGCTGGGATACAGGGACACAGTAAATCGTTCTCAAGACGTTCGCTCACCTCTGCGCTGATTACAGCTTCTAGGTAGGTATGACTCTCTCCACAGCTCAATATCTCAGTGTTCACATTGGCTCTCTTTCTCTCCACAGATGGCTGCTAGGATACAGGGACACAATGAATCGTTCTCAAGACGTTTGCTCACCTCTGCGCTGATTACAGCTTCCAGGTAGGTATGGCTCTCTCCACAGCTGGATATCTCAGTGTTCACGTTGGCTCTCTTTCTCTCCACAGACGGCTGCTGGGGTACAGGGACACAGTAAATCGTTCTCAAGACGTTCGCTCACCTCTGCGCTGATTACAGCGTCTAGGTAGGTATGACTCTCTCCACAGCTCAATATCTCAGTGTTCACATTGGCTCTCTTTCTCTCCACAGATGGCTGCTAGGATGCAGGGACACAATGAATCGTTCTCAAGACGTTTGCTCACCTCTGCGCTGATTACAGCTTCCAGGTAGGTATGGCTCTCTCCACAGCTGGATATCTCAGTGTTCACGTTGGCTCTCTTTCTCTCCACAGACGACTGCTGGGATACAGGGACACAGTAAATCGTTCTCAAGACGTTCGCTCACCTCTGCGCTGATTACAGCGTCTAGGTAGGTATGACTCTCTCCACAGCTCAATATCTCAGTGTTCAACGTGGGCTCCCTTTCTCTCCACAGCTCTCACAACTCACTCGCTTTCCTGTCAATCAGCAGACGTAACAAGTGACATAGAGACTTACAGGGGTCGCGAGCTTACGCTGGCTAGTTTTTGCAATGCGGCGATTAAGCAATGGTTTGTACTGGGACGCCGGGGGCCAAGACCCTCTCGGCGAACTCGTTGATGAACAGAGGGGCGAGAACCACGCCGGCACACCGGGTCGAACGCTGCCCGTTCCTCGAGACCCGTTGGTCAATCGAAAACTGGACCGGGGCGCCCTTTCGTCGAGACCTCGGGCCAGCGGATCTCTCCTGCCTCTACTCTGTGATGATGAAAGAACACAGGTAAGTTAACAATAATAGGTACAGTACTCACACACACTGCCACTCGCACAGTTCTTCGCCGCCACTCTGTAATTCTGTGGAACTGAAAGCACACTACAGCAGTATTATACAGGGTTTTCTAGCGCCGTTCTTTCCTCTTCACCGTCCCGGGACGAGTGACTGGGAACGGGATTTCGTCAAACAAGACACAGCACTCACACTGCAATACACGGCATTACACAGCACCACTTCAAGTGAAAATTTCCAAAGACTCACCCCACCACGCTCAGTGCACACAATAGACACCCGTCCTCTTCCACATCGCTCTGGGCGAGAAATAGGGAGATGGTAGATGGCCTAGCGTTTGTTTGCTGTCGTTGCTGTAGCTGCTTTCCCACGGAAACCTTCGGCTCACCCACCACGCTGGTCCAGGGGTAGGGCCACTCGATCTCTCTCTTAAGAACAGATCTCTATCTTTCTTCGTCCTAGGTTGTCTTCATGCCAACAGTAACTCAGGCAGCTAGACAGGGCGCTTTCCAGCCACAAACACCACTTTTCCCACAGATATATACTCACAGTGGTAAGTTTTCCCCTCCTTCCGTTTCTCTCAAACAATGTCAGTGTCCGGCTAGTGCTTCACCTTTAAGGTCTTCGATGTCCTCATTTCCATCGATCTATAATCCACGCGTGGAGAGAGAGCAATACAACAATCCGAATATAGCGTATTTAGGCGAGCTCAACTCAGCACTACAATACACACCAACACATCAGTGGATAACATCAGCCAAGACTGTGGTTTAACTTGTCTTTTTATACTCCCCTGGGTGCTGTTCTCCTCCAATCACCCGGCGCTCCTCTTAATAGCTCCCAGCTGTGTGTAGTTTAGCTGATTACAGCGTTCGCGACGCCACCGGATGTCCGGTGTTTGCTCTTTCCGGTCCGGGCGGAAACATCCGGGCGGAACCAAAACTTCCCAATTTTTGGTTCCGCCTCAAAAATCGTCACTCCTGTGACACTTGCGCATGTAATTTAGCTGAACGGGCTAGGTAGGTGCTCTGCGTCTCATATTTAGGAGTTCATCAAACTAAACATTAAAAAACGGATGTTTTTCGACGAGTATAAGTTTTTAAAATGTATTTAAAACAGAGTGGTTATATTGTCTATCTTAAAGTTAAACTACAAAACAGGTAAGCCGTTTTTTTTATTTCGGTGATGAAACGGAAACTATCTGCACCGAACCTATTTCTGCCTGACACGAATGTCTTTCTTGTGATTTAATATCATGGTCAGTCGGTGTTCACTTTCAAATGATAGCAAAGAGATTCCTAAAATAAATAATATCATCCGGTCTTTCTGTATCTAAAGTGAATACAGAGATGATCAAAGTCAAAGCAAGCAAGCAGGTATTTCTGTGCTAAATAATAACGCGTAGTGTCTATAAAATCATTAATTTCAGTGGTTTTCTTGTTATAAATTAAAGTTTAATGAATTGTATATAAAGATTCGTTTTTATCATTTACAGTCACAATCACAAATTATTTGTCATTTCTCATTTGTCGGGTTTGTTTGGTCATGACTGCTTTGACGCGCTATCTCCAAATTAAATAAAAACACTTAATTGTAGGCGGAGTTTCCAAGGCAGGATCACCTTTGTTATTTTTTTAGGTTTAGTTATCAAAATGTATTTTTGTGTGATGTTCTGTAGATCGTGGCTTTAAAATGTTATGAGGAATAATTAAACAAATGTTGCCTTACATTTTACCTTAAAATATATATATATAAATGCATCGTCAGTTTTGTCTTCGTTTATTACTTGAAAGACAGTTTTGGTCACTTTATCAGACAGTTGTTTATGTGTGCTGCTTGTGAAAGAAAATAAAAGTTACCAATTTGTACCTGGTCTGGCCCCCTCCCAACCCATGCACACAAACATAGATGATTCGACTATCGGTCGACTATGGAAAGATTCGAAAATTCTGATTCGAATATGTAAATCCTTAGTCGAGGACACCCCTAATAGGTATTTAATCACACTTTGTATATGTCTTTATTCTTTATACAGTATACTGTATAATTTAACGATTGTGTACATTGTTACATTGTGCTCTTCAGAAAAAAAAATGGTCAAAACTGGTCCCTAGCTGTCACTACAGCAGTACCCTTTCAAAAAGTACATCTAAAAAGTTCACATTAGTACCTATTGGTACCAAAGAGTGCATACTAGTACCTCACAGATAGATACTGGTACCAAATGTATGCATATCTAAAAAGTACATATTGGGAGATTTTTAAAGGGTACTGCTTGGGAACTACCTTTTTAATCTGACAGTGTACTTACCTGCATGTAACATGTAAACAGTGAGTTCAAAATATTAAATGTTTTTTGTTATGTAAGTACACAAAAGTTCAAACACCTGATATAAACTGAGACCCTGTCTTTTAGTACTCTGTATAGTTTGCCTTTCAGCCTTTTCTCTCAACCAAGTCAGACATAATTGAGGCTCAAGATCCCCAGTGTGCTCAATTTGGCACAGTCTGAAATTTAGCACTGAATTCTAATGTTATTTTACACCGGCTGTTGCTGCTGGAATTTCTTAGATCTGTTTAAAAAAGATTTCCCCCTTTTGATCCAAATTTCAGCTGAAGTACGTGGCCTCATATAGTGCACGGATTTCCTCAATAAAAAGAAGTAACAATTTATGCCATTTAATTTTTGAAGACAAGAAATGAAAAGATAATGTGTATGTGAGAGATATACACACAGAGAAAACAGAGTTAAGAGACTGTCAGCAGTTCATAAATGTGCTCCTTTAATAAAGCATTGCCAATATAAGTCTGCAGCTTTGCCTAAACCCTCCCTAGAGCCCATCTTCATTATGACTCCATCTTTGCACTCAAGCACCACTCCAAACCTAATATTGAGCTCATTGCTGGATAAATATCATAACCAGTCTGTTTGGAGAGAAAAATGAAGAAAATGTGTTACACAAATTCAAATTAGGTTTCAGCTGCGGTGAACTTTAGAAGACAAGTATTAAACATGCGTAGAGAAAAGAACAGCGTGAATCCATTGGTTGTTGAGGTAGATTATAGTTGTGTCTTAGCACTGTATATCAAACTCATCGAACAGAGCGGTTGCATTAAGCGAGAGATCTATAGATGCTCTTGTTTTGTTTGTGTATGTACTTGTGAGTACAGAGTAATGATTTCATTAAAGTCGCCATGAAACGGAAGTAGCATTTGCCTTATTTTCCCCGTGGTGACGTATATCCGAATGAAACGGCTTTTGACATGAAATAAGGCAGGGCTGGATTTGAATTTGTCTATCGAGATCTGATTGGATCGTTTGAAGTTGGGTCATGTTGCTAATTGCTAATCGCTGCGATCTTCTCCTGGACCCCGTCCACCTGCCATACTTTTGACCGGAAGTGAAGAGAGATCGTTTTGAGGAGGGGAGGAGATTTGCATTTTTGATTAAAGATTATGAGCACACCGGAATTAAAAAAAAATAATGAAGCTCACAGATAAGTCATTTGTTAATAATACCACAATATTAAAAAAAATATATATAGTTTTTCATTTCAATTTCATTGCGACTTTAACAATTAACAAGTAATGTGAAGGGCAGGTCTTGGGGTCAAATAAGTGATCCCCCCCTTTAAATTTTGCTATATTTATTAGCATGACTGGCCAACATTATGTTGTATTAGGCACGAATTACATTTAATAGAACTATAGAAGAAAGTTGATTTTCATTTTATCAGCCAAAATCATTTATGCTAGCAGTACATTCAAAATCTTTTACAAAATATGTTTTGTTGCTTTTTTTAAAGGCTTACAATATGATAAAATACGTAAGAAAAAAATTGACGAAAAAATTCATTATTTTCACATAATTCAAAGGAGTTTATTTATTCCTCTTATACCACGGTTACCACAAACATTGCTCTGTTACCTATTTTAAAGACATTTGACAGGTTAAGTGTGCAGTTTACAGAAAAATAATCAACACCCATGGAACATATAATTTCAAATAATTCAAAGGACTAAGTTAATTAATCTGCTTATACAAAGGTTTCCACAGACATTGCTCGAGTGGTTATTTAAAGGTATTTGACAGGTCAGGTGTGCGTTTATTGAAGAATAATGCATACCCGTGGAGCATTTCTTAACCAATCAGAAGAAGAAGAAGAATTTTTCTTCTTACAAGTAGGCTACTGCAATGATGATCATTAACTGTATAACATATTTGAAATTAGTGATGCACCGAATGTTCGGCAACCGAATTTATCTGGCTGAAAATGGCAAAAAAAATTAAATTACATTTTCGGTGTTCGGCTGAACAAGTGATAAAGCCGAATACATTTTACAGAACAATGAGGTCTTTGATGACACGATCAAATTAACCAGCGCAGAGTGAGAGACGTGCAAATGCAGCAAACATGTTGGTCAAAGCATTTTAACTCTTTCCCCGCCAATTAACAGAAAACATTTCCCTGCCAATTACGCTTTCCTTGTGAGTTTTACGGTCATCTGTAATTCCGCCATTATCCACTACATTATCCACTCTTATCCAAATTATAAAAAAACTGAAACAAAAAATTATTTTACAACATTTTAAATTCTGTGTATGTTTTGATAATCATCCTGAATCTAATCTTTTACAAAATTCCTTTTTCCAAAATGCAATTATTTCAGCTTTTTGCAAAAAAAAAAAATATTTTTTGAAGAAACCTACCCATATTCAAGAGGTTATAAAAAGAGAAAAAATGAAGATGAGATGAAACATTTTTTCCCCCATTTTGTTTGTTTGTAAGTATAGGGTTTTATCTTTCATTTGATATATTTGTATGTTCATATATTTATTCAAGAACGTTTTCCTGTAAGGCATTTTGTAAAACTTTTGTCAAAATCACAAAAAATGCTGGTGAGCAACTTTAAAAACAAAAAGGCTGGGAGGGAGGGAGTGAGTCAAAGTGTAAGAGAAAGACGCGAAAACATACAGCGCTACAAGTTTCATTTATCATTTAAAATCAAGAGGTCCTAAACACCATGCAGCATTTGAAAAAGACAAAGCAACTGTGATCCTGGATATCTGCTGAATGCACAAGCACGGAGAACAAGAGACTCTAGCTTCTTCATCTCATGTCATAGAAGGACGAAGAGTGTCAGCAGTATGTAATAAAAACTTCATAGAATCACTAAAGTCCCACAATGACAAACACACTTATATTAAACCAGAAATAAAACGTTTATTAACAATAGGCTTTTTGTTAGGCCGCTTTGTTAAGTGTTTTTCCTGTCATCTCCTGTCAATCTTGCCGCCATCTCTCTCTCTCTTTCTCTTTGGTCAAGCTTGACCGTGCACACAGGCGCGCGTCCGCTGCTCAACATACAGTGCTATATAAGCGCTGTAGTAAATTTCTTAAAGCATAGTAATGCATTTTACGCAGGAATAGAAGATCGGATTAATATCTGCTTAGCCAAAACTCATTTATGTGGTTGAATGTAAATGGAACAGTTTAACAGGTTTATCTATAGCTGTCTTATCAGAGAAGTGGCCCTATATTGACTGCTGGAATGTTAAAAATGTCATTGTTAAATAATGGGGAATAAATATAGTAAAAAGGAAATTCTGAAAATATAACTTGTGCAATGGTGAGAAAATTGGCAAAATAATAAGGAAAATTGTTTGGTTGTTCGGTATTTGGCCGAGTTATTATTCGGTTTCAGACAAGAATTTTCCTTTTGGTGTATCCCTATTTGAAATATTTGTGACCCTGGGACCACCCGGTCTTAAATTGCAAAGGTATATTTGTAGCAAAAGCCAAAAATACATTGTTTGAATCAAAATTATATATATATATATTCCATAAAGACATTTTGTTAATTTCCTACCATAAACCTTATTTTTGAGTGAGTGGATGCAGTTGCTTATGACTTTATTTGGATTTTCTCAGTATTTCGATTTGCACCCTCAGATTTCTGATTTACAAAGTTGAATCTCAGCCAGATATTGTCATATCCTAAAAAAACCATAGATGGAAAGCTTGTTTAAATTTACTTATGTATAAATCTAAAAGTAAAAATAAATACCCTCATGACTGGTTTTTTGGTCCAGGGTCACATTTTGTTGCAACCTGCGTTGATATTTAAATCTCATATGTATATCTTGATGTGCTTTCAAATTCATGTATTTTGGCATTTTTAATAAAAACTTAAGATCAATAATCAGCTGTTTTAATTAGCAATCTTTAAAAATAAGTGAATGATGAATCTCAAAATAAAAGCATTTTTTTCCAAATTAAACTGAATGGCCAACCTTTATCCAATTACAATTTTTACAAGAATGATCACAGCATAGATTCAGCATGAACAAATCACATCTGAAACAAGTTAAAAAGGCTTGACAAATTAAACTGGCATGTCAAACGTAATCAGCAAAATCACCACATTAAAGGATTTCCCGTAACCCAGACAATATTTGTTTGATTGCATCACTATTTTTTTTCGTTCATGTACAATCGCTGTCCCATTTCCTCTGGAAAGCAGGTCTGACAGACGGTTGTTATAAATTATATACACGAGTTGAATAGAGGGCAGATTACTGGAAGGCCCATCTCCAATCAGCACATCTATTCGCATCTCATCATGGCATTGTGAGAAAACATCAATAAGAGGAGCAATGGAGGCGCGAGAGGAGCAGTGGAGGTGTTTGTGGAGTCTATTATATTACGCTTGACTATAGGATTCTGTGCTGATTAATATTTGTTCATGTTGTTTTGTCTTTGCTTCAAAAGATGTGAAAATGCTATGAGCAATACATGAGATGCGTATTGTTCAAAAGTCCAAGTATGATCAATGCCATGTTTAATTAGATAGGTATGAAAAACAACTGCTTTCGTTTGCAATTAAGTTTAGAGTTCTCAGGCTAAAGATGGTCAGGCCAAAATATTATTTGTAGTCTACTAAGCACATTTGAGACCCTGGACCACAAAACATAAGTAGCACAGGTATATTTGTAGCAATACATTGTATGGGTCAAAATTATGGATTTTTTTTAGGATATTATAAAAGATCATGTTTCATGAAGATATTTTGTTAATTTTTTAGAGTAAATATATCAAAAAGTCATTATTATTTGTAATATGTGTTGCTAAGGACTTAATATGGACAACTTTAAAGGTGATTTTTCCAATATTTAAATTTTTTGCACATTCAGATTCTAATTTTTTAAATAGCTCTATTTTGCCCAAATATTGTCCCACCCTAACAAACCATTTTTCAGTGGAAAGCTTATTTATTCAGCTTACTGTATATATACATCTTTTTGTGGTCTGTGGTCACATTTTTAATGCTAAATCATTTGTACTAAAGGTCAGATGTCTTTGCTTCTATCCAAGTGGACTAGATGGTTCCTGAAACAAATTTGTATAGACCCAGCTTGATGTCATGAAAATTCAAATAAATTTTACGAATTGGCAAAATCGTATGCATTCGTAAGAAGTTAACTGTGCAAAAAAAACCCAAAAAAAACATTAAAAACAATAACGAACCCCCTGTCCCTAACCCCAACGTCACAGGGGTCAAAGCAAATCGTACAAAAATGTACGAATGTGGTCGTACGAATTAATACGAATCACCCACCTTGTAAAATACGTACAAATTGCAATGAGATAGACCATGAACTTGAATGTGAGATGTCATCAAACCGTTTCAATATAACTTTTACAGTATACATAGTGGGGTCAGTGTCTGTGTGCGTGCATGCATGTGTGTGCATGTGCGTGCATGTGTGTGTGTGTGGACCTGTTTGGGTTGCAAGGGCATAGACATGGATGTCAGGCTTGTAATCCAATCAACCTAAAGAGGCAAATCAAATTATCCAGAGCAGCTAAGAGATGCATCTCTATACAGTGAAAGAGAAAGAAAACAGTCATAACAAGAAGAGTACAGGATATGTGATCAATCTTTATACAAGAGCAATAGACAGAGGGGTCAAGTTAGAAAGAGCAACCCAATTACAAATCAAGAAAATTTGTGCTGAATAAACCCTTCTTATTCTGTAAGACTAAGTCTTATCATGACTGTAACATTGATACAATCAATAATAAATACTGTAATTATTATTGGAAGTTCACTCTCAGAAAAAAAGGTAAAGAAATTATCACTGAGAGTTACTCTTTAAAAAAGAACCTAATATGTACCATTTGTAACTCTGTGGTACCAGCATGCACCTTTTTCTTGCCAGTTGCAGTAGGCCTGCATTAAAAAAATGTATTTGGGATTCAGGTATTTTTCCCAACATGCACTGGGGAATGAATAATTAATAGCTTATAGGTTGCATTGTTTGACTCCTCCCCCTCCCTTCCATGCTTTCTGAAAGAGTCATGAACGTGCCCAACCCCCACTCCCAAATCCTTCTTGTCATTTATTGGCTGGAACACTTTGTTATGTTTTGTGGTGGTAGGTTTGACCACTTTGTTTTTGTTGCAGTTCAGGGCTCGAAATTGCGACTATTTTGGTCGCATATGCGACCAAAATTTAACCTGTGCGACCTTAAAATATATTTGGGAGCATTTGTGCGACTGCCCATTTTGTTGTGTGGGGCGACGTGATTTAGATTGTGATGCTGCGTGCTGCCGACCCAGGTTCAGTGTTCTCTCCAACATTACATAACCAATCAAATTTCACCATTAAGTTCTTACGTTTAATGAAGACTGCAGATTGGCTAATATGAGAGTCAGTCATTCCTTGTTGCCGTGCTACTTGGTACGTAAAGCGCGAAAATGTGAAAGACGAACCGCGAGCATGACGAGAACGAGCCGACTACAGCCAATGTTACTACTGTAATTATGACGACGATCCGGATTCAAATGCGACTCCACCACCGAAAAATAAGACTTGACGTTAAACCTTTCGGAGAGAGTGGCTTAAAGATTACGAGTGTCTCCGCTATGAAAATGGCTCGATGTTACTTACTGTGTTTACTGTAAATCCTGTAAAACGGAGTTGGTGGCGGAATCAAAACATTTTAAGCGCCAGACCTTGATTAAACATGGCGAAAGTGCCAAAAACACAAGTAGTGTCATGACAAATGTGTTCATTATTGATGGAGACACCGACATGTCTGTCAAAGAGTGTTTGATAGTGTATGTGCGCATGCGCTGGTGAATGTACATCCGACAAACATCCTTGTGGTCCATGTTGATGTGGAACATGACAATGATGGTATGTATATATATATATATATATATATATATATATATATATTAGCCTTTTATATTAAGGTCACTTTTGTAATATCCCAATTAATCAGTGTTTTACGTGTTTGCTAGATTTTCTATTGTAATCTTAATCATTTTACCTGTAATTGTTAAATTATGATTGCTATACTATTTCAACAGTATTTGGGGATTCATTTTGGAATCTATGCAGCAAAAAATAAAATAAAATAAATAGAAGACCAAATTTAAATGCTGGCCATGGTGGCGTTTTATTTTTAATAAAATAAATCTATTAACATATACATTGTAGTTTTGGTGCCTTTTAATTTTTGCATGGATGCGCCTAAATTTTTGCTGGTGCTCCTAACTTTTTAAAGTTGGGAGCACCAGTGCTACCAAATAAAAAAGTTACTTTTGAGCCCTGCAGTTTGTAGAGCCTGGGCTGTCTACAAAGACCGTGTTTTTTTTACAGTGTGTTTAGGGGACAGGCACCTAGCAGATAGTGAGGAAATGTTTACAGTATGAAACAAAAAATGTTTTATGGCCTTAAAGGCGTGAATTCCCTTAGAGCATCTTTAATAGTTTAAGACAACAAGCACTATGCTCTCCATTAAAGTATCTCATTTTAAAAAGATGCCTTTAAAGATTAAAAATCATGTAAAATCATGTAAATAAATAAAATAATTTGCTCTAAAAGCCCTGAAAGCATCATCAGAGAGATACTTATAGAAAATTATTAAAATGATTACAGCTTTTAAACGAAAGCTTCTTGACATTTTAAGTTCAGCCAAGACATTTATTTAAAACATCCGGCTTATATGCAGAAGAAGGTTAGACAGCCTTACCTCCATCCCCATCTACCTCACAAACAAAAGGAAGTAAATTGGCTGCTAAAGGAGAAGTAAATTAATCTCCAGTTTATTTTAATAAGCCCTCACTAACTGAAGACCCATGTGCACCCTGTCAGCGTGTCTTCCTGCTGTCTGCCTTAACTGCCTCTGAAACCACAATCAGCCCTTCTGGAACTGAAAGCTTTAGGATAAAGACAGTGAAACTAATTTCTTCCAGTAGCTCAGGGGAGGCGTGTGTGCGAGTGTGTGTGACTGCCGCTGTCGAATGTCTGCAGGTGCACAGGGTACGAGCGAGCCTCTATTGAGGGTTGTCTTTTATAGAAGCATGAATATCAAGATGTGAATATGAATTTTGAATGGGGGTGAACATAGCAGATTTTTGTGTAATGAAGTCTCTCTTTCTTACTTTCTTTCACAAGCTGATTGATCTTAGGCATATTAGTCTTTCATAGATTGCAATGAATAGATCTTTCTTTAAGAATTTTGCACGGGAAATCAGCAAGCTTGTTCTATCCGACTGCGTGCAAGAATTCTGTTTCGTGCAAAGCAGAGGCGAGACCGAAAGACCTTCTTAAAATTGTGCATTTGAAAGGCCTTGAAAAACGTTTAGCGTTTCTTTTGTGTGTACGTTTGTGTAAGCGTTTGATGACTTGACAATGACTTTGACCAGCTTAAACCGTGAAAATCGGATTGATATTTTTTTTAAGGAGCAAATGAGTCGCTGTCCATGGTGCTGAACCAGACATTATGAGCTTTCTAGATGTTTTTTACATTGCAGTATCACAGTCATGGGATTGGCTCATAGGAGGACGTTCAAATGTGTGTTAAATGTACTTTACACTTACACAAAATGTCTTTGACAACTGGGTGCATACAGCTATAGCACACCGGGTGTAATATTCCTTAAAGCATTGCTGTTCACTTCAAATTTTCCAATTCAGCTTTAAATAAATTGTGTAGATGCTAGCATACTGATATACTGTATTATGATTTAAAAAGAATAATATCTTGCATGCTGCATTGTTGTATTTTTTACACAGCAATACACTGTGTTGTTTTACAACAGTCTCTTGCCATCTCAAATTAGGAAATATAGTGCCTTGAATACACTTTCCAGGGTTTTCTTAGTTCACACTTCCCCTGATAGTAACATTAAGATGCTCCCTAGATGCATTGCGAGCGTATGTGCAATTCAACAAACCTGCTGTATTTGTTTTACTACACATCGTGCAAAGTAACACCTCTATTTTTCACTGTCTTGTCTACCTTTGAGGTTTACCAGGTCCATTTAATTGTATCATGAGGTAACCCATCATAAATATAACATACAATAAAATAAAAATAAAAGTGACAAACAATATACCGTATGGGAAGACTGCAGCTTCTATAAAGCAATGACTGTTAGCTGAAAAAAATAAAGATGCTATTGTGAGCAGGGATTAGGAATTCAGCTGATGAATATTTAGCAGAATTTCATGTCTTTGATATTTCTTTCCATTGCTGGGCTTGTATGTTTTAATTGGGATCTGCTTTGAATATTCATAGCGTTGCTTTTTTTCTCGAATTAATAGGATGGTATACATAGCACAATCCTTTTCAGGAGTACAACTGTATAGTGAGGTATGTTTATGCACAGGAAGTCTATAGTCTTTGATTCAAACCAACATTAATCAGCAAAAAGTGGTTTTGAAACCCGAGTAACCTATAACCTATATATATAAACCTGCAGAATTCTGCAGTCGGACAAATGCCTTTGCTGTTAGTAGGACCATCACTTCAAATTCAAGAAGCTGAAGGAAAAATAGATTGGTGGTCTCCATTACCTTTCCATGCTATCAGAAATCCTATTAGAACCTTATTGGGTCCATTTGAGAACTGCTGGCACAAAGGGGCATGTGGATCCCCCTTATCGCAGGACTTAGGACAATGGCCCTAGCTGTTGGCCTCCTGTGAAGTCACTCTACTATACAAAACAGACTATCTTTTCTCTCGCACATGCATGCAGATGAGGGCAGCAAGCTTACAATACTCCTGCCATTGATAGTCATGTTCAGAGCTCATATTGGGCTTTGTGATGGATAGAGTAGCAGAATTAAAGTTCACTGGAGTGAAGGGGAGAGGACCCAGCATGCCCAACTCTGGGCCAAATCAGGCACAATTCATTAGCTTCAAACAAGCTCAAATACATCAAAATCCAACATATTCTGGGGACAAATACACACACAGTAAAAAATCTTTGCTGCCTTGCTTTTTTTGTTGAATCAACTCATATTTACAAGTCATGTCAACTTACTATTATTTATCTTAACTAGAGATGAGTTGTTATAACTACAGATGAGTAGAGAAAGCAGATGATATAATATAGTTGAAAAAAGTCAGCTTCATTCAAGTTGTAGCAACTCATCTCTCGTAAACAACATATTTAAAGTTTAATTATTAGTGATTTGGGGAATTTTTGGCATGTTATTATTATTTTTTAACTATAGTATTTTTTATTATTATTTTAGCTTAGTTTAGTTTTCTTGTAAGTTATAGAGCACCTATTGTACAATTCACGTTTTTACATTTCGTTTGGTGTGCAAGTGTGTATTAGTACATGTTAACCTTATGCAAAAGGTACATACCCCAAAGTAAACGATGACGCGAGTTATCGTCTCCAACGTAAATCTCTTTTCTTGGACTACAACAAACACACGGATTTTAGGCAACAGTTTACTTCCTGGGATTGGTGATGTAGACGAGATCGACATTATCATAATTCCTCTCGCTTCGGACTTAAGGAGTTAACTCCTGTTAGCAACCGAATCTTTCATCAAACATGTTAAGGAGCGTCACATGTCCGGCTGACGCCAGAGGTATTCAGGCCAATCACAACGTACAGATTAGCTGGCCAATCAGGGTGCTTTTCAAATCTGTGCCTTTCAGGAAGAGATTGAAATCTGGAGCTACAAACATGTATGGTATATGGAACATAATTTTCTTTTAACCATAAACCACGCAAACACAATATACCAAATACACAAACAACATTGTTTTTAGCAATGAAATAGGTGCAGTTTAATAATTTTAGTGCTCAAACTTATTTTATTGCCTCAATTTTATAAATTTTAAATGTATATTTAGGCCTGTGTTTTATTTAATTTCAAGTAACATACATGTTAATTATTTTAATATTTTAACCCATAGTTTCAGAGACAAGGCTTAAGGCTAGTCTTAGGCTAAAACACATGTTTGAGCTGTCTCAACTGAAATTAACTTGACCTTAAAACAAGCCTGTGCCATTGATTTGTCTCAAGATACCTACCAAGAATATAGGCATGTTTAATAAAGATGCTTAAACATCTTAATTAAACTAAGGCCCAGCCCTGGCTTTAGCTTAGACCTTGTCTGTGAAACCAGGCCTTAGTTTTAGTTACCAATAATATCCCTAGGTTTATCCTAGTCCCAGATTCAAATGTGTGTTTGAGCATCCCTAATTTAAAAACACCTTGACTGACATATCTCAACATATATCAGTGCCATTGTTTTGTCTCAAGATGCACACCAGTATTGTTTTTTTTGTAAGGTATGTTTGTGAAAACTACTTAAATGTCATAATATAACTAAGGCCTAGTCCTGGATTAATCTAAACCCTATCTTGGAAACCACCCCTCTGTCATTTACTCAATCAGTTCATCAACAAAACCTCATTGTCATTATTGTTAACAGGTAACATTGCCAAACAGTCATTTACTAGTAGTAGTACCAACATTGATAATGTAGTAAAAAATGCAAATAAATAATCTTCTGAGATATACCACTGCAGAAGGCAGCAGATAAAATGTGCATGTGTGTGTTGATATCTTTCTCGTTTCATTTAGTTGAACCCTCTACCTGTGGTGGAAAGTTATACCGAAAGAGAGATAGAGACAGTTTATAAATGTGTGTGCAACGGAGTGAGAGTAAAAGATGAAAAGAAACTGGTAATTGGACTGGGAGTTCAAGACAGGTTGACACATCCAACCAGAGGAATCCATTTTGCATACCGCTGGCAGCATCACGGGTCCACACACACACACACACACACACACACACACACACACACACACACACACACACACACACACACACACACACACATGTTCTCCATGTTCATCTCTATCTTTCTCTGTAGCGATCTCAAAAGTGATTCATGAGACCAAATCTTCCATTAGCTATGAATTATGATCAAGTCTACTCCTGTCGTCGCTAATCACTCACACCAAACTCACATGATCAGACATCACACTAACATCTGCCTTTTAGCAGGACGATAGGTCCTTTAACACACATTTACCAAAAAGTATTAAAGTACTTCCCATGTCATTAAAACTGGTATTGAGAAGGAGTTCGGAAGTAATAATTTTAATTATTTGATGTATTGTACAACATGCTGTAACTGTAAAACAATTAAAAAAGAATTTTACTTGCTCTGTTATTTAAATAATATAAAGCCCTGTTAAAACAATCCACATTTACCTAAATGCCTGTAAAACTTCTTTACGGTTGCCCTTTAAAAAGTCAATAAGACCATGGTTAATGAGACAGAGACCTGTACAAAGACAATGGGCCCTATTTTAACGATCTGAAACGCAAGTGCGAAGCGCAACGCCCAAGTGACTTTGTGGGCGGATCTTGGGCGCTGTTGCTATTTTCCCGGCGGGAGAAAAAACTCTTGCACCAGGTGCAAATCAATAAGGGGCTGGTCTGAAGTAGGTTCATTATTCATAGGTGTGGTTTGGGCGTAACGTCAAATAAACCAATCAGAACGCTATCCAACATTCCCTTTAAACGCAAGGGCGCAAGTTCCATGGCGGGTTGCTATTATTATGACGGATTTACCAGGCGCACGCCAGGAGCGGTTCACAGCCGAGGAGATCGACGTTCTTGTAAGAACAGTCAAAGACAGAGAAGTTGTTTTGTATGGGGATAGGAGAAAGCCGCCCAAATCAGCGTAGGTTAAACAGGCGTGAGAGGAAATAGCCACAATTGTCTCATCAGCTGGCATCCCCATCGTTGCGCCAAGCGCTACAATGATGTCAGGAGACGGGGGAATCCCAAGCTTGCCTGCATAAATCGGGAACGCCGTGTAACGGGAGGTGGATCTGCCTCTACACAGACGCCAGCAGAGGACATCACTGCGTCCACCCTCACCGCTAAAAGGGTTTGGGGGCTTTGAAATTGGAACCAAGAAACGCAAGCAAGGTCCAACCCCAAAGTACTCTTACAAATCAAGTTCATATACATTAAGGTTTCTTATGAAAACATTTTAATTATTATTTACATAAAATAAACATAATACAGCCACACAACAAACATATGAAAATATTTTAATCGTTATTTGCATGAGAATTTTTTAACACAGCCACACAATAAATAAAAACGATCACCACAATGCTCACCACCATGATTTCCCTTATCTCATGTGTTAATATTTTTTATTGTAACAATTTATGATTTGCAAAAATAACTGTTGCGTCTGTGTAGATTAGATAAGAAAAGTGTGTGCGCCTTGTGCACGCTATACATTATGGTCAAGCATGCGCCCTTAAAATAGCATAATGAACAACGCGCAACGCGCCACTGACTTTAGACTAGTTTTTTTGGTCAATGGGGCAATTGTTTTTTTTAAACTGCAAAATAGCATCAGTGATGGTTTGCGCCGGAACACGCCTCCTTTTTTGCGCTGAACCGCCCAGGGAGCGCAAGTTCATTCCCTAGTTTGCCAACGTGCGTCTGTGGAGGGAAAAAATACGAATGATACATATGTCACTGACAAAGTCAATTGTGCTAGGTGCAAGATAGGGCCCTATGGTTACTGAAAACTATACAGTTCATATTCAACAACAGCAGCAGCACAGCGCAAAGGTTTCAGGTTCGATTCCCAGGGATCACATTTACGCTTTGTATAAAAGCGTCTGCCAAATGCATAAATGTTACATTTTAAAAATGTTAAATGCGCATATGCAGCTACGGATACGAAGGCCAGGGGGTTCGTTGGCCATCTGTGATTAGATTGTCAAAGTCAACATCAGTTCCAATTAAACGCTCTTAGCTTTTGAGATGCATGCTGAGACCCGTACACTCTCGTACAGTATGCGAGTCATTGAAATTGACAGGTAAGTAATTGCATGTGTGTAGCATGCAGAGAGGTAATTAAGTGTGTGTGTGTTGTGCAGGAGACGAGTGTGTAAAAGCTCTGGAATCTGGCTGGGTGGGATGATATAAACACCATCCCCAGATGGGAACTCTGGGTCTTGTGCCGCCATGTAAGGGAAGCTAATAAGTGTAGCACATGTGGCCATCTTTAGCAGCGCACACCTCTTACGTTTTGCAGTTCAACCCCCAACATATGCTGCCAAGAGATGTGCAAACACGTTCGCTTATTGACTTTCTGCCTCTGACAAGGAGCTGTGTGTTAAAAGCACATCCATCTTCTATTAAATGAGCACATGCGTATAGATGTAGTGTAAATCTATATCAGAGCTCTGCAGCTGTAATATTTACATGAAGTAGTAAGTCAAAGCGACTTACTTTGCATTCAAGGTATTCATTTAAGGACTATGTGTGTTTCTTGTGAATTGAAACCAGAACCTTGGCGTTGCGAGTACCACTCCACACCAGTTTTAGTAACAGATGCTTGTAGCTCAGAATGACTGTAATCGGCAAACTGGGGCTTCTGAACGGAGTCTGTTAAAAGATTTATCATAATTTATGTCTCCCTGCAGTCTGCACTTGATACACTAAATGTTATGTACTGTATGGCGCTCGGTCTCTTTCTCTCGTCCCCTTTCTCTCACATTCTCTTCGGTTTCTGTCACTTCTCCTGATGCATATTTTATAACACAATTGTAATTTTGAATGAGGATTGTGATGAATTATGAATAGTCAATGGGTGTGTAATAGCTCAGTGTTTTGTTTGTGCGTGGTGCCATTATTGCCCGGTGTCCTTTTTGCAGCCCCTCATGCGGCGAGCCCTTAAATTTCTCAAAGAGAAATAAGATGATAATCTCATCATTCTCATGGTTTGGAAAGTATGATTGATAGGGTTTCTCATAATTTTAAGCTTTTGGTTTCAACTTCTTTGCTAAGCATAACTTACAAGCCTGGATGAAATGGACTGATTCATTTACCTTAAATACACTTTAATCTGAAAGTTTATACTTAATTGCATGCCTGAGATTGCTTTCTGTCAATAAATAAAGATAATATTATTACTTTTACATTTTTTTTTTGATTATAATGGGGGTTTTCAGGATAATAAAGTGTCCAACATGACAGCTTTTATTCACTGTCAACCTGAAGTTGAAGATATCGGTTACATAATTTTTTTAAAAGTTTTGAAATTCACAGATTTTAGGATGGTATGTTACCCTTAAATATTTTATTTACTTTTTTTAAACGAATCCATCTTTCCCATAGCTTCAAGTTCGCGTAACTTAAATAAATAAACAAGTACAGTACAAATATAAACTTTTATGTTAGTAAACACATATTTTTCTTTCACAATATTTTTTTAAGTCAAACACTTTGACTTAAACTGAGCAAGAAGGGACCGTTCTCAGTACTTGGCATTAGCACAATTGCTCATTGAGTGACAACAGATATCATGATTCTTCATCTCTACATTCTTAAAATTGATGTGTTATACGGTACAACACATTTTGTATCTAGTAAAGGACAACACATTTAATGTGTTATCCTTAACTAGACAGATCTCTGTGTTAATATTGAAACAACACATTTTGTGTTGTCCCTTATATGTATTTGGACACAAAATCAACACAAAATGGGCCCTATTTTAACAATCTAAGGGCATGGTCTAAAGGGCACAGTGCACAGTCTAAATGAGCGTGTCTGAATGCACTTTTGCTAATTTAAGGATAGGAAAAATGGTTTGTGTGCCTAGCACACAGTCTAAAAGGGTTTTTCCTATTTTCGTAATGAGTAATGGGTGTATTTTGGGCATAACGTGCAATAAACCAATGAGAGTTTCATCTCTTATCCCCTTTAAAAGCTGGTTGCACTTGCACCATGCCAATTCCTTATTTAGATGGCAGAATTTGTAAACTGAAAAACTAAGTGGAGGAAGAAGACCGCCAGTTTAAAATTGCTGTTAAAAATTTGCGTTGTTTTTATTTGTGTTGAAATAACATTTTTTTGTATTACAACCTTTGTAAGACTTAACACCCTAAACACAAATATTGTAAACTCTGCTAAATCTTTAACATAAATGAACATTATAAACATCAAACACAATTTTCATCTTTTTCTTAAAGGCACACCGCAAAACTTTTTGGCCACTAGGGGGAGCTAGACATGTATTTTTACGCCTAGCGCCCCTAGAGGCCACAAGCGCCGCAGCACTGTCGCAAAGAAAAAGAACTGGCCAACCTTAAAACTTAAAACTAAACTAAAAACTAAACCTTTAAAAAAAAAAAAGATCAACATTTTGAGGCATCAGGGAGAAACGCAGTCATGTTACAACTTTCTGATGAGGAACTCGTGGCAGTAGCCATTTCCCAATCTGAAGGTTGCTGCCTCCGGAAGTCGTATTTCTAAGCTGCATACGTCATCAAGACTGTCTTATTTCACAATATTAACAATTATAAAGTTGACTATTATACTTAGTTTATCGTAAATTGTTGCAGTATGCTTATGATTTGGGAATGTAATGCTCAGTTTACCTTAATAAACCAGGCTTGATGACGTTTGCAGCCTGCATATTTTATCTCCGGAGGCTGCAGCCTTCCAATTGAGAAACTACCAGAAGTATTTCCTTGCCTTTTTCGAAACAAATATTGTTGCATCGTCCCTCTCTCCCTCGCCACCAGGATTTTCCGCAATGGGGTTCGCAGAACGCAGAACACAGCAAATGAGGAAAAGAGAAGAGAGAAACGCTCGGATCTGATTGGTGAATGAATAGGGTTTGGTTTTACACTGTGTGAGTTTGAGCAAGTTTAACTGCTATATCATCCTAGATTGTAATGTAAATACCATAGACAGTAAAAGAAAGGAAAATATGTGAACACGTGAATGCAGCATCTGAATACAGAAACTATATGCAAGATAATCGCCGTCATTTATAAAGAAGATCGCATTTATGTATGAATAAAGATGAGTTTATATAAAAAATTGCCTTAAAGGAGAATCGAACCCGGGTAACCCATGTCATAGGCCTTGACACTAACACATTGCCACAGAGTCATATAATAGAAGATGCTTTCTACACTCGTTAAGTAGCCTCCAGCAAAATTCACGTCAAAAACAAAATGTGTTGAGGAAGTGGAGGAAGTGACGTATCCAATAAAGCAGTCGAATTTTGTAGTTTTTTTGTGCTCTGGTTACTACCCGAAACCCTAAGTTTAAAGTACGAGTAAAAGCGATACAGACCCCGTCAGGCTATGGTAGACATTTAAAGTCGATGTACTATCACAAGGGTCTTGAAAATTTATTATGAAGGTTGAAAAATTACATGGTGTCGCTTTAATTGAAAAACCAGCCTGATCTCACTTAAATTCATACCTATTGTTTTACAAATTTACTAATTTATATTAATTCGTACGAAGTAACCCCGCCTCTAACCCCCGCCTGAAACTCAACATCACAGGAGTGAAAGCAAATGTACAAAACATACAAAGGTGGTAGTACAAATGAATACGAATTAGCCACCTCACAAAATACATAAAATTTGCCATGAGGTTGTGTTGAAAATCGCAGGTTCAAAGCATGTTGGGAACTGGAAATGCTTCACCCAGTTTCACTAATGTTACTTTAACACAACAAAAATCAATCATGTTGTCCCAACTCAAAAGGATGAAGCTAGTTAATTGGACAAGCAATGGCAAACTTAAAACATGTATTAAATTAACCTCTTTTGTGCTTAATCAGCAAAAAGTTCAGTTTAATCAATCAATTAAAATGTTAAATATATTAAAGTTTACACTACTTAAAGGAACAGTATGTAAGAAATTTATATCAATTATATATCATAAAATGACCTGGATATGTCACTAGACATTAAGAAATCATTTTCATTTCAAATACTTATATCACTGACAACAGTGGTCTGGCCAGGATATTGTCAATTAAAAAGTGGAGTTGCAGCCCTCAACTGATGTTTATGTTGTCATGTTGTGTATTGGCCACCAGTTGTGTGATTGCAGTACCAATTTTGGCCACAATCCTACATACTGTTCCTTTAAGCTATTTTCTTACTTTAAGCATTTGGGTTAACAGAGATTTTGGGCTACTACTGTAATATGAATGGGTTCTTCTTTATGATTTTAAAAAATATACTTTTTTAAAATCACTGATTGTATCTTTAAAAAACTTTTATACAACAATACCAAAACTTGTATAGATTTTGGTCAAAACATTAATGCAACTGACTGGTCATTTCATATCTCAATAACACATGACACAGCATATTGGTTTTCTACTGTTGTGATATTTTCTATTTATTTTAGCCTGCGGCACCAGGGCTTTTGTGTTACAGTGTTATATAAACATGACTTTCAGGCTCGGAGGGGTCACAGGTACGAGACAATTACATTGAAAAAGCCAGTTTGAGTTTATGAACCACCTCCTTCTCAGTCAGTCTGAGGGAAACCCCTATTGTGTCAATTATCAGAATAACACAGAAATGAACTCTGACCCTGGACATCACATTATTTCGTACCCTGCTGTCGCATTGACACGGGTGCAAGAGAGCACCCAATAGAATCTTCCTGTTAACATTTGTTGACAAGACAGATGGGAAATAATTTGGAGACGGACAAAAGTGTCAATTCATCTCGTGGTTTAATGGTGCGGAAAATGATACTGCCGTGCATGGGGAGACCGAAACAGTTTTGAAATGATAAATATCCGTTGTTTGTTAGCATAGATGGATAATTAATTGAAATAAATCTTATTTACTTCCGGAGCTGTTTAGAAGTTTCGCGCGTAAGAGCGCTCGATCTGTATTCATTACCCAAAATCTGTTTGGTTACGGGCGTGAGGGATTTGGCAAGCCGATTGTCGGTACTCAATTATATAGTATATAATAACCAGAATCTACAACAAAGGACGAATGAATAAACTGGCAGGTCTATGATGAAAAACCTCCGGAAGTAAAAAGTAAATACCGTCTGAGATTGAATTACAGTATCACAGTGTACATTGTTTTTTTTTGTTGAGCATGGAGCTCGGCACATACCGGTTATTGTGTAAACATGACTTGCTGATGGGGGGGCCGTCAAGACTGACAGGTGTTGACGGGAGCTTCCTCATGTTTGATTGGTTGTCTCTGGGGTCCTGTAGAGCCTCAGTGTCCCTGGGTGGAGAGATGGTCATACATCATGCTGCCAACAGACATATTCCCGGTGCTATCACACCTCAAATGTGTTTGTGTGTGTGTGCGTGTGGTGGGCAACTTTATTTGGGATATCAGGGAGTGAGCCAATGGAATAACTGCCGTCTTACGTTTTACCATCACTAAAATGATGTGAGGGGGTGGGGTAATGTAACAGGAAGTAGATGGGGCAGGGTCGGTCAAGATTGAAAAGTGGAAAGGAACTTAACAAGAGAAGTGTAATCTCTTCCCATGAGGAATTCTGTTATTTTTCAGGGTCACTACCAATCAAGAGGAAATGGGCAGAGGTCATTGCCATGGAGAGTACTTGAGTCGGCCCATAAATAAACTGAAGCGGGAAGCATCACTGATTCACGACATAAAACATGATGGCGTGCAAACACATTGCCTGTCACACTGCCAAAATATGTTGTATTAGACATTTTATATATTTTAAAGAATAACATTTATTTTTTACATTGAAAAGAAAATATACCTGTGTAGTTTTGCATGCTCTCGTACTATTTAAAAAAAATATTTATTTATTTTTATAATATTTCATTTAAAAATACCTTTTTCTGCATAAAAAAAATAAAAACTCATAATTTGAACACAAATTGGTTCATTAACTGTTTTATTTTGTAGCAAATGTTTTTATGAGTTTAAGTAAATGATTTACCATAAGGGTCCTTAGTATTGTTTATTTTTCATCTTTCATAATTTAAATAACTGTCATAACAAATTGACTTATCTACTCATGCAATTAAAGCAATGTGGGTGGAAAATGTATTAACACATTAAATCTGCAATTTTCTCATTCAGCTCCCATTAGATAAAACCAAGCCCTGCCCTACATATATCTTACTGAATATATCGGAAACATCTCTTAAAATTTGGCATAAAAAAGAATAATTTGCCATGGCTGTTACACTGTGGATAAGGGGATTACAGTAATACTCCACCAAAATATCAAAATTACCTCATGATTTACTCACCCTCAAGCAATGCAAGATATACATGTCCATCATCTTTATAAAGTTTGAAATATTTATATTTTTCTTAAAAATCCCATCAATTATTCCCAGAACACCTTTATTATCCCTTGAAGCTTTGTGGATTACGTCTTTTTGGGGTTTAAAGTCAGAATTTGAGACATATGTATCTCCGATTGCTCGAGGGTGAGTACATCATTGGGCAATTTTGATATTTGGCTGGAGTATCATTATTTGTAGTGTTTTGAATTTACAACCCCAAAACAGAAAAAGTTGGGATGCTGTCGAAATTGTGAGTAAAAAAGTAATGGAATAATTTACAAATCTCATAAACTTATATTTTATTCACAGTAGAATATAGATAACATATCAAATGTTGAAAGTGAGATATTTTGAAATGTCATGCCAAATATTGGCTCATTTTGGATTTCATGAGAGCTACACATTCCAAAAAAAGTTGGGACAGGTAGCAATAAGAGGCCAGAAAATTTAAATATACATATAAGGAACAGTTGAAAGACCAATTTGCAACTTATTAGGTCAATTGGCAACATGATTGGGTATAAAAAGAGCCTCTCAGAGTGGCAGTGTCTCTCAGAGGTCAAGATGGGCAAAGATTCATCAATTCCCCCAATGCTGCAGCGAAAAAAAGTTTTCTGATTTTCTCAGAGAAAAACGGCAATGAGATTGAAGTTATCATCATCTACAGTGCATAATATCATCCAAAGGTTTGGAGAATCTGCAACAATCTCTGTGCGTAAGGGTCAAGGTCGGAAAACCATACTGGATGCCCGTGATCTTCGGGCTCTTAGACGACACTGCATCACATACAGGAATGCTACTGTAATGGAAATCACAACATGGGCTCAGGAATACTTCCAGAAAACATTGTCAGTGAACACAATCCACCGTGTCAATCGCCGTTGCCAGCTAAAACTCTATAGGTCAAAAAGAAGCCATATCTAAACATGATCCAGAAGCGCATGCGTTTTCTCTGGGCAAGGCTCATTTAAAATGGACTTTGGCAAAGTGAAAAACTGTTCTGTGGTCCAACGAATCAAAATTTGAAGCTCTTTTTGGAAAAATGAGACGTCATTTCATCCGGACTAAAGAGGACAATGACAACCCAAGTTGTTATTAGCGCTCAGATCAGAAACCTGCATCTCCGATGGTATGAGGTTGCATGAGTGCATGTGGCATGGGCATGGGCAGCTTACACATCTGGAAAGGTGTCATCAATGCTGAAAGGTTTATCCAAGTTCTAGATACATATGATCCCATTCAGACGTCGTCTCTTTCAGGGAAGACCTTGCATTTTCCAACATGACAATGCCAGACCACATACTGCATCAATTACAACATCATGGCTGCGTAGAAGAAGGATCTGAGTACTGAAATGACCAGCCTGCAGTCCAGATCTTTCACCCATAGAAAACATTCAGCGCATCATAAAGAGGAAGATGCGACAAAGAAGACCTAAGACAGTTAAGCAACTAGAAGTCTGTATTAGACAAGAATAGGACAACATTCCTATTCCTAAACATTGGTCCTCCTCCAGCTGTTCCTTATATATGTACATTTAACTTTTCTGCCCTCTTATTGCTACCTGTCCCAACTTTTTTTGGAATGTGTAGCTCTCATGAAATCCAAAATGAGCCAATATTTGGCATGACATTTCAAAATATCTCACTTTCAACATTTAATTTGTTATCTATATTCTACTGTGAATAAAATATAAGTTTATGAGATTTGTAAATTATTCCATTCCTTTTTTACTCACAATTTCTACTGTGTCCCAACTTTTTCTGTTTTGGGGTTGTATTATTTTTTTCATTTT
The DNA here is from genome assembly GCA_025389145.1 of Misgurnus mizolepis. Lineage (NCBI taxonomy): Eukaryota > Metazoa > Chordata > Actinopteri > Cypriniformes > Cobitidae > Misgurnus > Misgurnus mizolepis. Next base: position 23,443,658 of record JAIFKI010000019.1, on the reverse strand, counting down.
ACTTGTTAAAGAATAGTACAAAATAGTCTGTATTGGTTTCTAGCAGGTCTCGATGAACATTTCATTATTTAGTTGTAGATGGCTCACTCTCGGTGGACCGGAGGATGAACTGTGTGCCCAACATCTGACTGGCTGCACCTGAATGGGTTTAGAGAGCCTGTTCATTTGAACAACTAATATATCATGTCAACACAGCTGTCCTGCCACATATGTAGGGGAAGTGAGGGCATACGTGGCGGTCTGCACCATCTAATTAGAACCTGAACCTATCCAAAGGAGGTCAAAACAAAAGGTCGGGTGGGGGATTAAATGTATGAGTTGTTATACCATAGATCTACAAAAAAGCTTTAACCAGCCTGGGGAGGTTGGTCTGTGGTTTAGAGAGGTTTTATATTTTTCAGTTGGTCAGTCTATAGGGAAAAGCAAAAGAGACCAGCTTAAATATATGAAGAGTTACAAAATGAGTTAACTAAGTTTTTTTATGTTGCATTCCAATTCTGATTGCATTGCAAGAATATACAATGCGGCAAGATTAGATAACTAGATAGTCTTTGGTACAGTAGACACAAATTCATTTCATAACATTTTAGATTTATGCATTTGGCATATGCTTGCATCCAAAGTGACTTACAGTGCATACAAGGTATACATTTTTTAATCGAAATGATCTTTGTATTGCTAACACAATGCTCTGCTAAATAGGTTAGGGTTACAGTATATGGGTACCTGTCAGGAACCACAAAAGTCAGGAATCCCAATGCAGAGGTTTTTAATGAGTTACACAATGGCAGGTATGTATAGGAGAATAACACTCAATGTCTTCATGAAAAATGTGAATGTGTGTGGCAAAACACTCTGTGTCGTCAGGTACAGGCAAGCCCTCGAAGAGAGAAACCCAGCAGGGCTGTAGGACATCCACCCTCCGTCCACACTCGAAACAACCCGACACAGGGCAGAGAGAGAGTTCCAGGCGGGGCACAGCGAGAGAGAGAGAGAGGCGGTCCGAGTCTTCAGCAGAGAATGTGCTGGACAGCGCACAGCAGGAGTCCGAGTCTTATGCAGGATTACGCGCAGAGCGCACTGCAGCTGGACAGCGCTAGATGTAGACGAGTGCTCAGAGAATCCACGGACAGAGAGTTAACAGAGGCTTGGCGGGGACACACCACTCGGGAGAGACTGACAGCGGGGCGGGGAATCTGAAGAGATAAGGCAGCAGAGAGCACGGTAAACAATCCAGACAAAACTACACACAGGTACTCGACACGACAGGACTAGAACTAGCCAGGCTAGCGGGCATGAACATACAAATACGAACTTGCAAGGAACAGAGGAAACGAGGGGAATTTAAATCAAACCGGATGGGCAATAAATATGGATCAGGTGTGGGACGCCGGTGAGAAGAGTCGGAGATAATGAGGTAACCAGGTGGAAGGCGCGCACGTGTGGAGCTGTCAAAACATAAACACAACACAACACATGGTGAAACAAAGACAAAGCGGCCAATAAGACCGAAATCACGACAGGACTCCCCCCCACGACCGCCACCGGGCGGTCCATGAGGGGGCTCACCCCGTCGCCGGCGGAGATCCTCTATCAGCCCAGGGTCCAGGATGTCCCGGGCCGGTACCCAACACCTCTCCTCCGGGCCATATCCTTCCCAGTCAACGAGATATTGAAATCCCCTACCCCGGCGACGCATATCCAGTAACGACTTAACCGAATACACAGGGGCACCATCTATAAGCTGAGGGGTGGGAGGGGTGGGGGCAGAGGGAACAGGGTTAAGGTGGGAAAAATACACAGGCTTCAGTTTAGACACGTGAAAAACTGGATGAACCCGACCGAGTGCTGGGGGCAATCTGAGCCTGACCGTCACGGAATTAATGACCTTAACAATGCTGTATGCCCAAGGAATCGTGGAGCCAACTTGCGAGAAGGCTCACGGAGAGGTAAATCCTTGGACGAAAGCCATACTTTCTGCCCACAGATAAAACGGGGCGCAGTTCTACGGTGACGGTCGGCCGCGGCTTTGGTTCGTCTGGAAATCTGACGTAATGTAAATCTAGCTTTCCTCCAGGTGCGTTTGCAACGACGGACAAAAGCCAGCGCAGACGGAACCACCGCATCGGGTTCCTGAGATGGGAATAAAGGGGGCTGAAACCCCATGGACGCCTCAAAGGGGGACATGTTAAGGGAAGAAACAGGGAGAGAATTATGGGCATATTCAACCCAGGGTAACTGTTGGCACCAGGAGCTCGGATATTGCGATGTCAGACAGCGGAGAGCTCTACCTAAATCTTGGTTAGCCCATTCACATTGCCCGTTGGTCTGAGGATGATACCCTGAAGACAAGCTAGCTGTGGAGCCTATTTGTCTACAAAATTCTTGCCAGAAACGAGAAATAAACTGAGGACCCCTATCTGAAACAACGTCTGTGGGCAGACCATGTAAGCGAAAGACGTGTTCGATCATAACCTGGGCAGTTTCCTTGGCAGTGGGCAACTTGGGCAAACGGACAAAGTGAGCCGCCTTGGAGAAGCGGTCGACAATGGTCAAAACTACAGTGTTTCCCTTAGAACTAGGCAAATTGGTTACAAAATCGATGGCGATATGTGACCAAGGACGAGAGGGAATGGGTAGTGGTTTAAGCAGACCAATAGGGGCTTGATGAGAGGCCTTATTACGGGCACAAACCTGACAGGCTAACACAAACTGTCTGACATCGGGACCCATAGAGGGCCACCAAAAACGCTGACGTACGGTAGCCAACGTTCTCCGAACCCCCGGATGGCAAACAAACTTGGACTCGTGACCCCACCGGATGACCTCGGAGCGAAGCGCATTCGGAACCCACAATCGACCCGCTGGGCACCCTTCTGGCACTTCCCCCTCCCGGCCGGCCCATCTCACCCGTTGTCCTATTCCCCAGCGCAAGGCACCCACCACCCGCCCCTCCGGGAGGATGGTTTCGTCCCCAGCAGAACCGGGGCTTTCGAACAAACGAGAGAGAGCATCGGGCTTAGTATTCTTGGAACCGGGCCGGTACGAGAGGGTGAAGTTAAATCTGTCAAAGAAGAGCGCCCAACGAGCCTGACGAGAAGATAACCTCCTGGCTGAACGGATGTATTCCAGATTCTTATGATCCGTCCAGACCAGGAAGGGCTCCGAGGTCCCCTCTAACCAGTGACGCCACTCACCCAAAGCCAGTTTGACCGACAGCAGCTCCCGATTGCCTATGTCATAATTTCGCTCTGCTGGGTTTAACCGATGGGAGAAAAAGGCACAGGGATGCACCTTGCCATCCTTAGCAGACCGCTGAGACAAAACGGCGCCTACCCCGACATCCGAAGCATCCACCTCCACAATAAATTGAGCAGCCGGATCTGGAATAGAGAGAACAGGAGCAGAGATAAACCGGGACTTTAAAATATCAAAGGCCTCCTGAGCACTGGAATTCCAGACAAACCTCTCCTTAGTGGAAGTGAGAGCAGTAAGAGGTTGAGCAATCTGACCATAATTTCTGATAAATCGCCGGTAAAAATTGGCGAAACCCAGAAATCTTGATAAATCCTTACGGGAGTCGGGGACTGGCCATTCGGCCACCGCTTTGATCTTGGCAGGGTCGGGACGGATCTCACCGGGGGCAACAACAAAACCCAGGAACGAAACTGACTTACGATGGAATTCGCACTTCTCCGCCTTGACATACAACTTATTTTCTAACAGCCGGCGTAAGACTCGGCGAACATGCTGAGTGTGTTCCTGCATAGAGGGAGAAAAGATGAGAATATCATCTATGTACACAAAGACAAACTTGTTAACCATGTCTCTCAGCACATCATTAACCAGAGTCTGGAAGACAGAGGGGGCGTTACAAAGGCCGAACGGCAGAACGCAGTACTCAAAGTGTCCGGTAGGGGTGTTAAAGGCTGTCTTCCATTCATCTCCCTCTCTTATTCGCACCAGATGATAGGCGTTGCGTAAATCTAGCTTAGTAAAGAACTGCGCCCCCTGCAGGAGCTCAAACGCAGTAGACATTAAAGGAAGGGGGTACCTATTCTTAACAGTAATGTCATTTAATCCCCTATAATCAATACAAGGGCGCAGGGAGCCGTCCTTCTTGCCAACAAAGAAAAACCCCGCCCCTGCGGGCGAGGTGGAGGGACGAATGAGACCGGCACGCAGGGCATCATTAATATACTGGTCCATAGCCTCTCTCTCAGGACCCGATAACGAATAAAGTCTACCTTTAGGCGGAGAAGTGCCGGGGAGGAGATCAATAGCGCAATCATATGGCCGGTGAGGAGGCAGGGCGGTGGCCCGGGCTTTACTAAACACCTGAGCGATATCCGCATACTCCGCCGGGACCCCGGTCAAATCGACCGCCGGAACCTGAGGAAGAGAAAGAACAGAACCAGACACAGCAGAACCAAGACATGACACATGACAAGACTGGGACCAAGACAAGATAATACTATGCTGCCAATCAACGTGAGGATTGTGTTGCGCTAACCATCCATGCCCTAAAATAATAGGGGATAGAGACGCATGAAGGACGTGCAACACAATCTCCTCACGATGATTACCAGACACAGAGAGACTCACAGGAGAAGTGCAATGTGTAATCCGCGCCATCTGCTGCCCCTTGAGGGACCAGACATCCAAAGGGGATTGGAGAGGGACAACCGGGACACCCCAGGCGCGCACCAGCGCTTCATCAATGAAGTTGCCCTCCGCACCAGAATCGAGAAGGGCAGTGGACGGATGATCACGCCCAGCGAAGGACAAAATGACGGGGAGCTGGGTACTGGAAACAGGGGAGAGTTTTGAAGAAGTGCCCACCAGGACTCCCGTACTCACTGATGGGCAGCGGCTTTTAACGGGCAGACCCTTGCAAAATGCCCGGGCTTCCCGCAATACAAGCACAGGGCCTTCTGAATACGCCTCTCTCTCTCTCTCTGTGACAGGCGCAAACGCCCCAGCTGCATGGGTTCAGGCTCGGCTGATGGCAAAGGTGAAGAAGGGGAAGTGGTGGTTTCCTCTGAAAACACTCGCTGACGAATGGAGCGACGCTGATTGCGGAGCAGTCTCCGGGCCTCGATCCGGAGAGCGAGATCAATGATGGCATCTAGAGACGGAGGGAGGTCATGAAGAGCGATCTCGTCCTGAAGATCATCGGACAACCCCTCTACAAACTGGGCTCGGAGAGCCGCTTCATTCCAGTGGC